>QJPP01003100.1:0-264283 GCA_003996215.1 Jaltomata sinuosa | reverse complement strand
CTGGAGCTGGTGCTAGAGCTGGTACTAAAGCTGGTGGTACCTGGGCTGCCCCCTGATCCACATGCTGCTCGGGCTCTACCTCCACTCTGGCAGCTCTAGCAGGTGCCACTGCTCGAGGGCGTCCTCGACCCTTAGCTGGAGTGGGAGGCTCATCTTCGCGTGATGCCGATGATCTCGTATGAACCATCTGCAGAAGAATGAAGTAGAATAAATGAGATCTCCAGAAACTTCAAGGGTAGTACGCACGACACAGAAGCAATGAAAGAGTCGAATTTCCTAAAATGTCACTGTAGCCTCCCAAAGATTGAGTACGGACGTCTCCGCCCCGATCCGCAGGACTCTACTAGACATTGGCTCCTATACCGATGACACCAGTGAACCTAAAGCTCTCATACCAAGTTGACACGACCCAATTTCTCGGTCATGATGGCACCTACAACCTCCGGTAGGTGAACCAATTCCCGTAGCCCAGAACAGTTAGTAATGGGCTACTATTTAGCAAATAAGGGAACAAGACGAATAAAATAGATAACAAGGATATAAATATACACATATGCGGAAACTAAACCAAACCCCAAGACCTGGTATCATAGTATAGAGCCCAAACTACTTACATGGAGTGCAAATAATCCAAAATAATATATACAGATGTCTCTGAATGGTAATAGAGTACATGAAGCAAAAGATAAACTAAAGCTAAGCTCCGATCGCCAAGAGCTCACCCTCAGCCTGAAGTAGTCCCCAACAGATATCCAAGCACGAATCACAACGATCTAACGGCGATGGCCCACGCTAGGATCTGCACTCAAAGATGCAGGGGGTAGGGGTGAGCACCAAATGCGAAGCATAAGGTACCAGTAGGTATCATAGGCCGACTGGGCACATATAAGATAAAAGCGCAGTAATAGACAGAATAGAAGCAAGTAGTCACAGAAATCAACGAAAGGTACACAGGAACTAGCCCAGAGGGAAATCAACAAGACAGCATACATGTGAGGCTAGTAAGCAGAATATACACACCATAGGCACATGTGAAAGTAAGAAACAACGCACCTGGGGTCCTTGTAATAATAGTGTATACATAATAACTTTACGAAATGGATGGTATACCGGTAACCTCAAGTGTAAGAAGAAGAGAGAAAGAGTAATGATAGGCATGCTCAGGGACATGAATCAAACTCAACTAATCATATCAATCTCAAATCCAGAAACTAACAGTCTAGCAGTAACCAATTTCATACTTAACCGTAATAGGGAACAATTCTGTAAGTAAATAGCAAAAGTCTACCTACAGTCCCCCGGCCGCCCATACAACCGAGGAACACAAACCAGTGAAAACAAACCCTCCGGCATCCCATACTACCGGAGCGTACAATCAACAAACAACAAACAAGGGTGGAGCCTCAAACAATGAATGATATGATGCATGAAGGTCTCAAGTGAAATGGTATCTCTGTATGTACCTCATCCGGTGCCGATCCGGCCAGCAGGTAGGTTCCATGGAAGGACACTGCCCGTATACCTCTACTCCACCGTATACCCTTCCTCCGGCACACGCAGTCCGTAGCCCCAGGCCCGGATGGCAAGGTCCATGGAGGTCCCAGACCCCATACTAAAACTCAGTATCACACATGTCGTCCGGAAGCAAGTCCGGTATTAAGATAGAGACCAGTCTCGAATATGCATGCCCAGACCCTGTCCAGGACTAAAAATAGTAGGAAAATATCTCAAAAACCCCTCCAAGGGTGCCCGGGCGTAGCCGGGTCTAAGCAGTAAAAAGTCATCTCAGGTGCTCGGTCCGACCGAGGCTAAAAATCATCTCAAGTAACAAGAAAACTCAACTAGCACCCCGGCCCTGCCGAGTCTAGCGATAATCATAAAACTGATGATTTTAACATAATTTTACTTTCTTGCCCAAAAATCTCCACAAGTGAAATCAACCATTTCCAAATCATTTCCATCAAGAACGGGCCCCCCGAGCCATGCAAGGTTTAGAAAATGGTGCAAGTAGGCCCGAAGCCCAAACCGTAGTAAAACCTGTATAAAACCTCTTTTTATGCATGAAAATGGTATGATCAAACACAATAGCTGCCAGCAGCTCACAATCAACCTATCGACCCTGCACAGGCCCACAGCTACTCAGCAAGCATAACCAGCCTAGAAGGATAATTCTATGCCCGGGACTCGCGGGCATTCCCAAAATCCCACCTTCTATGTTCCAGAGTCAGCAAGGCCTCACAGGACCACAAGGGTAATAAAAATATATCGGCAAATACTAAAAGCAACGGAGAAACAAAAGATGGCGGACATGAATAAAGCAGTCGAGCTCTGTGGTACCAACCTAATAAACCAACCCAAGGATGCCCATTAATACAATTTTATTCTATATATGCGGAATCTAGGGAAAATAAACCGTAACCTACCTGTCGTCCGATGACAAGCTGCTAGAACGATGATGTCCACGCTCGAACCGCTCCGAGAAACTCCAAAATGAAATCAAACTTGAAATTAGGCTTGAATAACTTGACGTAGATAATCGATTTTCTTTTCGGTGATCCTATAAATTATCAAGATCTTGCTTATTGGATTCAACCTTTAATATGACAAGAGAATGATGAACTGTGGTAGGTTTGCACCAACATTACATCCAAAGAAATATTATGTATGTTGGCAGCAATTAGCATTGCAAAATGTTGAAGTCAACATAAATGCAATTGCTGCCAACTTAACTAGTTGCAATAACATGCTACAAGGGCAAGTGGCAGCACCCACATTGTGTGTCCCTCCCCTCCACTTCCACGTGGAAGTGGGGGTTGCTTAACACATCTTCACCCACCCCGTTATATAAATATTCGGGTATTGCATAAATTCGTGGTATAATAAATATAACTTTTTAAATATACCATAATTCATAGAAAATTATTTCAAATAAAACCTACTATATTATAATAATAATTTTCAACATAATTAAATTTACTATCTCCGTTAAAATATTATGGTGTATAAAAACCTTATAAAATAAATACATATACAATTATATCGTAACAAAATATTCTTCATAAACCTTTAAAATATTTTGAAAAGGCAATAATAATATAATTTTTACCAAATTCAACTTTTAAATAAAATATTTTCAAATACCTTCGCGATGCTAATAAAATTCTTAAGCCTAGGCTCGTAATTCACCAACGCACGATTTTGATACTCAAGAATTCTCTCGGGATCCTCCCTTATGTTTTATCACTATTTCGGAACTGAAATGGCGTTTTAAAACATGAAGTTGAGGCTTAAATCGAGTTTAACCCGACCCGAATTGCGACCCGGTTCGCAACCCGTTTTCTGCCAGACAGTCCGCGGTAAAACAGTCATAACGTTTTACTCCGAGATCAGTTGGACGTGAGGTTTTGTGCGTTGGAAACTAGATTCGTAGACCTTCGATTTGGTATTTTGGGAGACTTCTAACTCTTTATATATTGGGAGAAAAGCCCAGAGACATTTTACCCATAGTTCAGGAAATTTGTTAAAGAACTTACGATAACTTTTGCCGACTTGCTTGGCTTCAAAACTTATAATGCGACCAACCAAATGGACCCAACACCGAAATACCGGTCCTGAAGAGCCCTAAGTGACTTGGGGCCGCTACAAACAAGCTCTAACGGTTCGAGGAAAACGTATACGTGGAGATAACCGTAAGGGTCATTACAGTAGAACTCTTGGTATCAAGGTTGACATGAAAGGGTGATTCCAAAATGCAAGGATTTAAGGTGTGTTGTAAAATGGGCACTTTTTGAGATTTTCCGAGTTTTTGCCTATGACGAGCATTGTCACCGCGCCGTAGCAGCGACCGCTATAGCGGAAGTCAACTTTGGTCAGCACCGCTATAGTGGTTGATTACACTATTAGCGGCGACGCTATAGCGGTGTACGGACCACTACAATGGACTAAGTAGGGATCTTATACAGAAACTTCTCCAAAACATTCAGTTTTCATCAAGAATGTTTTGGAGAAGGGAAAGGGAGATTTTAGGTGAACTTTACTCATTTTTCACCACTTTTCGTCCCAAAGGTAAGGTTTCTACTCCTCTAACTTCATACTATCTTTCCTACATTGTAGAATTGCTAGTTGTGGACTTGGGGAAAGGTTTGGATTGACCTAGAAATGGTAGAATCTAGGGAAAAAGGGGATTCTAGGGCGTAGAAGTTCTTGGGTCTTTATTATTCTTGTTGGGTTATGATCAATTAGCCATAATTCTCTAAATCTACCTATAAAAATGGTAGACTTAGGTGAATTAATTGTGGGAAAGCTCGAGAATGGGTGGAATGATCATAGTTTGGCCTGGGGATTGGGATTTTTCATAATCCAGGTAATTAGTAGGCCATGTGGACTGATTTTAGTGTCTTGTAACTATTTTTAGACCAAGAACAAGCACAGGCTTCGGAACACGGGAAGGCTCCGGTCCAGTAGAGCTTCTGTGTAATTTGAGGTAGGTGATGGTTATTGATTTCCCAATATACAATATGTGTTCATGTACTATCGCTTAGTATTGTGTGAGTCACATGCTTAGGGAATGAGGTTGTGAATGTCGACTTATCCGGTTATCAGTCTTGTGAAATGAACTTGTGTTATTACTTGTTGGTTTACAAGTATGCTTTCGTTCATTGTTTGTTGATTGATTGGATTTTTGTGTGACATTCAGTTGACTCGGGTACCACACCTGGTATAGGTTACAAATTGGTTGGCTCGGGTACCATGCCTGATACGGGATACTTTTTGGTTGACTCGGGTACCACGCCTAGTATGGGATTCATAATGGTTTGCTCGGGTACCACGCCTGGTATGGGTTTGATTTACTTGCTTTGATTGTATTATTTTGATGTTTCCATGAGTGGACCGGGTTGTTTTCTTGAATTGTGATTTCTGCATATGGTTTATGAGAGGTCGGGTTATTATATTTAAATGTGAGGTTGGTCTTAGCTTAGACCGGGGTTACATGTTTAACAAATAGCTAGTGTCTTAGGGATCCTTAGTGGGCCCGGGATATATAAAAAGGATATATGCTATTGTCATTTGGTGTTGTCAATGGTTGTTAATTGGTTACATGTGGTTGATAAGTTAAGGAAGAGACTTGTAGTCTAGTTATACTATTGGCTTGTGTACATGTTTACTTTGCTTTACTCAGCTTTAGTTTATTACTCATATCTTGTTTATTGGGAATGGATGATGATCCTACCAGTACACGGTGGTTGTGTATTGATTTTGCACTTGCCTTTCCTTTAGTGAGTATAGGACATCTTCCGGCGGCTGAAGCGCAACCTCACTTGTAGATTCGGTGAATTCAGGATTCAAGGATGAGTTGTTCTTCCGAGCTACCTTGTTTTCGTCCATGACTGGTTATAGCCCACTTGTTTCAAGCTTAAACTCTCTCTGTTTTTGGTTTTGGGGTTGCATCCCCGCATTCTAGACGATTGGTTGAATGTTTTGGTACGGTGACTTTCAGGTTCTAGGGAAGTCTTCCGCAGATTCTTATTTTATTAGTATTTTGAGATTTTGAATGTTAGTTTACATTATTGAAACTTGTTTTGAGCTGTTAGAATGGTTAAGTGTTGGGTCGTTAACTGGTTCGCTCATCCGGGGGTTGGGTGGGTGCCACTCATGGCGGGTTGGGTCGTGACACTTATTAAGGTTCAAATAAGCAAATGAACAAATGAATCTTAAGGGTGCCATAACCAATGATCTTTTACACATTGCTAATTACATAATGTCAAGTACATGCAAACTCATCTCGTGATTTTGTAGAACATAAGGTTTAGCCACATTGGGCTCAATAAGTTAAGTTTGTCCATGCTAATAGATTTGCCATAAGGGCATAACAAGTGAGGGTGCTTTGACCCCTATCCATGCAAGGGAACTAATAACAATAATTGGTATATGATCAACCATCCACACCTTTAGTTGAGCTATGATTGCTCTATTGTGGGCATACATACATCAAAGCAACCTTGTAGTAGCTTTATAAAACTAACTCCAGACATATGCATAATGAACCATCTTTATTTTGTACAATAATGCAGGTACATCCTAGGGTACCACACAGGTCAATGTATCTTCTATCAAAGTGATTTTTTTGATTGTCCATTCTATTCTTGTAGCTATTGAGATTGGGTACCAGAATTCACATCAATACTAAAATAATTTTTCTGTCTAACAAAAGTTCAAAAAGTTCTTCAGGAATATATTTTTTGGTGTGCGTCTTTGCAGCTGGTTAAGGTTGGAGAGTCGATATCTCTTCTTATACCATATGCTTAATAAGCATTCCTATAATAATGGCACAACCTATGTCACCTTTCTGTAGCATCTTCTAATACTCATATATGTTGCCTTCTTACTACTAGGGAACTGTACTCATCCATCTTTCTCTAGCTGGGAGTTCTAGTCTATGTACACACTCATTATGTGGTATTCAAATATCATTCTCCTTTATTTCATATGTAAATAAATACTCTCTTGCTAATATTTAACTGGTATTACACCTTCCTCTTCTTAGAATATTCTAACAAATCATAACTCATGTATAATCTCTCAACTTTTTTCAACCTTAATCGTTAGTCAAATAATCCTCTATAACCAAAACATAGATCATATGAGGGCACTATAATACCTATACTTTTATATAAAACAATTGAAACACCTATCCCGGAGTCTTCTAACCTCAAAAGGGATCACATATTATTATCTATTTGGGGTGGTCATATCTTAAAAATCCAACTATGAATATATCCAGTAAACATCTTGGCCCTATCAGCCAACTAGACATATCTTTAGTCAATACTATTGTGGTACATTCACCTATCAGACCATGCTATTGCCACATCTTTCAACTGATACAAGCAAGCTGAAAAACTTCTATTTCCAATACATATGTTACCCTGAAGGTTATGTGTATATTACTGATGAAGTACTAAATTTACTCCATAGGATCAAATTCTACAACCACAGGAGGAGTCATGTGAAGAAATCCCAAATTCAGGAACTGGTTGTATCATCCTAAGAAGATGCATTGGGAAATGTCGCAGCCCTTTCACTGGAACTAGGTAGTCATCCATTGTGTGAGCGCATATGAATACACTCTCTCATATCCTAACTAGATGAACCAGGGGGTGATATAAATAGTGCAAATGCAGTTGTAGATATAAGTAATATATAAACCTCTACAAACCTTCCTTATGTGAGAACCTGTGCAGAAATAAAATGAGGGTCAAATTGAATGAGCTCTCATGATCCCTAGTCTACATTTTCATAACTTGAGACCTTTCTCTGAAGGCTACCTCTTGGGTAGTACTAGTGATGCACTTTGTCCACCTCTGGCCTTTCCTCTGGTAGGAAAAATTTGAATGACAATCAGAGTATGAGTGGGAATAGACTTCTTATAACTTAGCTCTATTGCAAGATCTGGATTATGAAAGAAGGTCACATTTTCTAAATGTCCAAGCATCCCCTAATTATAAATGTGGCACGCAACACATTCATAAGTAACACTCTATTAGACACGGCTTTGTAGACTCCCTGGGACACTTGAACCTAGTGCTCTGATACCAAATTTGCCATGCCCCAAGCTTGGGTGAGGCAGAAAAGTATCATATGAACACATGCTATATAAATTACCTAAGATGAGCAGATGAACCACTATGCAAATAGAATTGCTAAGAAAAAACTATGTATACAATACCGGCCAACTAGCACCCTGAAAAATACATATGACAGCTTTACAATATCTATGAAGCCTCTAATAAAATCTACGATTGTGCAACTGTCAAATGGTCATGACAGGGCCCCGATATACCCAAACTATAATATAATTATAAGTACAACCAAAAGAGTACTCGACACATACTAGCTCCAGATAAGAGTGAAACTCACCAAATGCTCAGCTGAATATACAAAAGATGCCTAATGAGGATGCATGCTATGTTGTGTACATGTCCTGCATTTGAAGGAAATGAAGCACCCCACAATCGTAGGGATGTCACTACATATACAATATGTACTGGTATATAAAGCATACAGAATAACAAGTAACAAATAGATAGCACAAGAGAAAATATCAATAATGTGCTCAACTGAGATATACTTTTGCTGAGAGTATCTTATGAAACTCTAAGTTATGCATTTACACTCTGTAATCATTTTTCCAGTGTCTTATGATTGTTCATTATCATGTGGTTAAATGATACGTTATACATTTGGGCTACTATGCTTTACATCATTTACTGTGAATAAATGTGTAGACAATAATAAAAGACCACCTTTGCTTGCACTTGTGGAATCATGTACATTACATTCTTTTCTTTACTCTTCTTTTCTTTATAATCTTTGTAAGGAATGCGATACAAATGACCAACTGATCAATGGTAGAAGAGGAGTCCCATGCTAGGCAATTTATCCCCTGAGATGTTGCCCTCATAATATACAAATTGGGATCGACCCATGCTAGGATTTCTCCCCTGGGATGCCACCCATAAATACATAAATTGGGATCGACCCATTCTAGGCTTTTTTCCCTGGGCTGCCACCCATAAATATACAGATCGGGATTGATCCATGCTAGGCTTTTTCCCATGGAATACCACCCATAGATATACAAATTGCTTCACGTGTTTCTTTAATCCTTCAGATTATTCTGTTGGTGGTCATAATCATTATTGAGCTTTGGAACCATGGACAAGTAGTTGAAGACATGTGAATATGCACGTAAGGCAGTAACAATGACATAGAGAGAAAATGTAACATCAATGTAATACTTGGGAACTTATATGACACAATGAACCTCATTTAACTTAGAGAAGAACTCATATGACACAATGAACCTCATTTAACTTAGAGAAGAACTCATGGAGCTTGTTGTAGTAATGACACAATGAACACTTAAGACATTTCAAGTGAAATCATATGTGCATATCAACTGAAGTCTCATAACTCCTCAAACAAAGAGATAAGGATCTATAAAATAATACGATAGCTAAATACTTTGTAAATGATATCAACTGAAAGAGTACATGAATATGGGAACTAATTAGGCAAGTGGGCAGATTCAAATTAGGGACAAGTGCACATACCAAGTAAGGGAACATAAACCATATAGAGGAGCAAGTAAGGGTTCTGTGAGGTAGCATTTTAGCCTAACACGATGGAAGTGATATCCAATGAAAGTAACATATAAACATATGATACAATAAGGTTATATTATCAAATAGACAATTGAAGCAATGTGGTAGTATATGGATAGAATGTGTATCCAATATGTGAACGCTCTTAGCATGTGTAATCTAGGGTCTTATTAACTCATATAAGAGAAACTTGTCACAAGGATTCGTGCCTTAGCAGCGAAAGAGGGTTTTAGCCTTACATACCTTAGCTTCTGACCAATATGACTACAATGGTTCAGCCTTTCCTTTAAGGTGTTAATCTAAAATATAAGTACGTAATGAAGCTAATATTAGCAGTTAATCACAATGTAGACCTTTTGAAAAAGTAGCTAAGCACTTGATGGGAAGTAAGCCTGTAAAATACTCAAGCACTTGGTGTATCACTGCACCCTCCTTATCCACTTTGCGCGGGCTTTCCTTGATCATCCAAACTACCCCAACAATATTACATGTAAAACAACCCTATAAGCAGTCCCAAAATTCTTCAATACAATAATAAAATCTTGAACTCACGGCTTCCAATCATCATCCCGTGAGTTCTTAGTAACAAGATATCTATAATTCTTCACCCAAAGTCACACATAAAGAGGGACAAAATGGGAAGTAACCTTACCTCAATATTTGGAAATTTATCCTCTTAATTTGGATTCTTCAATACTTTTGACTTTTCTTCAAGATTGAACCAAAAAAAAAATCTCTTAGAATTACAAGAGAAATGGGACTGCAAATCTTGGAGAGGTCAGCTCAACAATTTAAACATAAAGAATATAATTATGATAACTTTCCATGGTAGAATCAAGTGAAATCCATGAATTACTTACTTACCTTAACAAGAAAAGAGGAGGATTCTCTAAGAACCCTAGGGAAAATTTTAGGGCGATTGTTTCATCTTGAGAGAGAGAGAGAGAGATGTGACCTTGATTGACTTAAAATTTGGATGAGAGAAAATAAGAGATTTGTATCAGATTTTTGGCCTTAATAGGCCCTCTCTTTGCCACCTCTCTTATCCTCATTTGCATCCACCATTTGTCTTTAATTTGGGCCACACATTGCTAAGTAGGTGATGCACCTACTTAGCTATTCTAATTGCTTCTTTGTGGGCTTTGACAGATTGGGTCTTGGGTTGCCATTCTTCTTATTTTCCAAATCCTTTTCTTTCACTTAATATGGGATACAAATTGGCCCATTAGTCTAAGTAGGTGATGCACCTACTTGGTCCTTTTAGCTTAAGTAAGTGATGCACCTACTTGTCACCTACTAGCTTAATTAAATCAAGCAAGCACCTCACTTCTTTTATTCTATTTTTCAAATCATAATCTCTTTACTTTAACTTAACACTTCACTTTAAACTTTTAGCTTGAATACCACCTTACTAACTCGAGTTTAAATAACTTTGTCAACATTCACTTAGTCTTATACGTGCTGAAAAGTCTTATACGTTTAAAAAGTGTTTAAGTGAATCAAATATGGAGTGGTATCTGTGTTCAATAGTTATAAAGATTGGTTGAGGTGTCTAAGTAAATTCTGCAGATAACATTAAGGGGCCGTAGATAATTTAAACCAACAAAATAAGAATTTAATTAAAGTTAAGGTAAAACCATAAGGATGATATTGATGAAAAACACATAGACTTAATGCAACACAATAAGCTTGAGAAAGAATAAAAAATTAAAGAATGAAAATATAAAAAAGAAGAAATAGAGACAATAAAAAACACCTATTAGAGTGTAGATCTGCAAAATTGCAGAGATGGAATTCCCATATGGAAGCAGAAGAAGGAAGAAGGCAAGAGGAACGAACAACATAGGACTTTGTTATGAAGGATACTTTTGGTATTATAAAATTTAAAGGAATAAGGAAGTCATTTACTTGGTCAAACCTACATTGCTTCTTTGCTAAAAAGCAATAAGTTGGGGCGGGCCGAAAGATTGATTTTGACTTATTTTAGCTAAAAACCTAAGTGTAAGAATAAATACATATTTTATAGTGTACCACATATATACTATTTTTAATCCAATAAACTCAATACCTATCAATAAAAAGTTTTATAATTTTAAACATGTCATGTAAAAAGTTAAAACTAAACAATTGCTAAAAAAAAGAGGCATTTTTTTGGGAGGGGGACGTTAAATGAGATCAAAACCCTCCTGCAAAGGCTAAAGTAGCAGTTATTTCATCTAGACAGGCTTCCAACAGAAAGATCAAAACCCAGGCTGACTAGATCAACTTTCCAATGCTGAAATGGCCTTAAAGGCCACTAGGTAGCTTCACTCTAAGGTTGTTCAGCCCTAAATTATACAGCAACTTCCTTCTACAATTCCAGCCCCAATTCTTAATTATATTGTAGCTCTAAATCCAATTGCTTAGACCAAGACAACTAAATCTCTACCCATGACACTGATATCATACATGGATGGGGAGCTCATGCCTGTGCGGGGAGGACGAAGTAAAAAAGATGATTGTAAAGAAAAACCTTCTATAACACCTCAAAAATTCTAAGCTAAGACCTGAACTATTTTCATGAGTGTAATGATCATTTACCCAGTATGGTGAGTGCTTTGGATGTGAATCATGTTCATAAGAAACTCCTATAAGAAAGTTAAGTTGAAACCACCCCAACCGATTAAGTTCTCACATAAGATTCTATAAGTGTCATCTTCAAATGATCACACTTTCTAAAATATAAAGAGTTAGGTGGCCTATTATCTACCGAATTAAAGTTTTTTAGAGTCTTCTTTCCAACGACACCAACTGCGCATTAATCCGAGTCTGGAGTAAAAAGTTATGGGTATTTTACTGCAGCACTACCAGTTACCACAGACGGAATGACAAACCGTGGAACAGAACCACGATCCATACTGTGACTCATGAAAATAGACTTGCAACTTCAAATTTTCACCTTCAAAATGAAGAGTTGGTTCATGACTTGCAGACCCAAACCACGGCCTGTAGTATGATCCGTGGTTTGTTAATTTTCAGCCTTTCTTCCAGGTTTCCACGGGTAACTTCATGGGTCATCATTTCGAATGACGGTCCATCCTGTAACTCGTGGAATCACCTTCAAAGATCCCCCAGAACTCAAGAACAGAACCATGACTCAGTTGATGGTCCATCATTCAAAACCACAGCCCATCAACCAATCTGTGGTTCGATATTTTGAGAATTTTAGCCGTATTTAATTTAGTATCCCAGGGGTATTTCAGACCATTCCTTCTTCTTTAAGCTCTGACTATAAATAGTTTTAGGCTTATTTTATTAAGTAAAAATACCTCCCAACTATTAGTTTTCCTCATTCTTTCTCTCAAGTCCATTTCAAAGAAGAAAAGAGTGTTCTTCTCCAAAGTTCAGACCTAGGGCTTCTCCTCAAGCTTCAAGCTTCAGGTTCTCTTCAAGGATTATCTTCCACCAGGTATGTGGGTATTCAATGAGGATCTCCTTTTACCCTCATGACCAAAGTTCAGTGTTCAATTATGATTTCTACAAGTTATGATTCTAGAGTTTTTACCAAAACAAGTATTTTACTATGAATTTGATCTCTTGAGGATCCTACATGACTACTATTCTTGTTAGAACGATTTCTACATGAATTCCTGCAATTAGATTTCAAAGCCCTAGATTTTAGAAGAAGTGAATTATAGCCTGATTTTACCTAACTATACATATCTTTCCAGAACTAAATTCCTCATGATACTATATGTTCTCCGTATATATTTAAGTGATATTGCAAAAAGTTTTATGGATATTTTCTTAAATCCCTGAAATTTTGATGAAACAGACTTAGACTTGATTTACAGCATCTTCGGCATGAATTAGCTTTCTTTTCAACAACTTAGCATGAAATTGTAGTATTTTCACATGAACTAACTTTTCTTCAGAATTCAGCCTAGTCTACTAGTACTCAGTTTTAAAGCATAAAATTACCCAGTTATCAGCCTACAACTTTTCAAAAAAATAGAATGCTTTCATGTCTTTCATTCTCAGAACATTAGTACATCTAAGCTATCCAGCATTTTAGTTGCATTCATTGCTTTATATTCAGTTGGGAGTAGGCTTAGCACCGAGTGAACGAAGGGATGAAGGCTCAGCTGTCAGTTTAGGCTGAGACCTTTAGTAGAAGTCCCAAGTCCCAAAACTACGGTGCCACCATAGGTATCAAATGGGTCAACTGTCAGATTAGGCTGGGCACCCTTGTCCCTTGTGGACATCAGTTTAGTGGATCCACGTCAGATTTGTTTATACCCTTGGCAAGGGATGAACACCCTTCCATCTAGGGTTACACGTTGGCCCCAGAGTTAGCTCTCTTGGGGTATGTTGGTTAATAGTAGCTCCCACAGTCCATATTGATTATTGCATAACCTTATATTCAGCTATTCAGTTTAGTATGATATAGTTGCATGTTTATATACTTTGTCATTGCATCATCTTATACCTTTCAACCAGCATTCAGTACACTATATTAGTATTTTCAGCATGTTAAGTAGAAGGAACTTACCTAAGAAATTACTTTAAACATGACTTTTAGCATGACTCATGACTTTCAGCTTAGTTGCACTATTTCATGATTTACAGATATACTTCATCTTTTCTGTTTATGGATCCCCAAATAATAGTTTTACTTATCTTAAAATATCATAATCTCACAGTTATAGTTCAAAAACATGATTTACACCTTTTTCAGTAAAAGAGCTTATATTCCATAGTTTTGACTTATGCACATCAGATGTTATACTTAGTCCAGTTTTCAGCCATGTTTTCAGCACATACATATTTCTCATGATTTTTAAGTTAGTGCATATCTCACATGCTCAGTACATTCAAAGTACTGACCGCATATGTTCCTTGTGTTGCATCGCTTTATGATATAGGTTTCAGTGCTAGCTCCCAGGATCATGGTCAGACAGATAGCAGCTTCTAGTCAGGAAGGGATGAGTTCTTCTTATTTGGGAACTCCAGCCAGTAGTAGTCATAGAAGTTTATTTTCAATTTTTATACATTGATTAGATATAGTTGGGGGTCATGTCCTGGATAACTGTAGTCACTGTTAATAGAGGCTTCATAGACAGTCAAACAGTCAGTCAGTTAGTTTTATCAGTTTTCAAATGCTATTGTATCTAAGTTTATGAAAGTTTATTTTGTTTTAATATTTCTTTCAAGAGCTTAGCATATTTCAGCTTCCGTATTATCTTTTAGTATGTATCTCAGTAGTATGCCAGAACATATATTAGTTTGGGGTCACTTGTGACTCTAAGTACCGTGTTACATCTGGGGTGTAGGCTTGAGGCATGAAATACTTGGTGTCAGAGCACAGAGTTCAAGTGTCCTAGGGTGTCTATGAAGCCGTATATAGTAGAGTCTTGCTTATGGGTGTGTTATGCACCATACTTATAATCAGGAGGCTACAGGGTATTTAGGAAATGTTTCCCTTCTTTCATACTCTAAATCGTGCATTAAAAATGTTCCTTAAGAAACTTACGTAGATTCGTGCCTTGATCTAATTCCTCTGATCATGCCTCATCTTCAAGGCGGTGTAATCAGTATTGTTCAAATTCCTATCAGTGTGATGCTCTCATATAGAGTCATTCAAAAAGTTAGAAGACTGCACAAGGGCTTCAGAGGAGCCCACTAGTGTGTTAAGTCTATTGATCCAAAAGCATATATAATTTTCCACTCGTGCAGTTGAGCCAGTAGTACAATGTACTCTCAGACCCCCTCCCAGACGCTTTAGTATGAATGGTGCCTTAGCCCAAGGGTATGGTTGTATGAGCATTTGGGTAGCAAAATCACTCAACAGTTAATGTGAATTGAGATGTTATGGGCTATAAGTAGCAGAATGACTCCATAACTAGATGTACGAATTCAGAAGTGTAGTAGCTATAAGATGAGGATGGTGATGCTAGTTTTTATAGAATTAACCTAGTAGGCTTGATATAATGTATGCAGAGAATTAATTTGATTAATTTACAATGAGTATGGTGGTGTAGGTAAGATGTATATATGACCCCTAGATGAATTGGTAAATTGTGACTAAGTCATGAGATAAAGAAGAGGGCCTTAAGCATTAAAAAGGTAGATATGTACCAAGAGTAGTATGTTGTTGCATGATGTTCAGGAGATTATAGATAGATGATGTTGAGTCCCTTAGCATGGTTTTAATTCAGTTGATTTGGGTGGATGTGAACTTAGAGATGCAATGTTAGTAGACAGATAAGTGAAGATCAGATTGCTAAAGTGTTAGAAGAAGTGGTTAGGTGTGCCAGTAAGAGTTTGAGACCTCTAGTGATAGCCTTAAGGGTAAAGAGGAAGCTAAGAGATGCTTCAGAAGAAGACCTAGCAAGGGTTTAGCATCTTCAGTTATAGCCTATCAGGGAAAGTTTGGCGTCCAGGAGTACAGTGATACCCCGACCTTACAAAAGTTAGTTGATTATAGCCTAGTTCATGAGAGAGATTTGCAGACTTAGAGAGGTGACTTTCAAGCTAAGGGGGAGATGATAGAATGAAGAACCAAGTTAATTCTTGTGACTCAACTAGTATAGAATTCTAGAAAGAGCTCTGATGGTATATCGAACCATTCTTATTCCAACGGATTCCTAGTTCTTCAGTCAAGATGACACCATACTCAGACATATTTGTTCCATATTCATGAACAAGTTCATGCACTCTATGTAGATTCATGCCCATGCTCAGCTCCTAAAACAAACAGAAATTACTCCAAATAGCAATTCCAATCTTACTCTATGATTCTATGAATCTCAGCTTCATTTCATAAGGCTCTCTATATATATGTAAGCTTATGTCTCACAGTATGATCAGTTCTATGTACTCAGTTCAGTCCTCAGTATATGCCTTGATGGCTAATGAAATCATGCTACATAATGTATATGCTCAGACCGGACTTCTTGGATAGTTCGTGCTTATGCTTCCTTACTCTAACCATGCTTCGCATGTCCAGAATGTGAGACACTCAGGCCTTGGCACTTGACTTCTCATACCTCACCTTGAGTGGCTAGATCACGCTAAGTATAAGTCAAGACCGATCAGTATTCCTTCATTCATGATGCTCATGCTCTCACTCCATTTCTTCAGTGATCTTTGGTTATGTTTTCACAGCTATTTGTGGAGAAAAATAAGTAGTAGCCTAGATGGGAAGTACTAGATTTTCCTCTTTTAGGTGTCCCTTTGTAGAAGTTCTTATAGTTACAGTTTCTAGATATGCTAGGGAAGAGGAGATATGTCTCAGGTAGTGTCAGCTACAAAGAATCCATAAGATGATCATAGTAATAGGCTTGAATGTCATGATGAAATACGTACGTGCCTTAGCTTTGTGCGACTAGTGACCCATTGATTAGACTTCAAGGTTAGTTGATTTTCGTGATAAGAAGGAATATCATTCTTGGGAGATAACTCCAAATGCAAGAAATTTAGTCGAGATAGGTTTGAACATGGTGAAAGCAGGTAATTAGACTCAGAACTTAGCATTTATATGTGTGTTGATGAGAATTTTAGTTACACATTGTAAGTGTGGTATTCAGAGAAGTTAGTGTAGTTAAAAAGGGTGTTCCTAAGCTTAAAAGTTATCAACCGTATTGTTTAAGGTGAGAATAGTCTTGTTCTTACTCCCTGCCCAGGGTGTGCAACCTTATGTCCAGTAGCTTCAGATAGCAAGATAGTAGACTCCTCACATCAGATCAGTTCAGACTTGTCGGTAATCATTCCTAAGGCCACAAGGCCCTACGCTCAGTTCAGTCCATGCTAGTGAGTTCAGTTTAGAAGAGAATAGTATTCTTGTACAGTTACTCCTCTCAATTTTATGTTCCTTTCAGTTAATGTAACTTCTAAAACATATGTGCATTCTTTATGAGTTCCAGCTAAGTCCCTACTCACTCCAGACCAATTATCATGTTGGACATTTAGTTTCATATTCTATCAGTATTCTTATGATCTCAGTATGCATACATGTCTCACGAACCCAGATCAGTTTATATTTTAGTCAGAAATAATTTACCATGTCAGTACTCCAGCTTTTGGAACTCAGTAAGTCATATTGCAGCTCTTTCCCCACAACCTCAGCCTAGTTAGTCTTCATTCAAGGATGAATGATCCCAAGGGAGAGATATTGTAACACTCCAAAAATTCTAAGCTAAGACCCAAACCATTTCCATGAGTGTAATGATCATTTCTCTAGTGTGGTGAGTGTTTTGGATGTGAATCATGTTCATAAGAAACCCCTATAAGCAAGTTAAGTTGAAAGCACCCCAATCGATTAAGTTCTCATGTAAGATTCTAGAAGTGTCATTTTCAAATGATCACATCTCCTAAAATATGAAGAGTTAGGTGGACTAGTACCCAACAAATTAAAGGTTTTAGAGTCTTCTTTCCAATGACAATGACCTCGCATTAATCCGAGTCTGGAGTAAAACGTTATGGGTATTCTATTGCAGCACTACCAGTTACCTTAAATGGAATGACGAACCGTGGAACAGAACCACGATACATACTGTGAATCATGAAAATAGACCTGCCACTTAGAATTTTCACCTTCAAAACAATGAGTTGGTTCATGACCTGTAGACCAAAACCACGGTCTGTAGTATGACCCGTGGTTTGTCAATTTTTAGCCTTTCTTCCAGGTTTCCACAAGTAATTTCATGGGTTGTCGTTTCGAACAATGGTCCATCCTGTAACTCATGGAATCACCTTTAGAGAACCCCGAGAACTCAAGGAAAGAACCATGACTCAGTTAACGGTCCATCTTTCAGAACCATGGCCCATCAACCAATCCGTGGTTCGATATTTTGAGAATTTCAGCAGTATTTAATTTAGTTTCCCAGGGGTATTTTAGACCATTCCTTCTTCTTTTAGATCCGACTATAAATAGTTTTAGGCTTATTTTATTAAGTAAAAATACCTCCCAACTATTAGTTTTCCTCATTCTTTCTCTCAAGTCCATTTCAAAGAAGAAAAGAGTGTTCTTCTCCAAAGTTCAGACCTAGGGCTTCTCCTCAAGCTTCAAGCTTCAGGTTCTCTTCAAGGATTATCTTCCACCAGGTATGTGGGTATTCAATGAGGATCTCCTTTTACCCTCATGCCCAAAGTTCAGTGTTCAATTATGATTTTTACAAGTTATGATTCTAGAGTTTTTACCAAAACAAGTGTTTTACTATGAATTTGATCTCTTGAGGATCCAACATGACTACTATTCTTGTTAGAACGATTTCTACATGAATTCCTGCAATTAGATTTCAAAATCCTAGATTTTAGAAGAAGTGAATTATAGCCTGATTTTACCCAACTATGCATATCTTTACAGAACTAAATTCCTCATGATAATATATGTTTCCCGTATATATTTAAGTGATATTGCAAGAATATTTATGGATATTTTCTTAAATCCCTAGAATTTTGATGAAACAGACTTAGCCTGGATTTACAACATCTTCTGCATGAATTAGCTTTCTTTTCAAGAACTTAGCATGAAATTATAGTACTTTCACATGAACTAACTTTTCTTTAGAATTCAGCCTAGTCTACTAGTACTTAGTTTTAAAGCATGAAACTACCAGTTATCAGCCTACAGCTTTTTAGAAAAATAGATTACCTTCAGATTTAGTATTGTCTTTTATTCTTGAAACATCAGTATATTTGAGTTATCCAGTATTTTAGTTGCATTCATTGTTTTATATTCAGTTGGGAGTAGGCTTAGCATCGAGCGGACGAAGGGATGAAGGCTCAGCTGTCAGGTTAGGCTGAGACCTTAAGTAAAATTCCCCAAGTCCCAAAACTATGGCACCACCGTAGGTATCAAAGGGGTCAGCTGTCAGATTAGATTGGACACCCTTGTCCCTTGTGGACATCAGTTTAGTGGATCCACGTCAGATTTGTTTGTACCCTTGGCAAGGTATGAACACCCTTCCATCCAGGGTTACAGGTTGTCCCCATAGTTAGCTCAGCTTGGGGTATATCGGTTAATAGTAGCTCCCACAGTCCATATTCATTATTGCATGACCTTGTATTCAGTTATTCAGTTTAGTATTATATAGTTGCATGTTTATATACTTGGTCGTTGCATCAACTTATACCTTTCAACTTGCATTCAGTACACTATATTAGTATTTCCAGCATGTTAAGTAAAAGGAACTCACCTAAGGATTTACTTTAAACACGACTTTTAGCATTACTCATGACTTTTAGCTCAGTTGCACTATTTCATGGTTTATAGATATACTTCATCTTTTCAATTGATGGATCCCCAAATAATAGTTTTACTTATCTTAAAATATCATGATCTCACAGTTATAGTTCAGAAACATGATTTACACATTTTTCAATAAAAGAGCTTATATACTATAGTTTTGACTTATGCACTTCAGATGTTATACTTAGTCCAATTTTCAGCCATGGTTTTAGCACATACATGTTTCTCATGATTTTTAAGTTAGGGAATATCTCACATGCTCAAGTATATTTAAAGTACTGACTGCATACGTTCCTTATACTACATCACTTTATGATATAGATTTCAGTGCTAGCTCCAAGGATCATGGTTAGATAGATTGCAGCTTCCAGTCAGCAAGGGATGAGTTTTCCTTATTCGGGAACTACAGTCAGTAATATTCATAGCAATTTATTTTTATTTTTTATACATTGATTAGAGATAGTTGGGGCTCATTCTCTTGTTAACTGTAGTCAGTGTTAATAGAGGCTTCAGAGATAGTCAGACAGTAAGTCAATTAGTTGTATTTGTTTTCAAATGCTATTGTATCTCAATTTATGAAAGTTTATTTTGTTTTAATATTTCTTTCAAGAGCTCAGCACATTTCAGCTTTCGCATTATCTTTCAATTTGTATCTCATAGTATGCCAGGCCATCAGTTACCTTGAGGTTACTTATGAATCTAAGCACCGTATTACATCCAGGGTATAGGCTCGGGGCATGACACCTTCAGTATCCTGTTGTTGGTTAGTTTTCTTATAATTGTCCTGACATCAAGAAAATTGCAAAAATTAATTCCAAAACAATGTGAGTTGAAAGTGAATGCAATACTGGGCTATTACAAAATAGATATGTTTTAGTTCATGCATCATTGTTGGAGGATTATGTCAATCTTCTCTCAAATATAGCTTTCTATATTACCTTTATGAATTGATCGTACCCAATGCATAAATAAAAGTCCGATCCTTTATTTAATCCAATGAATAAACTACTTATTATTGCATGGATCTCTTTCCCCTGCTAACAACCAAACTAATCTATCAAGGAAGTCATTTTTTTCATGATCATGGAAGAAGGAATCCTTTACAGGTGGATATGACAATAAGAAATCAAACAAGACCTAGTTGTGCCAGGGTCAAGGTAGAGTTTGATCTTATTATAGAATTCCCTAAAAAAACCAACATTGGAATGCAAAAAAAGAACTCTGGGAAAGTAGTGGAGAAGTGAATTGCCACTGAATATGATTATATCCCAAAGTACTGTTAAAGGTGTAAGCTACATGGACACAGCAATAAGAAGTTATTTATGACATGTCTCAAATTATATCCCAATGAGGAGGAAGATGAGAACAATCAAATCTAAAAATCATTAGAGAAGGATGAGCCCAGAACTAATAAGCCTAAGGATAATATAGTAATGAACACGGAAAAACAGATAATAATAATAAGGAGATGGTATTGTGAAATGGTGAAGGAATAGACAATCAGAGGTACTCAATACTAATAATGATGAAATCAAGATAGAAGTAAAAACTTAATTAATAGACTTGATTCCCGACAAACCAAAAGGGAATGAACTGGACACAAGGAATCATAAAATAAAGAACGTAAACCAGCAAGATACAGTCAACAACAACACTAAGGAACATGGTGCAAGACAAAGAGAGACTACAGCAAAGGGGAATGATAATCAGCAACTTGCTTTGGTTACTACATCACAGAAACAAGTAAGATGGAAGTAATCATAGAGGAAAAATAAATTGCCAAAGACTTACAAGAAGATGAGTCCTTGGAGGAGGTTATAGAGCAGGTAAACAAAGATAGTGACATCTTACCAAGACACCAATATAGGCTTATAAATGATCACAAAAAGAACAAAATGGTATAAAAGTATCACTACAAGTGACAACTAGGAGTAATAAAGGTCAGATAAAACTCAAGTAACCAATGATTGAAAAAAAATTGATTTGAAACATTAGGTCAATTAACACTCAAGGCTCATTTGAGAGGTTAATTGATCTCCATAGAAAACATCACTACACATATATTTCTTTATCAAAACCTTTCCAAGTGCCACAGAGAATTGAGACTACAGAAGAAGGCTGGGTTTTCCAAATGCTATGGTCAACACTAATGGTAAGATATGGATTTTTGGGATGCTGATTAGAAAGGTTGTACTTGCAGATATAGAACAACAGGTAACTTTGAAGTTCACACACAGAGTGTTTACCAAGAGGTTGTTATTACATTAGTCTACACAAAATGCACTCTTGGTGAAAAATCAAATTTATGGGATGCAATTTAGAAAATTGCAATAAACATTCAAGTATCATGACTTGTGGGTAGTGACTTCAATATAACATTGCCAGCAGATGAAAAGCTAGGAGGGTTTTCAATTACCCACCAAGAAATTGTCACGGCCCAAGTGATCATGAGTGGCACTCACACTAACTCTTCGGTGGGAGAACTATCTAACTCAAACTTTAACCCAATCAATTAGCCATTGTTAAATGGAATAATAACAAAACCAATTTCAATAAAGATAATAGCCAATAAACTAAAAAAATATAAGTGCAAAAATATTTCAACTATATATTACAATTCCCAAGACTCAAAAGTAATTGTACAAAAACTCCAAGTTTAAAAACAATGTCTAATATATCTAAACTAACAAAATAAGAAAAAGTATCCTTGCTCGAAAGAGGGACAAAGATCCATAGATGCCTGAAGATGTAGTACTCACTCTTGAATTGAATTAGTTGTCACCGCTAGATATAAGTTGCATTTGAGCCTCTGAAACACGGTCTACTCTCAACAAAAGAAGAGTACATGTGATAAGTTGGTAATCTACCAACTTATTGAGCCTTTATTCATGAATTATTATCATATTTTGATGAGAACTAGAGGTCACTTATTGCCTTTATTGATGTAAATACAGGTACTCTTGGTCTAAATAAGAAAGCAAAGGAATTGAATCCAAAGAGTCAAAAAAAAGTTAAAGTGTAAAGGTGATCAAAAAAAAAGGAAGGAACTGTCAAGAGGTGCGAGCCACACATCACAAGGTGCGGCCATACCCCACTTTGCACTTTAGTCACACAAGCGATTGAACTTTTTGCCTAGAGAAAACAAGACATGTGAGCCACACAATGTAGTGTGTGATTGCACGTGCCATCGCACGTTAATCGCACCAGCCCCGAAGGGCATTTTTGTCCAAAATTATGTGATGTATTTGGGAAGGTTCAAAACCCTTTTGCGGTGTGTACCTTAAGAAGAATTCAGTTTTTACTTTCTCCAAGGAATAGCAATTGAGAGTACACTTTCGCTTTTCTTCTTTCTCATTGACAAACACCATTTGTAAAGATTCTGAGCTTGGAATTGGAAATTAGCTTAATATGAATGGAATTTTGGAAAACTCATTTGGTATATTCTCTTATTCCCTTAATATGAGTAGTTAAATCCTATTCTAGAGGTATGTGCATGATGAGTGTTTGAATTTTGGCATGGATATTAATTATGTGTGCTTATAATTGATTATTTAGTATGAATCTATTGAATTCTTTAAGGTTTAATTATAAAATTGATGGTTGCAAACATTAATTGAGTTTTCTATGCTAGAAATAGTGTAATTTACCCAAGTATTTAATTGGTTGGTTGTATGGTAAAGCTATGGTGCTTGATCAAAGGCCATGGTACATATATTTGAAAGGTCGAAAGACTACCAAATATAGCTAGAACCAAGCTACCCATACCTATAGTCAAAAGTTAGCATGATTAATCAATGCCTTAGCCCATTATAGAACCCCATCGTAAGCATACTCTTAGTCTTTCTACTCTTAATCAACAAATTGTGTTTACGATTGTTATCGTATTTAAATTGTAATATTGATTAAATCCCAATCCTTTTTCCCCTAATTTTTTACTTTTGTTTGCTTGAACACTTACTCTCTTTAGTGATTGTTATTTGATAGTTTATTGGAGGATTATTACTCCACTCTCCATGGATAGGACCCTGACATCCATTGAATTTATTTATTGTTTTATACAATGATTGTTACCACCTCCTACGGGAGAGTATTTTTGAACATCATCAAAAATGGCGCCATTATCGGAGACTGGTTTTAGATTTGCTATTTGATTATCGTTTAATTCACTTTTTTGAGTGTTTGTTCTCCTTTACTTTTGTTTTTATTTGTGTTGTTTGAACAGGTTACCCATGAGTCAAGCGGGTGATCAAGAGAGTGTCAACGGATATATGGATACGAACAATAAACCCGTGGTCCATGGTGTTATAGGTGCAATCTACCTATCCTCAACTATTTGAAATGTCGTGTTCCATGTGACAAGTATGATGCTTCATTTGATATAAATGAAAGGACTCTTTGGAGGGCTGGCTCATGAATATGCCAACCAACATATTCAAAACGTTATCGAAATATGCCACCTTTCAACATTAACAATACATCCCAAGAGTCAATCTGACTCTGATTATTCTCTTTGTCCCTTACAGGGAAAGTGATGGCTTGGCTTGAGGAGCTCTTAGAGGGCTCTATTACAATATGGAATGGATTTGTGAAAGCCTTCTTGGTGAGATTCTTCCCACCCTCTCTGATGATGCAGCTGAGGGACGACATCACTAACTTCAACTACCAGATGAGCAATTGCATGAAGCATGGCTGAGGTTTAAGAAGAAACTATTATTATGTCTGAACCATGGGTTGTCGGACAATGTTCTCCTTCAAAGCTTCTATAGAGCCCTAAACTCTATAAACAAATCCATGGAAAATAACATTGCCAGTGGAACACTTATGGACTAAAACTATGGTCTTGTTGCAGCCCTTCTAGATCGAATGACAAAAACCAATAAGGCATGGCGTACGAGAGAAGTTGACATCTCACCGGGTATTACCTTTTCCATAATGACTAATGAGATGAGGAAAAAGGAGAATAAAAGAGATGAGACCATGGCCAAAATGATGACAAAAATTGATTTATTGGCCAAACATATGATGGGAGCCGAGACCAAAATTTTCAATGCTGTGGGTACTTATGTTTCAAAAGATCATGATGAAGTTGGGATTCATGTATCGAGAGATGAGGAGTTGTGTTATCTATTGATGGGTTCTTGCCTGGGGTATCAAGGTGCTAATAAAGGCAACTGGAGACCACTAGATGAGTATCAAGGTCGGAGAGACCATGATCAGG
The DNA here is from genome assembly GCA_003996215.1 of Jaltomata sinuosa. Taxonomy (NCBI): domain Eukaryota; kingdom Viridiplantae; phylum Streptophyta; class Magnoliopsida; order Solanales; family Solanaceae; genus Jaltomata; species Jaltomata sinuosa. Next base: position 239,670 of record QJPP01003100.1, on the reverse strand, counting down.
ATCATGAAAGGGAAATGATCGTTACAACTACCGAAGCAATAATCCCTATGTGCCTCCACCAAAGGCAAATTCTTCTCCTTATCATCCAAGTGTAAGTGACCCGACAATATTTAAAATCAAGGATATGTTGTCAAAAGTGCTACAAAGAGTGGAGTCCATGGATAAAGGGATAAAAGATCTAAAGAGTTATTTGTATACTCTTCATCAAACTTTGAACTCCCATTCAGCGTCAATTAAGCACTTGGAAGCTCAAATGAACACCTCTTTTCTCAAATGAACCCTCGTCAAAAGGGTACTTTTCCTAGTTATACTCTTGCGAACCCGGAGAATAATGGCCATGTAATAGCAATTATTACTAGAAGTGGAAGGAGGTTGGATGAAGTGTGAAACTCGATAAATAAAGTAGTGATTGACTTGAATAAAAAAATTGCATAAAGGGTTGTGAATGACAAGGGGGATGATGTGATTCCAAATGTCCGGGTGAATCTTAGTGCACCTAATGTGATTGTTGACAATGATAGCTCACAAAAGAAGAAGGATGAAAGTGAGTTGCATTCTAAAATTGATATTGGGAACGAGGAAGAAGCTCCAAGTGTGCCAAGGCTGTTGTCTAAAAATCCTCCTCCACATCCCTAGAGATTGATCAAGAAAAAGGAAGATAATCATTTCAATAAGTTTGTAGACATGTTCAGCAAACTATCTATTAACATTCCTTTATTTGATGCTCTCATGAAAATATCGGTATGCAAAGTTTATGAAAGAGTTTCTAGAGAAGAAATGGGTGATTGATGTGGGAATAGTTGAGGTGTCCCTCAGTTGCGGCACGGTGATGATAAGCAACATCACTTCCAAGCAGGAGGATCTAGTTGCTTTCACCATCCCATGCACCATTAGTGTGTTCCTATTCAAGAAAGCCTTATATGACCTCGGGGCAAGTATCAACTTGATGCCCCTCATGATTTTCAAAAAATTAGGTCTAGTCACTCCTAAACCCACACCTATAAGGCTATTAATAGCTTATCGTTCAATAAAGCATCCAGTGGGAATACTATTTGATGTGTTGGTGAAGATAGACAAGTTTATCCTACCGGCTGATTTTGTGGTCTTGGATTGCGATGTTGATATTGAGGTGCCCATCATCTTGGGGCATCCCCTATTATCCACAGGAAGGACTCTTGTTGATGTGGAGCTAGGGGAGCTCAAATTCCAAGTGGGTAGCAAAGAAGTCACATTTAACGTGTGCCAACCCACCAAACCACCGAATGAGTATAAAGTTGTATCCGTGATTGCTACCGAGGGTGAGATGGTTGATGTCCATGGAGAGGGTATAATAAAATATGGACCACCCAATGATCAACTTGTGGTCTTGAATGTTCATGTAAATAAGAATTCAAATGACACTCTCCAAGTGCCCATTTCTATGAAGTTGTCAACTTGGAATCAAAAGAAGGTGATGCAAATTTTGAAGAGGTACTTCTCATGCTTTGGTTGGGATTGTGTCCATCGCCTTGGCATGACCCCAGGTTATAATTGATGCATAAGGTACTATCGTCGAGCCGCGATGTAAAATCAAGTGCTTTTTGGGAGGCAACCCAAGTGTTTTAATTTTATTTCTTTTACCTTCTGTTGTTTTTGGTGTGTCTTAGAAATACATGGAGATGGAAAAATGAATAAGTGGAAGAAAAAAATATCAGAAGGCATGTGCGATGGGCCATGCGGTTTACACACCCCATTGTATGGCCACATGTGGCACCACACACACAACCAGAAAGCTGGGAGGAGAAAGAAATTGCTGAAGTGATGTGCAATCGGAGGTGCGAATCACACCTCTCGATCTGCACGTCATATGTCTATCGCACGCAAGAACAGAAAGTTGGGAAAATTTTGGTTCAAAATCATCACGTGCAAAGTGACATGTGAAATGCATATTTTCAGGTGCAAAGAAGCATAAAGTTGTCTATGTTCAAATATAGAACCTAACCAAGGTTAGGGTCGATCCCACAAGGAATATAGTAGGATCTTGGTCAACTGTGTGTATTGGGATCTTGGTCAACTGTGGGTATTCGCGCTCTAAGTTGTCTTATTTCCTTAAAGAGGGGGTTTTAAGTAACAGTTAATCTTTGTAAATTATTCAGTAACAAGTATTCAACAAGTATCAATATTGTTGTGATTCAGAGAGAAGATGGACTAGGATTGTCTTCCCTATGAGTTCATAATGCTATAGGCGTTGTACTAGCAATCTATTTTGGTAATTAGCATGTAAGATCAGTAAGTTAGTTTCACCTAAATGGTTGGTCCACTAGATAGATGAATTTCACCATGCAACTTGGTCCGTCTATGGGTGTATTCTTTACCAACCCTTACCTGCGACCCCAGATTAGCTATTCTCGGTTAAGGTCAAGCTATTAGATGAGGTTTGATAGCCTCAAATCTCTGTTGTAACCAACCCTTTTCCCATTTATTACCTCCTTGGTCCGGTTAGTAAGAATAAGGCGAGTTCTAACATTGGCCACCATTAAAAAGCAATCAAAGTGAAGGAAAGAACAATACATGCATAAACACCATCCTTGAATTTCTAAGTACTTTGCCTACTTTGTTAATCCATCATGGTGAGCACAACCCTAGTTTTGTATTTAACTACTCATGTTCATAAGCAAACAATCAAGAGTTGTTGAATAATTCATGATCATACACTTACGAGAAGAAGTAAAGAAATCTGGAAATTGAATAATTGAAGAAGAAATAAGAATCAATGAATATGTTAATCTCTCAAAACCAAGAACAAATCAATACCAAGTGTTTACGAATATGTTTCCTACAAAATATAGAGCATAACACGTAAAAGGAAACCTAGGAAAAGTATTTATAGATATCACAAATCCTATCCTAAACAAACTAGGAGAACTGGAATCGGCAGGGATCACGATTTGGTTGACGACCCATCATTTCAAATGATGGTTCGTGGTTTGCTGAGGTCAACCATGGTCCTAAAGAGTCAACATCATCTGTTATGGGAAACCACGAGCAGAACCACGAGTTGTGAAATCAATCTATGGTTCCTCGAATGACTCATGGTTTTAGACTTTAGTATTGCACCTCTCTAATCAATAACCATGATTTCAAGAGGACGGTTCGTGGTCTGGAAATACAGTCCATGGAGTGACTGGTGTTTCCTGCTCTACTTTTTGCATGTCTGCAGGTTCACCTGTTCTATGAGTAACAGAATGGGTCATAGTTTAGAACCACGACTTATAGACTAACTCGTGCTTTTTGCCTACGATTTTGCACTCTTGCTGAACTTTTTCCATGACTGATAGGACGGGTCTGTGGTTTTGAACCACGGGCCGTCATTCTCCCGTAATCCATGTAGCCATCACTTTTTAGTATAATTTCAGCACTTTAGCTATGGAACCTGTTCTCCTGCCCACTTAACAAAAAACATTAAAACTACCAAAAAAATGCTAAAGAACATGCAATAATACTAAGTATTAAGCGTCAAAAGTTCCACAAATCCACGGCATATCAACACCCTCAACTTAAAAATGTTGCTTGTCCTCAAGCGACGAAATACACTATCCTAATACGACACTTAAGCAAAAGAATACTAGGAACTATGGTAGTCATATGATTCCAACAATTCAGCTTACAATAACTTCACCCCTCCTTCTCAGTATAAAACACGTGCACAAGTTACCATTTATCAAGACAACACAAGAGGATCCATGGACGACATTAAGCTATCAATAGACAACCTAGCATACACAGGTGGCACTTACACTAATAGTCAGCAATCGATGTTACTCTAGTTCCCTCACCACAAAGAAGTCCCAATCATACAGTAACTCACTTAATATCTGGGACTGAACTCAAACACTCACACTCACACTCACAAAGAGATTCAAACAATGCATGCACAATACCATAGGCTTGCCCTTATTTTCTATGCCTCGATTTTTGAACATTGGACTAGGATCAAGATAGGACTTTACTCGGCTTGTAACGTAGGTTTTGGGGATGGGTATGGTATATTTGGGAAATAGTAACTATGCCCTCCTTGACACTACGTTATTTTTCTTCCTCTTTTAGACCAACTCTTTTTCTCCCTTATTCTCCCTTTCTATCTCTTTTTCATCAAATACGGGTGCAGCTTTTATTTTGGACTCAACTTTCTTTTCTCTTTTTCTTTCATCATATTTTCTTATTTTATTTTTTCTTTTTTTTCTTTTTCAAACACATACGCCACACCCGTTATTTTTCCCTTTTTTATCACTAACTTTTTCTTTTCATACCCTATATTCCTTTTTTACCTCCACAGTAGTCACCCTCAACTTAGGCGATTTGTCTGAGTTGAAGTACAAAATGTCCAAGGAGGGACCAGGGCCAAACTAAAAGTTCATAGAAAACAAGGAAGGTGAATAGGCTAAACAACAAAAAGGTTTAACTTCGGTTCAAAATCAGGGATCAAGGGATGTTAAATTCATTTGGATGGTCATTTAGGCAAAGTGGACTATTTCAAAAACACCCTATGATCCTTTCCTAACCACCTATCCTACAGCTTAGGCAAGACTAATCGGGCAAGTTTTGGATTGGCATGCAATGCAAGAACAGTACAAATGCAGCTCTCACACACATGGCACAGAGTCAAACAACCAATTGCTAACTTATCAAGTTCATGCCCTAGCTTAAGCTATTCATCACATTGATAATCATAATGTCAAGCACATATCCATAGCAGTTAGTCAATCAAAATGGTGATCATGTCACACAAAATTTGGAAGGGTCTCCATTTTTTTATCAAAATCAATTTCAAAATTAAACTATAGACTGCGCTAAGCTCCTATTCTTCTTTTACTACACACAACCTATCTAAACATGCTGGTTCAATAGAAATAAAGATCCTCGAGGAAATAACATAGCAAGAAAACCCCAAGGATTCAGAAACCTCAAAAAGGTACCCTCATGGGTTGCCTCCCAAATAGTGCCTGATTTAATGTCGCATCACGACGTAGGTTGTCTTGGCTACTCAGACTTTGCCAAAGACACCCATCAACAACACACAGACTAGCTGCCCCACCCTACAAAAAATATGTGCATTTTCCCCAATGCACTATAAAATCTAAAACAAGGAAGCGAGACATACCGGTGGCGCCTAAGCGCAGTCATCATGTAGCAATTGGGCTTGCTTGATTGGTGCCCACTTTTTTCTCACCAACAGAGTCTGTCTTGGCAGTCCTCTCAATATCAAAAGCTGCTCGAGCAGCTTCATCAATGGTCTCTCCCATAATGGGTTCTAAAGAAATTTCTTTTGTGGCACCCGCAATATTATTTCCTAAGCCACCAGTACCAATAGCATCAATGCGGATTTGTTGGATGGCTAGGGATTCTTTAAGCACCTTTGCTTCTTTTTCCTCCTCTTCTTCTCGACTTTCTCCTCCTTATACTTCAATGATTTAGGGATCAATGGGGCATCCTCTCCCTCATCCCAAACCTTCTTATCTTTTCTCTTCCTTTTTTTTGTAGGCTCGATTTTAGGAAGCCTACGGTCATCTTTACCCTCATTATGAGCAGTTCTAGTTGGTTCAAGAGGAGGGGAATATGCAAGCAAGTCAATGAAAGAATCATCCTTCGCAGCCCCAACTGCAAAATCTGAATATGTGATATAACTGACACCTGTTGCTTTTGGATGGCATCAATGTCAGCTCGAGCTTTTGCAAGCTCAGTCAATATAGCAGTAAGGTCTGGAACAGTCAGATTTTGCAGTCGCTCGTTCACCCGAATATCTATCCCATCCAAACGGGAATTTATCCTATTAATCAAACTCAGAATGAGGGCAACAACATCAGCTATCTCTTTTCAGATCAATGGTTTCACCGAGTTGGAGAAGCGTTTAATCTGCTCATCCACGTGAAATGTTGCTTTAGCTACCTTGCTAAAAATCTCGCTAGTGAAGAGGATGGAAGGACCCGGATCATTGAATGGTGCAGACTGAGCTGTTGTAAACGACCCAGGTACAGCGGTTGAAGGAGTGGAGGTGGTAGCAGCAGTCTCATCAAACATAACCAAGGCATCATCTGGCACTTCTCCACTTGGCTCGGAAAAAATAGTACTTTTGGATGTAGCAGTATGGGCTCTACCCCTTGCCACAAGGTTATCCATATCCCAAATAAGAGCAATAACCTAAAAGTCTATAGCCTATAAGATCCTATCAACTCCCATAATCTCGGGCACCTCAGCTGCTTGACATAACTGAGTGACGAGGCAAGGAAATAGGAGGGATGTTGATGCCCAGAAAGCACACTCCTTGAGTTCCTCCGCAATGATGCAGGTAATAATAATATCATACCGAGTCATAATGGCTGCAACCAAAATTGCCCAGTCTAGACTCAATATGTTATCGGTCGAAGTTGGTACCAACCGGTGTCATACCACGGACCACCAAAACTTTCCTTCCATGCTCAATGATGCATTTGTGATTTTTAAGATCTTGGCCATTAGCCATCATAGGTTCTATCAGTAATAACTAAAGCAAGCCACCTAAGAGGTGTTTGCTTATATTTGTGCTGCTCCAAGTGGGCATCCAGGTATGGCTGAGCTGCTGGTGCCATATAGTTCAGGCCATATATAAGGCATTGGATGGTGCGCTCTGAGATAACCTGGATCCCTCGTACTTGCACTCTATCCAATGTTGGCTGCATCTTTGTATTCTTCCCTTTTTCACACATGTTTATCAAAGTGGTAGCATAAGCCGCATAGAACTCACGGACTAGAATCGGGTTATAAGGACCACCTTGCTGACTTATCCATTGGAACCCATAGTGATCATACAGCTCTTTAATGTCATCCATATCATTCAAAGTGGCAGATCTCACCTCAACTTCTTCATGTATACTGCGTCGTGGGTGCCTTTTCTCATTTAATGCCAGGCCCTCATAAAATAACCGAGAAGTGCCCTCTGTGGCCCATCTCACTCTATCGCGAACTCTGGTGGTTTTGTATATTATTATAGGGGCAATAGGGATGGGCTCATCAGGTTGAGTTACTATTGCAGTAGGACCCTCATTGTTTGATTTGCGAGCACTCTCACTAGTACTATGGCTAGCACTCTCTGAGGCTGACCCTGAACCTACATATTTCTTGTTGCCCGAAGTTGTATCCTCTCCAAGTTCAGACTTGTCGGTACCGCTCGCCTGAGGTGATAACTCAGACTCACCTTCTCCCTCTTTAGACTGAGTAGGGGTGGTTTGTGCCTGCATCTTTGCTCTCTATCTAGTGGTCTGAGGTACTGTATCAGGATCAGAGTCTATAGTGCATACTTCCTCGGATCCACTTTTCTTCGACTCAGAGGACTTATCTAGAATTTGTCATTTTTTTCTAATAGCAGCCTCTGAGTCTTGTGTTGCTACCTTTTTCGGGTTGCTCTTTGGTGGTATGGTACTTGCGGGGTAGAATTGGTTAGTATAGATTATCAAAGCAAAATAGAACTCAGATGATGCAGGCACAATCCACGGATTGGCCCACGGCCAGTAGAAGTAGATCATGGCTCGTGAACTAATTCGTGGTTTCAGTCACCATAATTAGTGTCAGAAACTATGACCTACTTGACAGACCATGGTTCAGAACCACAGATCCGTCCTGTGAATCGTGTTTCTGATCCTGTGAATAAACATTTTTATAATTTTGGTTTCAGGGACCATGAGTCATATGACAGGCCATAGTATGGAACTATGGTTTGTCTTGTGAGTCGTTGTTCATTCATCAGAAGCTAACATGTGGGAAATCTATTATACGAGTGGATTTATGGTTCGTGAACTGAATTACGGTCTGTAGATTCACTTGTAATCACTAACCAACAACTTTTTTGATCAAAAACTCCTTCCTTCTTAATTTTTAAGTAGTTTTCTCAATCCCACAACATAAATCTCCCAATTAACAAATATCGTGTCTACTACACACTACAGATCTATCACACATTCATCTAGGGTTCAATATTTTTGAGTGTTAGTCAAAATATGAACCCTAACCTCGGATTGATTGAAGAAAAAGAACTTAGAGGAAGGCAAGAACTTACCATTCTTGATCGATTTCTTCTCTTGATGGAGGGGGGAATGAAGTGATCGATTGATGCGTGCAATATGTAGGAATTGCTTTGGTAGAATTTATTGGGGAGTTTGAGTTGTATTGGGAGTAAAAGAGCGAGTAATTTTGATTCTTTCCTTTTAAAAAATGGCAGTTTAAGTGAAGGGGAAAAGAAGAAGCAAAGCCAGGTTGGTTCATTATTTTAAAATTATTATCCGACCCGCAACTCGGCTTTGGTACTGTACTGGGGACCTACGAGTGAGAACTATGGTTCGTCAAATGAAATGATGACATGTAGTCCCACTCATGGTTCTAGTTTTTTACCTTACCTACTGCCAGGAATGATGACAGATATTACGGTCTGTCTTTTGAAAGAACGGACCATCTTGTGAGTCGTAGTCTATTCCATCAAAGACTATCAATTTGGCTCCAGGAACTAAGAGTTGGTCTACAGTTCATATAACATGTTCACGGACCGTGAACCCATTCGAGATTTCTAGAGATTCCTTTAGTGGTATTTTTTTCTTTTCACCTGCACATAAAACAAACATTAGCCTTGGGTTGCCTCCCAAGCAGTCCCTGATTTAACATCACAGCATGATGCAGGTCACTTGACTACTCAGACTTCATCAAGTTTCCTCATATGTTGCCTCCCTTGCAGCACCTGATTTAACGTCACGGCATGACGCAGGTTCCTTGGTTACTCAGACTTCACCAAGTCCAGACCTCCACAACTTTTAGCTCTTCTAAAATTCCCAAATACGCCTTGATGCGCTTACCGTTCACTTTGAACCTCTTTCCCTCATGATTTTCAAGTTCAACAGCACCATGTGGGAATACTTGTACCACTTTGAATGGTCCAATCCACTTGGACTTCAACTTGCCAGGAAACAAGCGAAGTCTGGAATTGAACAGTAGGACCAAATCACCCGGCTGGAAATCTCGCTATCCAATCTTCTGGTCGTGATACAGCTTTATATTTTCTTTGTATAAGGCTAAACTTTCATAGGCGTTGAGGCAAAACTCGTCTAACTCATTCAACTGACCAAGTTGTTGAAACGATATTGCAGACCAATCTAAATTCAACTTCTTCAGTGCCCACATAGTCTTATCCTCAAGCTCAATCAGTAGATGATATACCTTCCCAAACACAAGCAGATAATGTGACATACCTATTTGTGTCTTGTACGCAGTTCAGTATGCCCACAAAGAATCATCTAGTTTCCTAGACCAATCCTTCCTATTTGCATTCACAGTCTTTGACAAGATTGACTTTATCTCGTGGTTGGAAACTTCAACTTGCCCACTAGTCTGTGGATGGTAAGGGGTTGAAACTTTGTGTTTCACTTTATACTTCTCAAGCAAAGCACGAAACAACTTATTGCAAAAGTGAGAGCCTTCGTCACTAATAATTGCCTGTGGTGTACCAAATCGGGAAAAGATGTTCTATTTCAAGAATGTTGTGACACTTTTGCCTTCATTATTGGGAAGTGCAACCGCCTCCACCCACTTGGATACATAGTCAACAGCCACCGATATATATTTCATCCCATTCAGGCTCACAAATGGGACCATGAAATCAATACCCCATACATCAAACAGTTCAATCACAAGGATGGGAGTGAGCTCCTTGATATACCACCTTTCCTTTGACATCGATTGCAAGCCTTAGCAAAATCATAGGCGTCCTTGTTGATGGTCGGCCAATAGTAGCTACATTATAAGATCTTGTGAGCGGCTCAGATGCCACTATGATGTCACCCAACAGGGGATGAATGGCAAGACTCTAATATCTTCATCATCTCAGCTTCAGGCACACATCTATGGATCATGGTATAAGCACATACACGAAATAGGAATGGCTCCTCCCAAAAGAATTTCTTAACATTAGACATGAATTTTCTTCGCTGGTGGACAGACATATCAGGAGGTACCACATCACTTTCCAAATAGTTGGCAAAGTCTACAAACCATAGGATCACAACTTGGGAGGTGGATAACACTTGCTCGTTTGGGAACCAATCATCAATCTCTTGCTTATCATTAAGCTTCAGCATTGCTTCTTCCTCTAATCTTGACAAGTGGTCTACTACCTGATTTTCTGTGCCTTTTCTGTCCTTTACCTCAAAGTCAAACTTTTGTAGCAGCAATACCCATCTAATCAATATTGGATTCGCATCCTTCTTAGCCATGAGGTACCTAAGAGTTGCATGGTCAGTGTGCACAATCACCTTACTGCCAAGCAAATAAGATCTAAACTTCTCAAATGTAAAAACCACAGCAAGCAGCTCTTATTCTATCACATTATAGTTCTTCTAAGCAGGATTAAGTATTTTGCTAGCGTAGTAGATGGGATGGAGAATATTTTCACGTCTTTGGCCTCGGACTTCTCCTAGTGCCACTCCACTAGCATTGCAGATAACCTCAAAAGGCTGGGACCAATTAGGTGAAATAATAATGGGCGCAGAGATCAATTTTTTCTTAAGGCATTCAAATGCCTTCAGACATGCTTCATCAAAAAAAACTTCACTTTCTTATCCAATAACTTGCACAAGGTACATGTTATTTTAGAGAAGTCCTTGATAAACCTGCGATAGAAACCAGCATGTCCCAAAAAGTTGCGGATACCCTTCACAGAAACTGGAGGATGAAATTTTTCGAACACTTCTATCTTTGCTTTATCGACCTCAATACCCTTCTTGGAAATCCAATGGCCAAGTACTATACCCTCTTTGACCATAAAGTGACACTTCTCTCAATTCAGCACTAAGTTTCACTCCTCACATCTTTTCAGCACATAGATCATATGAGCCAAACAATCGTCAAAAAAGTCACCAACTACAGAAAAATCATCCATGAACACCTCAATAGTGTTCTCCACCATATCTGAGAAAATCGACATCATACATTGCTGAAATATTATCGGTGCATTGTATAACCCAAATGGCATCCTCTTGAAAGTAAACGTCCCATATGAACAGGTGAAAGTGGTCTTCTCTTGTCTTTGGGAGCAATCAAAATCTGATTGTATCCTGAATAATCGTCAAGAAAATAGTATCATCCTCTACTAGTAAGATGGTCTAACATCTGATCCATGAACAGCATTAGAAAATGGTTTTTCTCGATCCAAGCATTCAGCTTTTTGTAGTCCATGCATACACGCTAACCTGTGAATGGTCTTAATGGAATCAACTCATTCTTAGCATTTGGGACCACAGTAATTCCAACATTTTTAGGCATACACTGAATCGAGCTCACCCACTTGTTGTCTGTAATAGGATAAACCACACTTGCATCCTGCCACTTGATGATCTCCTTTTTGACAACCTCTTGCATAGTCTAATTCAATCTACGCTGGTGCTCAATACTCAAAATATAATCTGGCTCGAGCTAAATTTTATGCGTGCAAATTTCAGGCAGAATCCTAATAATGTTAGCAATGGACCAACCAATGGCCCTCTTGAACTTTCTCAAAATAGAAACTAGAGCTTCAACCTGCCCTTCATCTAAGTCTACAGCAATAATAACTGGCAAGGTGTCATTTGCTCCTAAGAACACATATTGGAGGTGAGAAATAAGTGCTTTGAGCTCCAAGACCGGAGGCTCCTCAATAGATGGTCTAGCTGGTAGGGTCTGTCAATTCTTCAGGTCCAAATTAAGCTTTTTCGGAGCATAAGTTTACGACCCCATACCAGCAAGTGCTTATACCATATCATCATACTCATCAATATCATCTCCGTCAAAATTCATAATAATAGTTATAAGTGCTTCAACACCAAGTCTCTCTTCAATAGGCACTACTAGTTGCTCCTCATCAACCACATCTTTCACTGATATCACATGCTTGTCATCATGATGTTTCATAGACTAGCAGACATTAAAAGTCACCACCTCATCATTAAGTTTGAATTTTATCTGCCTAGTTTCCAAGTCAACCAAGGCGATTCCAGTGGTAAGGAATGGGCATCCCAAGATGATGGGAACCTCAAAATCTACCTCACAGTCAAGGATCACAAAGTCTGCAAGAAACATGAAAGTGTCAACTTTCACAAGTACATCATAGATAATCCCCACTGGCCTTTTCACCGTGCGATCTACCATAAGAAGCCGCATTGTAGTCAGTTTGGGGGCTTCCAAGCCCAACTGTTTGAACACTATTAGTGGCATCAAATTAATACTAGCACCTAGATCACACAATGCTTTTGCAAAATAGAAGGCTCCAATCGTGCAAGGGATAGTAAAAGCTCCAGGATCTTCCTTTTTTAACACCAAAGAATGGGAAGCTATTTCACTACAGTGGTGCAAGTTATCAGCAGGCTCAAAACTTATAGTTCTCTTCTTCATCACTGGATCCTTCATGAACTTTGCATACCCAGGCTTCTGCTCTAATGCTTCAACTAACGGAATATTAATCGAAAGCTATTTCAGCATATAGATGAAATTGCAATATTTACCTTCTTTGGACTTATTGATCAATATCTGTAGGTAAGGTGGAGGAGATAATGGTATGGTCTTCAAAACTTGTGGAACCTCATTGTGCTTCTCTTTGGTGGTTTTTTTCTTCTTCTTAATTGGACTTTCATTACCACCCTTTTTCTCTGAATCGACCATAATTTCTACATAATCTTTTTTAGGTTCGGCCGGCTCATTAACAACTATGGGAATAGGAGGATCAACAGTCTATTTCTTGCTTTGAGTAGTCACCTCCATGCAATGCCCATTATATTTTTAGATTCTGGACTGTATTGCTAGGAAGGGTACCCTTCTGACGTGGGTTTAAGGTTGCAGACATCTGGTTCATCTGTTGCTTGATTTACTTGATGGCGGCGACATGTGCCTCTACTTTCTGATTCATGCCTGAGATGTCAGCACGCATCTCCTTCAAGTTCCCATCAGTCGACTCCACCTTCTGCAGCACCTTGGCAATCATCTTTTTGATAGTTAATTGATCAAATCCTGCTTCACGATTACTAGGAGGGACGTACAGGCCACTTTTATCATTCTTGTAGCCATACCTCTTATTCCAGTCACCATCCCTCTTGTACTAGTCACCATCTCTGTCTCTACCCCTGCTCATGTCTCTATAGCTAGACCAATTATAGTTGTCATCTCTATCTCTATTCCGACCTTGATTTCCTTGGCCATTGGCTCAGAAACTTACCACTTAATTATTCAGATAATTAACTTCTTTATCAGAGTCATGCACATCCTGTCTCGATGATTTACCTTGTGAACCTATAGCATTCATATTCTTTAAACTGTTATTAAGAATTTATTTCACAATCAGATCTACAGTTATGTTTAACCCTACAAAATCCTATCTAATCTCCTCTAAATCTTGATAGTCTATGGATTTCCCAACCGCATAAATTCTTGTTGCTCTTTTAGCCTCTCTTGTATGTCAGGCCATGTTCATCTTGGTAACCCTATCAAGCATCTCAGAAGCTTCAACGTAAGTATTCTCCATGAATGCTCCCGAGTTACTGTATCAACTACTACCTTGGTGTTCGCATTCAGTTCTCTGCAGAAGAGTTCCATCAAATGATCTAAAGGTATCCTGTGATTCGGTACCTATTTCAGCTTCTTATTAAATCTAAGCCATGTTTCATAGAGTGTCTCGGTGGGTAACTTCTACAAGTTATAAATTTCCTGCTTGAGCTACAACATCTTTGATGGGGGGAAGAACCTCTCTAGAAATTGATTTCTCAGTTCAAGCCATCTGAATATTGAAGCATCAGGTAGTTTTGCAAGCCAAAGTGTTACTTCTCCAGTCAAAGAAAATAGAAAGAACTGTAATTTGATAGAATCTTGATCTACCCCTGGAAGGTTGTGAGCCTTCCAGATCCCCACAAAGTTTGTCAAGTGCAAGTTTGCATCATCAGTGGGCTTGCCAGCAAATAATCCTTTCAGGTTTAGCAGCTGAATCATAGTGCTTGTAATATCAAACTTTGTACCATCCGGCAGCGGTGGAAATACTATGGGTCCTGTTATCCCTATGTCATCAACATCATTATCATCATCATCAATATTGTACCGAGAGATGTGTCAGGGTTGTTAAGGTTGGCGACCCCTATTCCCTCTCAGACCAACCGGGTCTTGATGTATATTGCATCGGGCTGCCTTGTCTCTCGCAGCTTAAGCATTTAGTGCGGCTTGACGAGCAGCTTCCTGCCTTGTTTGCCTTGCCTATTCAGATGGAGCATTTCATTTTGCTAGGTCTGCGGCAACCTGAGCATCATGCACGATTTGTGCCTCTTCTTATGCCTGCTATTTTTATTGTTCTTCGGCCAACATCCGAGTTGTGGACTCTTCAGGTGTCTCAAAAACTCCTTCTTTAATCATGTTTCTCAGAGTTCTTGGGAGTTCAGGATTGAATAGAATTAGGGGATTGCCTTGACTCATTATGCTGGGCATGCACAAGTGTGCATCCTGTGGAACAAAACAAAAACATCAGAAAAAGTAAAATCAGGAAATAAGGACCAATAGTAAAATAAACAAAATCTCTCTAAATCCTAAACCGTATTCCCCGGCAATGGCTCCAAAATTTTGATACGCCCAAAATTACACCTCCAAAAGAAGCATAAAGCAGTCTCCATTCAAATATAGAACCTAACCAAGGTTAGGGTCGATCCCACAGGGAATATGGTAGGATCTCGGTCAATTGTGTGTATTCACACTCTTAGTCGTCTTATTTCCCTAAAAAGGGGTTTTAAGTAACAGTTAATGTTTGTAAATTATTAACTAACAAGTATTCAACAAGTATCAATATTATTGTGATTCAGAGAAAAGATGGACTAGGGTTGTGTTCCCCATGAATTCATAACGATGTAGGCATTATACTAGTAATTTATTCTGGTGCTTAGCATGTAAGATCGGTAAGTTAGGTTCACCTAAATGGTTGGTCTCCTAGATAGATGAATTTCATCATGCAACTTAGTCCATCTACGAGTGTATGATTTACTAACCCTTACCTTTGATCCCAGATTAGCTATTCCCGGATAAGGTCAAGCTAGTAGATGAGGGTTGATAGCCTCAAATCTTTATTGTAACCAACCCTTTTCCTATTTGTTACCTCCTTGTTCCAGCAAGTAAGAATGAGGCGAGTTCTAATGTTGGCCACCGTTAAAAAGAAATCAAAGTGAAGGGAAGAGCAATACATGCATAAACACCATTCTAGAATTGCTAAGTACTTTGCCTACTTTGTTAATCCGTCATGGTGAACACAACCCTAGTTATAGATTTAGCTACTCATGTTCATAAGCAAACAATCAAGAGTTGTTGAAGAATTCATGATTATACACTTGCGAGAAGAAGTAAAGAAATTCGGAAACTTAAATAATTGAAGAAGAAACAAGAATCAATGAATATG
This sequence comes from Jaltomata sinuosa, assembly GCA_003996215.1. NCBI lineage: Eukaryota > Viridiplantae > Streptophyta > Magnoliopsida > Solanales > Solanaceae > Jaltomata > Jaltomata sinuosa. The sequence continues at coordinate 224,225 of QJPP01003100.1, read as the reverse complement.
TTAATCTCTCAAAACCAAGAACAAATCAATACCAAGTGTTTACGAATATGTTTCCTATAAAATATAGAGCGTAACACGTAAAATAAAACCTAAAAAAAATTATTTATAGACATCACGAATCCTATCCTAAACCAACTAGGAGAACTGGAATTGGCAGGAATCATGACTTGGTTGATGACCCATCATTTTAAATGATGGTTCATGGTTTGTTGAGGTCAACCGTGGTCCTGAGGAGTCAACATCGTCTATTATGGGAAATCATGAGCAGAACCACGAGTCGTGAAATCAATTTACAGTTCGTCGAATGACTCATGATTTTAGACTTTAGTATTGCACTCTCTGATCAATAACCACAATTTCAACAGGACAATTTGTGGTCTGGAATTACGGTCCATGGAGGGACTCGTGTTTCCTGCTCTTCTTTTTGCATGTCTGCAGGTTCACCTCTTCTATGAGTAACAGGATGGGTCATGGTTTGGAACCACGACTCATAGACTGACTCATGCTTTTTGCCTACGATTTTGCACTCCTACTAAACTTTTTCCACGACTGACAGGACGAGTCCGTGGTTCCGAACCACGGGTCATCATTCCTCCCGTAATCCCTGTAGCCATCACTTTTTAGTATAAATTTCAGCACTTTTGCTATGGAATCTGTTCTCCTACACACTTAACAAAAACCATTAAATCTTCCAACAAAATGCTAAAGAACATGCAATAATCCTAAGTATTAAGTGTCAAAAGTGTTGTAAATCCATGGCACATCATTGACATGACCTACTCTCATGATCGGCAATTAACCACTCTGGTTGATAGGCTGCCCGACATGATTCAAAGGGCTGTAAAGAAGGCCATGAAGGATGTAGTGAGCAGCGTGGACAACTTGTGCAAAAGGATAGATGTTGTTGAGCGTGTTATGGCAGATCTCCGGAAAGATGTCGACAAATCCAAGGGAAAGGCACAGATGGGTGAGGCTGATTTGAGTGCCTTCGAGGCTGCCTTGGTTGTACCCCGTCCCACTACTAGACCCATGGATGAGTTGTTTGCTACCTTGGGTGGCAATGATGAGGAGATTGCTAATGCTCAGGACCCAGGACTCCAACAGGTGCTCTTTGAGTCACAGTTCACCGCACACTAGCGCCAGGGAGAAGCAGGTACCAATTCAGAGCTGGCAAATCAGGAGGAGGATTAGCCCGCACAGGGAGTTTTTGCACCTTTCCCTTACTTTTTTGACCTTAGGCATTAAGGGAAATGCTTTATTCTTGTGGGGGAGGTGGTGCTTTGATTATTGTTGTTTGGTTGCCCGTGTTGGGCCTTGAGATATTATTTTTATTACCCTTGTCAGGCCTTGATATTTTTCTTTCCTTTTAAATAATATGGCTCTTGTCGGGCATAGTTTGGATGATTGTGGCATTGCCCTTGCCGTACTTTTTATTTTTTCTTTAATGCTTAAACTATACCCTTACCGAGCTTATTTTATGTGTTATTTAAGTTGTGATATTGCTGAGTTAGTCATACACGCGCAATTGTTTCACTACCCATGCTTTGCAAACGCGCTTGGTGCCTACGCCAAGACTTATTTTCCATTGATCCATGAGCACTTTAATCTTGGTTGCCTTGTTAATAGTAGATTAGTCAAATAAACTCCAAAGGCTTTCTTCATACATTGGTTCTTTTCCAAGGAGCAAATTATTTTCTTTTATTTATTTTTAGTGTTGAACCGGGTTGATATTTTTCTATGATAGATTGAGAGGTGACTTTTATAAGGAAAAATGCCAAGTTTTAATTTAAATTGAGTCTGTATTTTGCTTGTCTCAAAATAGGCCCACCAAAAAAAAAAACTTGGCAAGAAATTTTGCAAATTAAAGGAAATAGGGAAAAAATAATTTTTGTGTAAGCATTCTCTTGTCATGACTTGCACATTCTCTATTTGTCTTGATTGATTCACAAACGAGTGATTAAAAGAACTCAAAATAGCTTGTCAAAAGTCATTTATCCCAATTAATTTTGAGACTAATTATGAAATTCTTGTGTTGTGATGCCTTGTGTGGTAAGGTTATACTTCGTTCTTGTGTACATGTGTTGTCTAGAACTTTCCTCAAAATTGATTCAAGACAAATTCATAGATGTCACCGAGCTTAGAAGATGACTTTTGGCCCTTTTTGAATAGTCACTTCACTCAAATTAACTTCCCTTTACATTGATCCTAGTAAGCCCCTTTGAGATTGTGACCTTTCTTTGGCACCTTGTTAGATACCTTCACCCTTTTTGAGCTTTCAATTTTTGCACCCATCCTCTCTAATGGCTCAAAAGTGAAATGTAGGCTAAAAGCCTAAGTTTGAGTGGAGGATTGAAATGATAACATAGGCAAAGGCCTAAGTTTGGGAGTGTATGTACAAAGTGTGGAGAAGAAAAGGGATGCATTTCAATGCAAGGTAGCACCATACTTCAAAAAATTAAAATTGCTTCCAAATATCTAATGTAATGAGAAAAATAAAAAGAAAGAAAGAAGTTAGTGCTACCAAGTGAAGGTAATAAAAAGATATTGAATGGTCAAGTTGAGGGGAAACTTGAGTTGTGAGAGGGAGAAATAAGGTGAAGTTAATATTCAAAAATGTGAGCGGTGTTTCTAATGATCACAAGGAGCATCAGGGAGGTTACATCACTTGATCCAAATGTAATTCTCACCTTAACCATAGCCAACATTATAGCCCATAAGCCCTTAGTAATTCCGAGCTTGGTAACTCTACATTAGTGGCAAATTATATGAAGGTCAAGCCTATGATTGAATGTGTGTGCACTCGAACTTCTTTGAGAGAGTGAGAGTCTTCGCGTTCTTTTATAATCCCTCTAATTTGAATTGCATTATTGTGAGAGGGATTCTCTCTTGTGGTGAGTGGCATCACCCACTTGAAATAAATAATGAAGTCTCTATTTCAATTAAGAGGAATGAATGAGACAAGTTGTGTGGCGAATCTCGAGGCAAACCTTAAAGGTCCATGCCAATGACTTGAGCAGTTTAATAATCTTGTTTTGAAAAACAAATCTCTTACTTTTGAATGAGAAATGAAATCCTTTTTGGTGATGTTTTGAAATGAGCACTTTCCTTGAGAGTGTGGTGCTACCATCTGAGATGAGCATTGTAGTTGAGTCTTTTTGGTTTGAGTCTTTTGTTCTTATTTTCTTAGAGTTAGAATAAACTTAATCTTGTGTACCACCCGCGTGTTTTGAAAACCTATTTCATTCCTTACCTTGTGAGTATCTTGCCTGAGGACAAGCAATAGTTCAAGTTTGGGGGTTTGATAAGTTGGTAATCTACCAACATATTGAGCCTTTATTCATGAATTATTGCCATGTTTTGATGAGAATTAGAGGTACTTATTGCCTTTATTAATGTAAATGCAGGTACTCTTGGTCTAGAGAAGAAAGCAAAGGAATTGAACTCAAAGAGCCAAAAGAAAGTTAAAGTTTGAAGGTGATCGAAAAAAAGGAAGGAACTGTCAAGAGGTGCGAGCCGCACATCACAAGATGCGGCCGCACCCCACTTAGCACTTGAGTTGCACAGGCGGTTGAACTTTCTTCCTAGAGAAAAAGAGACATGTGAGCCGCACAATGCAGTATGTGATTGCACCATCGCACGTCGATTGCACCAACCCCAAAGGGAATTTTTGTCCAAAATCGTGTGACGTATTTGGGAAGGTTCTAAAACCCTTTTTGGGGTATGTACCTGAAAAAGAATTCAGTTTTTACTTTCCCCAAGGAAGAGCAATTGAGAGTACACTTTCTCTTTTCTACTTCCTCATTGACAAACACCATTTGTAAAGATTTTGAGCTTGGAATTGGAAATTAGCTTAATATGAATGGAATTTTGAAAAACTCATTTGGTATATTCTCTTGTTCCCTTAATATGAGTAGCTAAATCCTATTCTAGGGGTATGTGCATGATGAGTGTTTGAATTTGGGCATGGATATTGATTAATTGTGCTTATAATTGATTATTTAGTATGGATCTATTGAATTCTTCAAGGTTTAATTATAAAATTGATTGTTGCAAACATTAATTGAGTTTTCTAATTTTATTCTTTCTTGAAAGAGGAGTTCATAAATTGGGTAAGAATTCAATAGTGGGAATTTGAGATTTCCACCATAGATTAAGGCTAGAAATAGCTTGGTCGAAGGAAATTTCCATCTAAGAATCTATGCTAGAAATAGTGTAATTTACCCAAGTATTTAATTGGTTGGTTGTATGGTAAAACTATGGTGCTTGAGCAAAGGCCATGGTACATATATTTGAAAGATCGAAAGACTATCAAATATAGCTAGAACCAAGCTATCCATACCTATAGTCGAAAGTTAGCATGATTAATCTCTGCCCTAGCCCATTGTAGAACTCCATCGGAAGCATAACCCTAGTCTTTCTACTCTTGATCAACAAATTGTTTTTATGATTTTTCTTGTGTTGAAATTGCGATATTGATTAAATCTCAATCCTTTTCTCTCAAATTTTTACTTTTGTTTGCTTGAACACTTACTCGCTTTAGTGATTGTTATTCGATAATTTATTGGCAAATCATTACTCCATTCTTCGTGAATATGACCTCGACATCCGTTAAATTTATTTATTATTTTGTACGATGATCGTTACCACCTCATACGGGAGAGTATTTTTGAATGTCATCAACAGGAAAGTATCAGTACAAACCATTATGTACTGGTAGGCATCATAGGTCAATCCAATTTAGAACAAATATGCAATTAATCAAATAACAGGTAGACAAGAGCTTCAACGTATAGCAAGTAGTTTATCCAACAACAATCACTTCAAGTTAAATCAAATTATGTCTGAAAATAATCATATAAGCCACCCGATATTATTATAACAAACAAGAAACTCAAAATCTCAATAATCACATCACAGCATGGATCTTTGTCCACCTTACTCTCACATTTGTGTTTTCCTTTACTTTCATTATCATCACGATATGTCATACTAACTCACACCTCAAACACTAAGTTGTACACACATGCTAAAGGGCTTATTCCTTCCCAACTGTCATGACCTGCAGGGGATGTATCAGGGTCCATGTATCAAACTGGCTTAGTACCTAATTTATAATAGTAGTAACAACATCTTACCAGTATTATACCCAATCCATAACTAATACTGTACCGGCGTGGTACTCGATCCCTCAACCAACATCAACCTATAGTTTCAAATTCTCTATCTCTCAAGATATAACATAGTGCATCAAATCACAAGTACACTTCACTATCATAACATACTTTAAATAAAATTCAATATGCAATAGCTTATTCATTCAAGCATTAACAAGATCATAATTATCAACTTCAAGTATGTCCGAAGATCAATCAACAAGTTATTCAATTCAAAAGCATACACGTACTAAACCAAGTGTCAATTCTAATTAAATCATAACCTACCTCAATCGAAGAACCCGAATTCAAGCTAATTCGCAAAAGCTTTGCCCTTCCTCAATGCCTCGGATCATTTACAGTCTAAAATGAACAAATGCAATAATAACTAATCACTTACTCTTCAATTTTATGCCTTGGGGATTTAACCCCACTAGTTTTACCCTTACTCATAGCCTGAAACCTTAGCCAAGAGTTTTTCAACCATCAAATTGCCTTAAATCCCCATAATTTAAGGGAAACAATTTTACGCTAGGAAGTGTTTATTAACAACCTAGAATCAATCTTAGGTGAATTCACATCTACCCATAGGGGTTTTCCCCACTTTTCATACATTTAGGGCTCTAATTCAAGAATTCCACCATTAATCCTCATTCTAATGATTCTACTATCGAAATGGATTACTAGATGATAAGAGAAATGAGTTAACTTACCTCAATGAAAAAAATTGCCCTAGTTCTGTAGAAAATTGTCTCGCCTCATTCTAAGAACAAACTCTTGAGTTTTTGAGAAATAAACTTTGATAACTAGCATTAATCGGGCATTCTGCCCCTCCATCTTCCGCTGCAACGGTCGTCTTTCCGCTGTGGCGAAGCCGCTGGGCGAAACTTGGCTCGCTATGGTGAGCTCTGGTGAAATTGACCAGGCTCGATGTGGCGGGACTCCAATCGCTATGGTGGTCTTGCACAGCGGGATGTCCACCACTTCAGTGGTCCCTAAAACAGAACTTCGAGAACTCAGCTAAATTTACTAAAATACCCTAAATTATTATAAATATTAAATTTATCAATAGTTACTAATAAAATAATTTAAGATAATTTTATTTCTTCTAATTTGTCACAAATAATGTATTGTATATATATTAAGTTGTTAATTTCATACAAATTCTTTTAAAAAAATCACTTTTACTTGTCACTTTTAACATATCACGAAAAAAATAATTATTGTTTTCAATGCTTTACCTTTAACATTAATTATTTATTCTTCAAATCTTATTTCAAGACCTAATAGAAGAAGTATCAGAAATATTTAAATCCATTACTTTGAAATATAAGTCATAGCAAAGTTATGAGGGTGGAGGCAGAATGGGTAGGTTTTCAAATGGCACAAACTATGTACCATTAACATATATGCAGAGCTAATATGAAAAACTATAAAGAGTAACTCTCACCTGTTTGAGATAACCTCCATTTTGAGACCAAATTTTCTACTAACGTATAAAAATCAGTAAAAAAATCAAAGAAGGAAATAGAAGAACGAAGAAAATGAGGGAGCAAAAATATCAAACCTAGAAAAAGAGAAAAAAGAACGCAGAAGACATAGGATAGGATATTTGGATGGAGTTAAATAATATAGAGTAAAGGGTAAAATAGAATTATGTAAAAGAAAAATCAAGTAACAATGAAATTACACTAAATCGACTTTTTGGTACTTAGTCCTGGTGAATGGAAAATCACATGACTTCTTTCACTCTACCAATTGCTAGAAGTGACTTAAAAAGTGGGAGAAAATGACCAAAATAGTCCCTTAAGTTTGAACTTTTAATTTAAATGATCCTTATTCTTTAACAATATGAAATACTAATACCCTTTCAGCTATAAAAAATAGTGAATACAATTTTAATTTAACTTCTAATTGTGATATTAAAATATAATAGAGTCACCATAATTTATGATTGATATGTTAGAAATAAAAAAAAATCACTTCATCAAAGCTAAGAAGGGGAGCCTTGGAGTAACTGGTAAAGTTGTTGTCATGTGACCAGGAGGTCACGGGTTCAAGCCGTGGAAACAGCCCTTTGCAGGCGCATAGCGGGAGCTTTAGTGCACCGGGCTGCCCACTTCATCAAAGCTAAAAAAGAATGTGAAATCAACTTATATGTAATCTATTTATTTGGAAATTTAGGTGTTCAATAATAAAATAATGTGTTATATTTATTTGTTTTATGATTAATCTTTATATTTTGATAAAATAGTTCAAATTTAGTTATTAGATTCTTCTACTCCAAAAATTATTGTCAAAAAATTCATAATTCATAAAGAAGAAGATGAATTCCTTCAAACAAAAGTAAACTAGAGTCTCTAGCTAGTAGGAAAAATCATACATAAATGTTTTAAATGACTTCTATAAAGAAAAAAATATAAATGCATATTAAAGGACATCATGATAATAGCATAAATCATTCGCCATCAAATAAAATTAGGAGATCTCATATCACCATTGTGTAATTTAAAAATGTTAACGTTTTTAAATATTATTTTTGTCAATCTTGTGATATTATTTGGTAGAAAACTATATTACCTCTTCAACTTGGCTTTAAAAATTAAATACCTCTCTCAAATTTGAACAATAAATATTCTTTTTTTATCTCATTTAAAAATATAACTACCTATTTTATGCTCTAAATTAACACCCTTTATCTTTTTTTGCTTTTTTAATATCATGATTTATGTTTCTTTAATGTATATTATGTACTTATCTATAAAATTAATTAAAAAATATAATTTATGAAGTGAAAATGTGAAAAATAGTTGGAGGCCTATTAATATTTCATGTTAAAGAATAAAAACTATTTTAATTCAAAGTTCAAATTTAAAGGACTATTTTGGTTAATTTTCTCTCACTTTTTAAGTCACTTCTAGTAATTGTTACTTTTTAAGAAAATGTACAAATTTGAATGACTCTATTAAAATTTAAAAAAAAAAGATAAATAACTTTACTAGGATATTTTCCTATGTTGAATGAGGAATTGATTCGTTATAAGTAAAAAATGTGACATATTTTGTGTGGTTAATTATCTATGTAATAAGCATTTGAATTCACGCGCAGAAGTTTTTTCATAATTTGAGTTTGGTGTGTCGCATAGGAAAATTTTATGAGTGAAGTATCAAAAACACATTGAAACTATCCCCTTATTGAGTTTCACACCTAAATTATTGGTAGTGTGAGTTTCATACTTAAACTATCCATCCTTAGTTTGAGAAACACGCATCAACACTGACTGGACCAAATATTTGTATGCAAACATACTTAGGCGCATTTGACCATTAAATATTCTTTCACGTGGTATATTTTTATTGTTTTTTAGTAGACACATTTTTTTTAATTTTTTTTTATATTTTTCAATTGATTTTTTAAAACTTTAAACTCTCCGCTTCTTCTTCGTCATTTCTCAACCATTTTTCTTCATTTCTTCTCATCTATTGCATATTTTCTCAGCCGCCTTCTTCTTCTTCATTTATCAATATCCTTCTTTATTTTGTTCTTCATTTTCTTCTTGTATAGGGCAAATTTGATTTGTTCTTCATTTTGTTCTTTAGTAATCTGTGTGCTTTATGTGATTTAGTGGAAAGCTAAATTTATTGAACAACTATGATTCGTCAGGAACTGATGGCTTTGTTTGTAATTTGATTTCGAATTTTGAAACTTTAGCCAACATCATCAAGGATTTGGTTTTAAAATGAGGATGAATTTTTTTAAAAGTAAACAGAAATTCTTTGTATCATTCCATTTGAGGAAGTTACAAGAATTCCTTATGTTTGTTGTTTATTTAATTTTCGCTAAGGTGAAACTTTTTGTCCACGTAGCAAGATTTACTAAATAACAGAGAAGGGTTTAAAATGCCTCTAAACTATGAGATTTGGTATAATATTGTCCTTCATTCACCTTTCGATCCAAAAATACCTTCAATGTTAATCTTTCGATTCAAAAATACGCTCGATATTAACCTTTGGGAACAAATCTGCCCCTTTTTCTAATGATTCCCTTAAAGTAAAATAACTAAATTTTATTTATTCGTGGCCTAATCTAATATGTCCATATTTATCCTTCTCAAATAAATAAATAAATAAATAAATAAATAAATAAATAAATAAAAGGAAAAAAGACACCACATGACCACTCGGCCATAATATTTTCAGTTAAATGACCATTTTCAAATCTTGATCATTATGTGGCTATTCGGCCATAATATTTCCATCCAATGGCTATTTTTATATTTGGGTCATTTGGGTCCCCTTTTTAAATATTCAATGTTGCTTCTTTTCCTTTTTTATTGACTAAAAAAAATTTTAAAAAAAATTAAATACAATTGTATAGAAACTGTATAATTATTGTATGAAATATGTATATTTATAGGATATGTATAGAAAGTGTATCATTAATTTTTTTTAACAATCAAATACAATTGTATAGAAATTATATAGTTGTTATATAGAATACGTATGTGTATAAGATTTATATAGAAACTGCATAGGATGTGTATACAAACTATTTAATTATTATTGTATAAAATATATATTTGAGTAATTATTACAGCTAAAAGTTGTATATGATTTGTATAGAAACTGTATAATTATTTTATAGAATATGTATTTGTATATAATGTGTATAGAAATTGTATCATTATTGTATAGAATATGCATATGTACAGGACGTGTATAGAAACTGTATCAGATATGTATTGTATTGTATATATGTATAAATATATATTAATACTTCAGAATACTCAAATATGTATTATATTGTATGAATACATCAGTACATATGAAGGTGGTATATCAATACATTAGAAGAAGAAGGAGATATAACTATGCACTGATATATTCTCTCTCTCTCTTTTTACTGTAGTTAAAAAATACATTTTTTGTATTTGATTGATAAATTTTATTTTTTCTTAAAAAAAGTAACAATTAGAAGTGTAAAAAAAGGTTTATTAAAAAAAACAATTAGAAAAGCAAAATATAGTTGAAAAAAAAGGCAGCAAGAAAAAAAGTGGAAAAATAAGAGCAGTAATTTTTTCTTTTTGTAAAAGAATTGCAGTAAAAAATTTAAAAAAAAAATAAAAAAGAAGAAGAATTGACTGCAATTGAAGCAGCGAAGGGGTCACTTGGCTACAAAGTGGCAATTCATATTTGTTGGCCATTCGGTTGAAAATAGTTTCTGCCGAATGGTTATTTGTGTCCATCCCCCTAAATAAAACTTATTCATGATTCATATTTTGATCCGATCTGTCCGAAAATAATATACAATTAGTTGCATGATATATTCTTCCTATTGCTCTATTTTAAAGCAACCCCTAATTTATTAAAACTCAACTCATAATCCGGGGATGCAACTAAATTCTATACTCGTCCCCTCTAATTGGTCATCTAAAAAATTGTTAATTTTTTATCAATTACCCAATTTTGTCTTGTTCATTCCTTCCTTTTTACTATTTCTCTAGTCTCTTCCTAATTAGGATATTAGGAACTCAAATTTGGAATGACTTACGTGTTATATTCTATTGATTTGTATAATTTTTATGATCGGGAGAGAGGGTAATAGGAGAAAAAAGTTATTTTCATTCTTTTATTTTGAAATTTCGGGTATACACACAAAAAAAAAATGCAGTATACATACGTAGTTGCTTAATTAAATCATCTTTTATTGAACTAGTAATTATTTTTATATGAATGTCATCGTAATTTTTCCTTTTTTTCTATTTTCTTATAAGTTGAAAAAAATTACTCCCTCCGTTTTAATTTGTTTGGCCTATTTTAACTTGGCAGAGTTTAAGAAAGTAAAGAAGACTTTTGAATCTTATGGTTAGAAATTAAAGATATATCAAATGTATCAAAATGCTCTTTAATCTTGTTGTCTTAAACATGCTATGTGAAAAGTTGAAATTAAAAAGTTGCTAAAATGATAGAAGCATTCTTTTTTAAACGTACTAAAAAGGGAAGTAGGTCAAACAAACTAAAACGAAGGAAGTAAATTTAGAATGATGGGCAAGATCCAAAAAGAAAAAAGGGAAGAGAGAGGGAAAAGGGGGGGGGGGGTAGGTGAGTGCGGAGAGTGAGGACTATTTTTTTAATTTACTATCGAACTCAAAATTAGGCCAATCATATGAGGCCACATATTAAGTGATTTAAAATTATTTTAATGGTGAAGGGTCTAAATGCCCCTCAACTATGGGATTTGGTACAATATTACCCTTCATCCACTTTATGAATGTAAGCTGTTAGAAATAAGGTTATCTTTGGCCCGAACGGTTAATTAGTTGAGGATATCTTTTGCCTAAAAGATTAGCGTCGAGGGTATTTCTAGCCCGAAAAGTGGATGGATGGCAATATTATACCAAATTTCATAGTTCAGGGGCACTTTAGACCCTTCTCCGTTTAAATAAAAGAGAGGGTATAGTACACACACCATGACATATTAGTTGAGGTATTTTTCTCAAACTAAAGAGTGATAGTTTAGGTATGAAATTACACTTCCAATAGTTTAGGTGTGAAACTCTAAAAAGGGGATAGTTTAGGTGTGTTTTTATACTTCACTCAAATTTTATCATATACATTAAATGCTCATTTGAAATATGCCATAGTTTGAGTGTCTAAATAAATTTACTGATAAATTTAAGGGATGTGAATGTATTCCGCCTTTTTTATTCATTCATAATTGGTTTATCCTTCTGGTTATTTTCATGTCTTAACATCATGCTGCCAATTACAGGGAGCACTTATGGATGATATTTCGGTGAGTGCAGGCGTGCACAGCGCCCTGGATATATATTATGTACTTTCTCTTTAGAAGCTTGATTATGCTTTCAGTACTTTATGGGAATTGAAGTAATCAAATATTGCTTATATTCTTAAAGAGGCAGCGAAGAGGCACTGAATACTGATAGTGCAGTACTAGTCAATGTGCATGTCTTTAATTTAAGAGATGAATACAATAGGGTTATTATCATTTTCTTAATTTTATTATCACGCATCCAAATCAGGAAACCGCTTTAAAACTTTGCATTACTTGACCCTACTCTTAGAATAATTTCCTTCAATTAATTTTGTATTTGATGAGAGGGAGAGGAGGTGGCGAAGATTGGTTAAGAGTAAGACTGTGTTTCAAGTTCTTTTAGGTGATTTCTAGTTTCTTGTCCAATCTGGTAATAAATGAGGTGGAATCAGTATTGAAGTTTATGAGTTCTGTATTCTCATTTTTTTTTTTACGTTACTGGGTCAAATACAAGGTTTGGACTAAAGTTACTGATTTCGACCGACCCGCTAGCTCTCTACACTAGTTCCGCCATAGATCTTTGTGCTGCTGTCCAAACATATGTAGAGCCGCAGCTTAACCGTTCATAAAATGGACTGTCTAATGAAACAATCAATAATTTGAGGTAACGATCGAGAGTAAGCACAAGCATTAGTGGGACGTGAGATTATTATTACCACTAAACACTCCAATTACTTTACATTTACAGAACATCTCAGTGTCAAGTCTTCCTCGTGGGGCATAACTTGTTGTTTGGAAATTCTTGAGCTAAGTCGTGCCTCTAAGGCAAGAGTTATAGAGCATCTCACATATTAAGACACAATGAAGTAGTGTTAACTCTTGCTCATGGGGAATAACTTATTTTTTGGGAGGCCCTTGGGCTAAGTCTTTTTTCTAAGGCAAACGTTATAGAGCATCTCATGATCAAGACACAATGTGCTAGTGTCAACTCTTGTCAATGAGACGTAACTTGTTGTTTGAAAGTCTTTGAGCTAAGTCTTGCCTCTAAGGCAAGAGTTATAGAGCATCGCATAAATTAAGACACAATGTGGTAGTGTCAACTCTTGCCCATGGGGCGTAACTTGTTATTTGGAAGTCTTTGGGCTAAGTCTTGCCTCTTAGGCAAGCGTTATAGAGCATCTCATAAATCAAGCACAATGTGGTAGTGTCAACTCTTGCCCATGGGGCGTAACTTGTTGTTTGAAAGTCCTTGGGCTAAGTCTTGTCTCTAAGGCAAGAGTTATAGAATGTTTCATAAATCAAGACACAATGAGGTAGTGTCAAGCCTTGCTCGTGGGGCATAACTTGTTGTTTGAAAATCCTTGAGCTAAGTCTTGCCTCTAAGGCAAGAGTTATAGAGTATCTCATAAATTAAGACACAATGAAGTAGTGTGAACTCTTGCCCGTGGAGCGTAACTTGTATTTTTTGAGAGGTCCTTGGGCTAAGTCTTGCCTCTGAGGCAAGTGTTATAAAACATCTCATAATTCAAGACACAATGTACTAGTGTCAAGTCTTGCTCATTGGGCATAATTTATTGTTTGGAAGTCCTTGGGCTAAGCCTTGTGTAATGACTCTTCCGGTCATTTTCACGTATACGTTTTTCTTGTACCGTTAGAGTTTGTTTGTAGCGGACCCAAGCCATTTAAGGCTTGTCGGGACCAGTATTTCGGTACCTGATCCATTTGTTTGGTCGTATGATAAGTTTTGAAGTCAAGCAAGTCGGCAAAAGTTATCGTAAGTTTCTTTAATAAATTTTCTGAACTCTGGGTAAAATGTCTTAGAGCTTTTCTCTCAATATATAAAGAGTTAGAAGTCCCCCGAAATACAAAATCGAAGGTCTATGAGTCTAGTTTCCAACGCACAAAACCTCACGTCCAACTGATCTCGGAGTAAAAAGTTATGACTGTTTTACCGCGGACTGTCTGGCAGAAACCGGGTCGCGAACCGAGTCGCGAACCGGGTCGGGTCAAAATCGATTTAAAGCCTCAACTTCACGTTTTAAAACGCCATTTCAGTTCTGAAACAGTGAGAAAACATAAGGGAGGGTTCCAAGAGAGTTCTTGAGTATCAAAATCGTGCGTACTTGAAAATATTTAATTTAAAAGTCGAATGTGGTAGAAAATTATATTATTATTACCTTTTTAAAATATTTTAAAGGTTTATGAAAATATTTTTGTTACGATATAATTGTATATGTATTTATTTTATAAGGTTTTTATACATTGTAATATTTTAACGGAGATAGTAAATTTAGTTATGTTGAAATTTATTATTATAATATAGTAGGTTTTATTTGAAATAATTTTCTATTAATTATTGTATATTCAAGAAGTTATATTTATTTTACCACAAACTTATGCAATACCCGAGTATATAGGTAACGGGACAAAATACTTTGGTTAACACCAAAATTCCACGTGGGGGTAGGGGATATTGCAACAATTATCCTCAGTGAGTCATCCCACCACTTTACTTTATATTTTAAACAATGTAAATGTTTCAGTGTACTAAATTTTAATTAAATTAGTTATCATGACCGCCACTATGTTATATGTATATGTATATATAACTTTCTAGTTGTTTTCTTTTCTTTTAACTGGGCCTTGTTCAAATTCTCCATTGGCCGCTTTAAATTCTAATCAAGTTCTGTCAATATCTAAGCTCTCGACAAGATGATTTCCTTGGTGTTCACTTCTTGGTGTTTCATAAATTTTCTTACTCGTTGCTAGGAGTGTTGTTACTCATATGCTAAGAGGGTTCTGTTGGAAATATATTTTGAAGATTCCTTTTTATCTCCGAAGGAAAATCGATTATCTACATCAAGTTATTCAAGCCCGAATTCGAGTTAATTTCATTTCGGAGCTTTTTTGGAGAGGTTCAAGATTGTCATCGCACGACAGGTAGGTTACGGTTTATTTTCCCTAGACTCCACATATATAGGATAAAATTGTATTAATGGGCATCCTTGAGTTGGTTTATTAGGTTGGTACCACAGACCTCGATCGCGTTATTCATGTCCGCCTACTTTTGTTCCTCCGTTGCTTGTAGCACTTGCCGATATATTTTATTTACCCTTGTGGTCCTGTGAGATCTTGTTGACTCTGAAACATAGAAGGTGGGATTTTAGGAATGTCCGCGAGTCCCGGGCATAGAATTATCCTTCTAGGCTGGTTATGCTTGCTGAGTAGCTATGGGCCTGTGCAGGGTCGATAGGTTGATTGTGAGCTGCTGGACAACTATTGTGTTTGATCATACCATTTCCATGCATTTAAAGAGGTTTTATTCATGTTTTACCACGGTTTGGCTTCGGGTCTACTGGCACTATTTTCTAAACCTTGCATGGCCCCGGGGGCCCGTTTTTTATGGAAATAAATTGGAAATAGTTGATTTAACTCGTGAATATTCTTGGGTAAAAGAAAGTAAAATTATGATTTTAATCACCAGTTTTACGATAAACGCTAGACTCGGCAGGGCCGGGGTGCTAGTTGAGTTTTCTTGCTACTTGAGATGATTTTTAGCCTCGGTCGGACCGAGCACCTGAGATGACTTTCTACTGTTTAGACCCGGTTATGCCCGAGCACCCTTGGAGGGGTTTTTGAGATATTTTCCTACTACTTTAGTCCTGGACAGAGTCTGGGCATGCATATTAGAGACTGGGTCTCTATCTTAAAACCGGACTTGCTTCCGGACGACATGTTTTGATACTGAGTTTTAGTATGGGGTCAGGGACCTCCATGGACCTTGCCATCCGGGCCTGGGGCTGCTGGCTGAGTGTGCCGGAGGAAGGGTATACGATGGAGTAGAGGTATACGGGCAGTGTCCTTCCATGGAACCTACCTGCTGGGCCGGATCGGCACCGGAGGAGGTACATACAGAGATACCATTTCACTTGAGATCTTCATCCATCATATCATTCATTGTTTGAGGCTCCACCCTTGTTTGTTGTTTGTTGATTGTACGCTCCGGTAGTATGGGATGCCGGAGGGTTTGTTTTCACTTGTTTGTGTTCCTCGGTTGTATGGGCGGCCGGGGGACTGTAGGTAGACTTCTGCTATTTACTTACAGAATTGTTCTCTATTATGGATAAGTATGAGATTGGTTACTGCTAGACTGTTAGTTTCTGGATTTGAGATTGATATGATTAGTTGAGTTTGACTCATGTCTCTGAGCATGCCTATCATTACTCTTTCCCTCTTCTTATACTTGAGGTTACCGGTATACCGTTCATTTCGTAAACTTATTATGTATACACTGTTATTGCAAGGACCCCAGGTGCGTATTTCTTACTTTCACCTGTGCCTATGGTGTGTATATTCTGCTTACTGGCCTCACATGTGGTTCTGTTGATTTCCCTCTGGGCTAGTTCCTGTGTACCTTTCGTTGATTTTTGTGACTGCTTGCTTCTATTTTGTCTGTTACTACGCTTTTATCTTATATGTGCCCAGTCGGCCTATGATACCTACTGGGTACCTTATGCTTCGCATTTGGTGCTCACCCTACCCCCTGCATCTTTGGGTGCAGATCCTAGCGTGGGCCATCGCCGTTAGATCGATGTGATTCGTGCTTGGAGATCTGTTGGGGATTACTTCAGACTGAGGGTGAGCTCTTGGCGATCGGAGCTTAGCTTTAGTTTATTTGTTGCTTCATGTACTCTATTACTATTCAGAGACATCTGTATATATTGTTTTGGATCGTTTGCACTCCATGTATGTAGTTTTGGCTCTATACTATGATACCAGGTCTTGGGGTTTGGTTTAGTTTCTGCATATGTATATATTTATATCCCTGTTATCTATTATCTTCGCCTTGTTCCCTTATTTGTTAGATAGTAGTCCATTACTAACTGTCCTGGGCTACGGGGATTGGTTCACCTACCGGGGGTTGTAGGTGCCATCATGACCGAGAAATCAGGTCGTGACACCTTGCCTCTAAAGCAAGAGTTATAGAACATCTCATAAAAAAAATAAAGGTAAAAAAAATGATTAGAAAAAAGAGAAAAGAAAAATTAAAAATCAAAGAAAAAGTAAAAAATAAAAATTGAGAAAAAAAGGGAGAAACGAAGAAAAAAAGACAAAATAAAAAATAAACAAAAAAATAAAGGTTGAGAAAAAAAAAAGGAGAAAAAAAAAAAGAATTGATAGGAGAAAAGGAAAAAAATAAAGATTGAGAAAAAAAGAAAAAAAAAGATAAAAGAAAAAATAAAAATAAAAAATAGAAAAAGAAATAAATATAAAAGTTGAGAGGCAAATAAGCATTGAGAGTTATTTAAAAATATTTGAGGTATAGAGGGGCAAAAATGTAGTTGTTCTATACATAAAAACAAGGAAGACTATTTTTGTAAGACCATTCTTATGGGGGGCGAAAATACAAAGTCACTCCTTTTGAGGGGCATTTGTATAGTTGTCCCAAATAATTTTATCTCAATGTTCATACAATACAATGTAATTTTTCCTTAAATAAATAATCAGTAGATCTACTCAACTTTTATTATTTTCTTTTACAGATATTAATCAATTTTCGTAACCAAAATATTTACAAACAAGTATTCATAATTATTACGTATTATAAAATTTTATAGATTTATTTACTTGTACAACCACAAATTTTAAAATATACTTTTAGCTAATTAAGTATAATATCTATCTATACCTATCACAGGTTCATGGAAATATTTTATCACAATTTTCTTTTTGGACTTTCATAAAGAATGTCACTTTTTTTATATTTAAAAATAATTTAATTTCAAATTTTATATTTTACTCTCAACGACATGATTTTATAATCATATATTAATGTTATGACATATTTAAGACCAAATATTTAAATTGTTCTCTTTTTCTTAAATTTTGTATCTTGTTAAATATATTCACATAAAATAAAATAGAGGAAATAATATTTAAGATCGTAGGGAATACAAAAACAAATGATTTCTTTTAAGAAAAACACCAAATAATGTAAAAGAAAACAACACAAAAAAGTAGGGACACTACTAAAAAAAAATAGCAAAACCCACCACAGAAAACCGACCACAAATTCATGGTCAGTCTTTGTAGTTTTTTTTTAAAAACTACAAAACCGATCAAATATGGTCGATTTTCTTAAAAGAAAATAGCGGAAAAATGATTTTCCGACCTTAAATGGTCGGAATATTTCCCGACAAAAAATTTATTGAAAAAACCGATCTCATTTGGTCGGTTTTTTGAAAAAATAAATAAAAATATGTAATATATATTATTTTAAATTCATAATATAAATATAAATATAATTTTATTATATAATATGTAATAAATAATTTTATTATTAACAAAACCGTCCACTTGTGGACGGTTTTTATAATATATAATTTTATTTTTAAAAATATCATCCATCTTTGGACGATTTCTTATTTATTTTGATAAAACCCACCACTTTAGGTCGGTTTTGTTAAAAAATATATATATAAAATTATTTTTTATATATATTATTATTTATTAACATAACAATAATGTTAAATACGTTGTATTACGTACATATACAATTTTTGAGTAATTTAATTAATCAAGTCCTATATATTAATGATTCGTTGTCTTGAGTATATGTCTCGTCTAGTAATGTACGTATTCAAAAGCTAATTAACCGATCGATAATGATACAAGTAATATAGATGGAATACGTTGTATTACATACATATATATGAGGTAATATACGATCGTTGAGAAATGTAATTAACCAAGTCCTATATATATTAATGCTCCATCGTCTTGAATATATATATATATATATATATATATGTCTCGTCTAGCTTGATGTATGTACGTATATATTAAGTATTGATCAAAGTTATACCGATTGATAATCCATATCCAAGTAGTATGAAATACGTACGTTGTATTACGTACATATGAGTTAATATACGATCATTGTGAATTAGTGACTTAAAATTGTGAAGTGTAGTAAGTTGAAATTGTGAACTAGTGACTTAAAATAAGTAAAGTGTAGTTAGTTGTTAGTTGAAATTGTGAACTACTGACTTAAAATTGTGAAGTGTAGTAAGTTGAAATTGTGAACTAGTGACTTAAAATAAGTAAAGTGTAGTTAGTTGAAATTGTGAACTAGTGACTTAAAATAAGTAAAGTGTAGTTAGTTGAAATTGTGAACTAGTGACTTAAAATAAGTAAAGTGTAGTTAGTTGAAATTGTGACTAGTGACTTAAAATAAGTAAAGTGTAGTTAGTTGAAATTGTGAACTAGTGACTTAAAATAAGTAAAGTGTAGTAAGTTAAAATTTTGAACTAGTGACTTAAAATAAGTAAAGTGTAGTTAGTTGTTAGTTGAAATTGTGAATGATATACTTAAAATAGTGAAGTATAGTGAATTGAAATTAATATTTCCCTTGCTTGTGTAGATGGAACCTGATCGTAGTTGGATGTATGAACGATATAATCCTGGTAGAATGGGTGTGAGGGAGGAATTTGCAGATGGTGTGACTCAATTTATAAATCATGCGAAGACACTTCCTTGCTTTTTAAATTGTGGAATATTTCTGTGTCCTTGTGTTGTTGTGATTGTACGAGCTATAAAATAGAACTGGTTGTTATGAGTCATCTTTATAGAGTTGGGTTTACTCCAGAGTATACAGTTTGGACTAGTCATGGTGAAGTTGACAATAGGTTTAATAACTTTGTTGTTGGTGAAAGTAGTTGGTATGCGGAACCTAATAATGTTCAAGATTATAGGATGTCAGAAATAGTTCAGGATGCTTTTGGAATGCCTTCCAATCTTGATTGTGGGGAAAATGTAGAAGAAGCTCCTAATGAAGAAGCAAATAGTTTTTATGAACAATTGCATGATGCTAGTCGTCCTTTCTATGAGGGGAGTTCACATTCTCAACTATCTGTTGCAGTTAGATATTTAAGTATCAAATCTGATTGGAGTGTTCCTCAAGGAGCAATAGACTCTATGGCAGACCTTGTTAGGGAATTAGTTGACCCCGATCTAGAGGTTCCTAATTCTTACTATAAGGCAAAGAGATTGGTGTCTAAGTTAGGACTCTCCTCGATCAGAATTGATTGTTGTGAAAATGGTTGCATGTTATACTTTAAGGAGGATGTCGATCTAGAGTTTTGTAAGTTCTGTGAACACCTTCGTTATAAGCGTGGTACTAGTGAAAATAAAATTGCTATTAAGGCGATGCATTATTTACCTCTTATACCAAGGTTGAAGAGGTTGTATGCATCAAATAGCTCTGCTCCACATATGAGATGGCACCATGAAAATAGAAGACCACCTGGTGTAATGTGTCATCCATCTGATGGAGAGGCTTGGAAGAATTTTGATAGAAAGTATCCAAATTTTGCAGCTGAACCACGGAATATTAGGTTGGGTTTGTGTGCGGATGATTTCAATCCTTTTTCTGTTGGAGCTGTATCATATTCATGTTAGCCTGTGTTTATTACACCTATAATCTTCCACCTGAGATATGTAAGATGAGTCCATATATATTTCTGAATTGTGTTGTTTCTGGCCCGCGTAATCCAAAAAGTCAGATTGATGTGTATCTACAACCTTTGATTGATGAGTTAAAACTATTGTGGTCTGAGGGAGTTCAAACCTGGGACATTTCACTTAAACAAAATTTTAATTTGTGTGCTTCTTTAATGTGGACTATTAATGATTTTTCTGCTTATAAAATGTTGTCTAGGTGGATGACAGCTGAAAATTTAGCTTGTCCCTACCGCATGGAAAACACTAAATCCTTTCGATTAAAACATGGTCGAAAAACTTCATGGTTTAATTGTCATCGTAGATTCTTGCCAGATAATCATGAGTTTAGAAGAATGAAGTATGCATTTACAAAGAATAAAACAGAATGGGATGGTCCACCTTGAACATTAATTGGTCATGATATTTGAGAGAGGGTTAAATATTTGCCAAAGGTTACCGAGGAAAAACTGTACAAATTTCATGAATATGGTGTTTCACATAATTGGACAAGGCAAAGCATATTCTGGGAGTTACCATATTGGAAGGATAATCTACTTAGGCATAATCTTAATGTCATGCATATTGAAAAAAATTATTTTGATAAGTTGTTCAATACTGTGATGGATGTGAATGACAAGACAAAGGATAATGTTAAGGCTAGACTTGACTTATCAATTCACTGTAGACGATCAGAGCTACATTTGCAAAAGTCTATCAATAACAAATTCTTTAAGCCCAAGGCCAGTTATACATTCACATTAAAACAAAAGCGAAAAATATGTGAGTGGGTAGAGAGTTTGAAGATGCCATATGGATATGCCTCCAATTTAGGGAAGAGGGTTGACATGGAGCATAGAATCTTACATGGGATAAAAAGTCATAACTGTCATATTTTCATGGAACAACTAATTTCACTTGCTTTTAGTGGATTGCCTTAAAAAATATGAAAACTAATGACAGAGATTAGTTTGTTCTTCAAAGAACTGTGTTCTACCACTTTGAGAGTAGAAAATCTGATTCTGATGGACGAACATATTATTGTTATCATCAATAAGTTGGAGAAGATTCTTCCACCTGGATTCTTCGATGTGATGGAACATCCTCCCATTCACCTTATCGATGAAGTCCTATTGGGAGGTCCAGTTCAAACTAGGTGGATGTATCCTTTTGAGCGGTAAGCAATGATAATAGACTAACGTATAACTATTTTTTATAAATTACATGGCTAATATTTAATTTTGTAGAACCATTGGCAAAAGTAAAGGAGCTGTTAAGAACAAAAATAGGGTGGAAGGCTCTATAGTTGAAGCATACCTTGTGTCCCAGTTACTGCTCCAAAGAAGGTAAACTCTTCATTTTCTTGTTTTCATTTCTGTTTCATTTCCTAGCATCATGTAATGTTTAATTTCTAAGAAGTTGCTGGTTTGGATAGATTTTTGTTTATGACTGCTAGTACTGTTTTCTGTTGGTTTTAGGCTGGTTTCATTTGGTATGATGTGATTGTTATGTTAAAAGTTTGAAAAAAATAGAATAATAGGATTCGTTTCTGCCGATTTAGAAGTTGTGCTAGATTTTAGAAATTGTTAAAATCCTATTGCTTAACTGATTCTGTTTGTGAGTTGTTGTTGGGGTTAGAGGTTGCTTTAAAATTTCGTCACTTTTATTGAGTTGTGACAGTGTATGTGTTCAAATAAGTATGATTTAAGATGACTCTTTAGGATCTCCGAAGGATAGAGTTTTGGAACGGAGAGAGTTTTTATCATAATTGGTCTTCATTTCGATAGTCTTTGCATCTGTTAGATAGATATACGTAGCAGTTGGGACTTTGTTTAAGTCGAAGGTTTAGAAATGGAAGAATGAAAATAATTTCTAAATGTTTTGATCTTGGTAGACCTGTTCCATTTCTTTTTTCCTATGCCTGGTTTACCTGTGTGGATTCGAGCAAGCGTTAATTTAAATCTCAAGTGTCCTCTTAGTTCTTAATACCAAAAAGGTTTCTTGAATGAAAGTTTAAGGTGCATAAAGTTTTCTTCGTATCTCCATTGGCATCCGTAACTCGATGGTTTTTTTTCTCTTGAATCATTCTTTGCTTAAAAACTTGATAATTGATTAGTTCATACCTATGACTTAATTCCCAAATTCTGGAATATCGTCTAGTCTTGTTTTAATAACCGTGAAGGTTAAGCCTAAGTTAAACTTTAAGCTTTAAAAGTGATAACCCATGACTACGATTTGTCGTTTAAGGCAAGTATGAGGAAATCACTGTCTTCTTGTTGTCGTTTGCACAATTATTTATGGTAATCATGTTGAGTCGTGCCTAAGGTTTTTCACTCGGTTGAGTAGATGGTAGTAGCCTAATCATGTAATATCGCGTTGATAATTTTTCTGTCGAACCTGTCATATCTAGAAAAGTAGAGGCGTTCGATAATGAATGATTAATAATAGGAGATGGATCAGTTGAAATGTATGTCTAATGAGCCAGTGTTATAATATGTTGTAGTAGTAGCTAGTTTCCAGAATTCTTCTTCTATTTGTCCACAAGTTTGCCAACAATTGATTGTTTAGGTAAAATGAGATCTTATATCTCTCAAGACCATGCTCTTCCCCTATAATTGATATGACTTGTCCTCCTGCCACTATGAATTCATAAATATTCTTGTCACTATGATATCATCTTATGTTTAAATGTGTTTACAGTTGATCAGTTTATTCGTTTGAGTTGATAAACTCCAATTTCTTTCAATTTTGCTTTACCTCATGTGTTTCTAATTCCTTATTTCCTATTTTTGTTACATGTGAACCCCGAGTTTGCTTCAGAGTCTCTCTTCTCTGCATTTCGTTGGGATCACATGCCCAACAAGACAATCCAAAATTCAAAGAGGAGATCAACGTGCAAGTTGAAGAAAGTGAGAAATGTGTCAAAGACCCGTAAATACAGCAGCAGTCCAGGAGGACTGAGTTTGAGCAAATGGGCCAAGCCCATAACATAACAGCAGCAACAACAGTGTGATAGCAGTCCCAAATGGGCTAGAAATTATGAAGAAATGGGTCGTAAAGCCCATAACTTAGTTTAGGACAGGATTTATGGACCGAAAGTCCATTAATTAAGCCAAAGAGCTTAATTCTTCCCCTTTCCCTTTAATTTCTTTGTATATGGTTTAGTTAGAGTTATTTGTAAATAACTTGAATTAACTTTCAAACTTAGTTGAATTACCCCCAAAAGATGTGAATGTTTCTTGTTTAATCCTCTTTAAATCGCTTAGTATTTTCTTCAAAACAGTAATGCATCTTTAAACTTTGAGTTTATCCGTAAACATGTGGCCTCCTTCTTTAAAAAATGAACTCTTCATGCTTTTTCGTCTCTAAAATATAAGTGTCAATTTTCTTTCATCAAGATACATTTGCTATATTTTGTCTTAAATTAAAACAAGATGTTTTATCAAAACTTCCCTTTTAAATTTTTTCAAATAAGTTAGTTTTCAAACAAGTTCGGATAACCGCACGTTAACGGATATCCCGAGTACCTTCAAACCTTCTCGGGATATTAATAGGAGCCTCTTGCCCTTAATCTCTTAATTTTTAAAGTTATATCTGTTTTGATTTTAAAAGATTTTTATAAAGTTTTTCTTGGGTTTTTCTATAAAACTAAGTGGCGACTCTGTTTTAAATTAAATTTTGAGATTTTACAAGTTTTCGAATTTAATACAAATCAAAACCGTTTCAAAAATGAAGTTACTTTTTCTTTTCAAAATAAACGAAAGAGGAAAAATGCGATAAAACAGAAATGACGACTGTGCTGGGGATAATTCAACTAGGTTCTAACCTTATTGTTTGCAACTAACTTATTTGACTAACTATTCGGATTGTAATAATTAGTAATTTATTGCTTTCATTACTTGTTTATTTATCGCAAAATATACTGTCATTACATCTCATAGCATATTCCACAATATGGCATGCGATTTTATTTATATTTTTAGGGAGGTTCATGATCCCATGGCCTCTCACTATAAAGAACACTTTTTCGAAAATACGATAGTTTATGGGTACGTCATGCGTCCAATAGCTATCGTATTTTCAACACAAGTTGTCCACTTAGGACCCGGTCTATTTCAAAACAAACCCACTCCTAGACACCTAGCGTAAAGCTAAACCAAAACCCAATTTTTAGGCATTGACCTAGGATGACCCGATACCCTAGGGGTATTGGGCCCATTAGAAGGACCACCTTGCGTCTATCGACCACGAGTTGATAAAAGACGATCATCCCTTACTTGTTTAATTGAAGGATGTGATGTTGGTTTGTACGAACCATTGTTCCTCGCGATTGAGATATATTTAGATAGTCTTTCATTTTTTAAGATTGTCATCCGAAAGGCGTTCGAGATTTGCAAGAAGTCCAAGGAGTTCGAGAACGAAGAACCAACCATGGCGGCCTAGTTTAGGATTGTACCCCTGCGTGGGACTGATTTTGGTGTACATTCCTTTTCCTGCAATTTTGTACCCCTATTTTATTTAATCAAATGTATAAATATATTTTGGGACAATGGAACGTTTACAAATGACATACACATCCTTCAAATTCGTTAGGCCTACCTTTGGCATAAAAAGGTCACATATCTGTATAGGACGCGCTATGAACTGTTATGTGATATAATTGTCTTACGTGTGTTGCTTAAATCGAAAGTGAATTGATCCACTCCTACTTGAATATTTTTAGAACCCATAGGTAGGATAAAAAACTCACTGAGCAAAGTCCGACTAAAACCGCTTTTGGAGTTCTTCAAATTACCCAGAAAAATCCAAAGACTTCTTAAAATTCCTTTTAAGTCTTGTTTCTACCACTTCAGAAAACGAACTTGCCATATCTGAACAATATCCTTTCAGGGCCGCCCTTAAGAAATTTTCACCTCCCCACTTCGACGGAGATGCCAAAAAATTCAGAAAACACATCAAGTGCTGAAAACTGGACAAGTCAACTATCCTGATAGAATCTACTTACCCGAAATCGATGGGCAAATTTCTGTCCGTTGAACCCTCGAGTCAATAAATACCCGTGGATCGATTTGCCTGGATAAAATCAACTTTTATATGTTTATTTACAGTTGAATACCTTGTATTGCTTATCACCAACGGGATCTAACATATCATCCTTTGAGTTGTTCTTATTTCAACAGGTAATAGAAACTGATCTGTGTTGACAAAACTGGCCGAACATCCCTACTTCACCCGCTCAAAGGCACATATAGATTCCTCCTCTAAACCTCGCTTCGCTAAGGATAAAATGTATGACAGTGAGGAAGAAAATATTTTAACTGTGAGAGACAATGTTATCGTTGAACAAAGCAAAATGATTGCCGAACTTGCAAGAAAATTGGAAAAGATGCAAGAAGAAGTCCAAAAATCCAAAGACATGGCTAGCCTGGCTATCGCAGCCAACACTCCAACTCTGGGCAACTCCCAGCCCCCTTTCTAGATTCCTTCACTCAACTCTCCATTGACTGAAAGTCAACCAAGAAATATCCCCCTGCCTCCACGCCTAGACCTTCCAACGAACCCCTCTCCAACAATCCTCCTCATATCGGATCCTCATACCAAATCCATACCCCTCCTGTCCAGTACACTAACCAAAGTAACAACCCAAGTGCCTACAATCCACAAAACCTCTCTCTAA
Organism: Jaltomata sinuosa; assembly: GCA_003996215.1. Lineage (NCBI taxonomy): Eukaryota > Viridiplantae > Streptophyta > Magnoliopsida > Solanales > Solanaceae > Jaltomata > Jaltomata sinuosa. The sequence goes on along the minus strand of QJPP01003100.1, from coordinate 198,122 downwards.
ATTACCAAAGTACACAACCGAATGCCTACAACTCCCAAAATAACCATCCCAACGTCACTAATCCGCAGAACTATAACCTCACGTAACCAATGCAATTCCACATGTCCAACCTCCACTTGTCCAGAATGCACTACCTCATGCTTTTCATGCTATGATAGAACTATACACCGCTCTCCCAAAAAGCCCCGAGCTTGACCACTACAAGGAGAAAGAGAAAGAGTTGAGGGCCGGAGAGAAGAAGCGTGATCATGACATGGCTCAAATGAAAGAAGATATAGTCAGGATCAGAGAGTTTCAAGGATCGTCTTATGATAAAGTCTATGACTACGATGATCTCTGTATTCATCCAGAGATGGACTTGCCAGACGGATTCAAGATTCTCAAGTTCGAGACCTTTAATAGTGTCGAAAATCCCGAGTCCCATTTGAGAAGCTACTACGACCAAATGGTCGGTGCTCAGAAGAACGACACTCTGCTGATGATACTGTTTAGCCGAAGTCTGAGCGGAGAGGCTTTGGAATGGTTCACCTCTCAAGAACTAAAGAAGTGGTCCAAATGGAGTGATCTGGCCTGAGAATTTGCTCAAAGGTTTGCATATAACGTGGAAGTTATCCCGGATTGATACTCTCTAGGTCGCATCAGGCAAAAATCAAATGAGGACTTTCGAGATTATTCCTATTGGTGGAGAAAAGAGGCAGCGAGAGTTCGACCTCCTATGACCGTAGAGGAGATAAGCGCGGTGTTTATGCGCTCTTAAGAGTCAGAATTCCATGAAAAAATGATATCAACAGTTAAAGAGAAATTTGCCGACCTAGCTAAGATTGGTGAAATTATCGAAGAGGGTCTTCGTAGCGGCAAGATTACCAAAGCCTCAGCATCCTCAGGATTGGCAGGGTTTCCCAAGAAAAAGAGGGAAGAAGTATCTTTGGTATCCTCCAGTGCTAGCCCGAGATCGTGAAAACCTTTCGGGGCCAACTACAAAAAGTCACTTGTTCCCACGACTCATCCCCCAACTCCACAAAATTCTCAATCGATTTTCTACACTCAACCCACTTACCAAGCTCCTCCCCAAAACTTTTAAGTGTATCAAAAGGCTCCCGAGAACCAGAATAATCGCCAGGTTCCTCCTCCCGCCAATGTTAATCTCCTCGCCCAAATTTGGAAAAGAAATCTCCTCGGACTTTCACCCAGTTAGCTGAAACCAGAGCTCAGTTATATGAGAGATTGAAGGCTGTCAGATTTATCCATCCCATTCCATCCAGACCTACAAATCCTGACTCTTGTTTCTTCATGGCTGACCAACGTTGTGCTTACCGCTCCGGAGGCATCAAACACAGTACCGAAGATTGCATTAACCTGAGGCACAAAATTCAGGATTTAATTGATCAAAGAGTGGTCACACTACAAACAACACCGCCAAATGTTAATAACAACCCGCTCCCGAATCACGGAGGAGCCACTATTAACATGATAGAGATTGATGAAGAATGGATTATGAGCAAGTCAATAGTGTCGGTTATCCCTAAAAAGTAGGAAATACAAAAAAAAACTATAGCTACTTTGAATACTGCTAACTACCCTTTGAAGGGTTAGCCCAAGATGATAAGGTAAAGGTCAAAGAGAAGAAGTAGTCAGGACTGCCAAAATCACTCCCTCACTTATATCAGTCATTCCTGATGCGTATTGATCCTCCAAACGATGGGTTAGAGGATGGAATAGGAGATCTATTCAAGGAATGTGATGCTATCCCCGAAGCAATCATGATCAGGGATGCCAGGCCTGGCAAAGAATTGCAGAACTGGGCCACAACTCCCCTCGTGACTCTCCACTCGACTGGGTAGACAAAGATTCTATTTTATGAAAACCGGTGATGGTCCGGATGAGGCTCCTTGACCCACCCTTTATGTTTTTCAATTTCCTCATACTATTTTACCGCTTTCCCAAAGGAACAAACTCGCATTCATGGGGGTTATAGCCATAGTTCATGAATATTTTCGGATTTCAATGAAAGCCTCTTTATTTTAAAAACATTTCCTATTCAAAATTATGTATGTTTACTTGTTATTATCTAACCTATTTTATTTTGGTTTCAGTAACAATAAGTTAAAATCTGCCACTGTCATGTTATGTCAAAAACTTAAAGAACAAATCAAGTAAGACGATAATGATTTTGAAGGGTATATTGAAGAAATCATGATTCTGGAACGAACAACCAAGAAGTCTAAGAGCCTTGAAGACCAGGAAAAGCCTCACTTGGAAGGGATTGAGGTAGTTAATCAGGGAAATGACGGTCAAGTTGAAGAAATCAGCGTCGGTGTTCATTTGTCAAAAGCACAAAAGAAAGAACTTATCAATCTGCTTGAGCCATACATCGATATCTTTAACTGGTCCTACAATAATAGGACAAGAATGAGTACAAACATTATCTCCCAAAATTTATTGGTCAATCCAGAATTCAATCCAGAGAATGGACAGTCAATCCTTCCCTCCCACGGGACAAAGAAAAGTTTGCACCAAATTGGCAAGGACCGTATGTCATCTACAAAGTGTTATCAGGAAGAGTTTTGATTTTGTCCCAGATGGATGATCAAGTATGGCCCAAGCCTATATCAACTCCGATGCTGCAAAGAGATACTACGCCTGAAGACGGTTTCTTTTCCTTTTATTTCTTTTCCTGTAATCGCATTTTCTGATTGTAATCGTTTTGCACTTAGTAAAAGCTTAAAATTTCCTATCCTTCTTGTACGAACTACGTTTGACCTGAATTCTCAAGAATGAGATACGTAGGCAGCCTGTGTCAGCTTCGGTCAACCCCTTAGAATAATCTATCTTTCCCCTTTCTATCTTGAACTACGTTCGACCTGAATTCTCAAGAATGATATACGTAGGCGGCCTTTGTCGGCTTCGGTCACCCCTTTGTTTATTTCCAACATTCTCCCACTTCGAGTGTGGGAACTACATTTGACCTGATTCCTGCCTCAACGGGATATGTAGGAGCCACAACGGCTCAGTCATGTCACCCCAGGAAATGGAAACTGGGACAGAATTTTTGAGAAAGGAATATCAAAAATTCAAAAGATGAAGGTCATTTCCAGCAAAATAAGAGAATGCTTGTAGATACGTAAATGCCACATCGGCTCGGTCATGTCACCCTAGGAAATGGAAACTGGGGCAGAATTTTTGAGAAAGGAATCTCAAAAAAATTCAGAAGATGAAGGTCATTTCCAGCAAAATAAGAGAATGCTTGTAGATACGTAAATGACACAACGACTCGGTCATAGTACCCAGGAAATTGAAACTGGGGCAGAATTTTCGAGAAAGAAATCTCAAAAATTCAGAAGGCAAAGAGCATCCTCCAGCAAGTCAGAATACAGAATATGTCAAAGAGCAACCAAAATGAATATCAAAACAGAATCTCGTAATCCCCACAGAGTCTCAAGTCTCTTACCAATGGAATGAGATTCATCATGAAACCTTTAACTGGGGCAAATTTTTTTTGAAGACCTCAAAATTTCCACCGAGCTTCATTTAAGAGTTTAGAAACAAACTCCGAAGAATTCTCCAGCACCGAGAGATCAGAGTCTACTTCAAAAATTCCCAGTCCTTGGTGATTAATCCCCAGCTGTGATAGATTTCTCAAAAAATATTTTCGAATTCCCCAGCTAGGACGACAAAGGATCTTCGTAGTCTGCCAGCAGTATGTCAGAAATGTGAAGACCTCGATTAAAGGACGTTCATTGTACTAGCACATGACATGACGGGCAAATACCTTTCCAAAATATCCTTTTTCAAAATCTTGGTTTTCCAAAGAACTTATTTGAAAAATCTTTACAAGAAGATTAGCTTTACTTCTTTATAATTTGACTTCGTCTTATGTCTACCGCGATCCGGGGTGTCGAAGATGACAAGTACCCGAGAAAGGAAGAATCCAGAAAAGACAAAGCAAGGAGTAGAAGATCGAAGGAGGTCAACACAGATCAGTTTTGCCAAAACTAATAGTTTTCTGTGGATGCAGGTTGTCCCAAAAAGTATGTTAGAAATCAGTGAAAGTCCCTCATTATCCAATGCGTTCAAAGAGACGCAACGAGATCAGATGCCCCAAAATTTGGTGGGAAAAGCCAAAACAACCGGAAGAAGTCGAAAGAAGCAAAAACTCCTAAAATGGACAAATATTCTTGTAGTTCACAGAAACTACCAGATAAAGAGAGACTGGCAGCGTCCTCAAGTCCCTAAACGGATCAAGGCATTTCGGTCAGTTTCAAATTAGGACACCAAATGAGAGATTTATGACGTTCTCTGCCAATCCCCAGCAAGTCAGAAATTATCAAGAACAAACGATTTTAAAAAATGGTACTCATGGTTGTCCACAAAATGGGCGCGACCATTTCACTCACAAGTTGTTTTGATTAACTTCATAGACATTTTTTTTAAAGTTTCTCAAGTTAAACTGTGATTGCTAGTAAAAGCGACACTGTGTCTACTAATCATTTGTCTTGAGCGCAGGTATGCACAAGGAGTCAGCAAGACAACATAAAAATCAAAGGTGATGTTTTTTGCAACTGCTATGCATGTCGTTACACGATCATCCCCCTCATATCATATTCACATGTTGAGAGGACCATGCCACGAGAGCCATCATATTTGCATGTCGAGGGGATCATGCCACGAGGGCCATCATATTTGCATGTCGCGAGGACTATGCCACGAGGGCCATCATATTTGCATGTCGCGAGGACCATGCCACAAGGGCCATCATATTTGTATGTCGCGAGGACCATGCCACGAGGGCCATCATATTTGCATATCACGAGGACCATTCCACGAGGGCCATTGCATTTGTATGTCACGAGGATCATGTCACGAGGACCATTGCATGATCATCCACATTATCATTCAATATCGCAAATACATTCGTTGCGAGTATTATGTCCCTCTACCAGCCGGTTTCAAAGAGGATGACATTCAGAGGCATCCTTAAGTAGCACTGGCTGTGCGGGATCGACCCAAGAGCATACCTATATCCAAGATCGCGTAATACGGGGGAGTCTAACATTGAGGATATTTTCATTTGCATATTTATGCCGCAAGATATTAATACATCCTTATTATTATGCCAAGCCTGGTATTCAACGTATTTATATCCGATATCGCATGAGATGAAAGAGTCTGACGTTGAGGATATTATTATTATTGTTATGCCAAGCCTGACATTCAGCATATTTATATCAGATATCACGTGAGATGGGGGATTCTGACGTTGATAATGTATCTTTTTTCTTCTTCTTATTATTATGCCAAGTCTGGCATCCAAAATATTTATATCTGATATCGCGTGAGATGGGGGAGTCTGACGTTGAGGATGTATTTGCTTTCTTACTATTATGCCAAGCTTGGCATATTTATATCTAATTATCGCATGAGACAGAGGAGTCTGACGTTGAGAATATTATTATTATTATTATTATTATTATGCCAAGTCTGGAATCCAGCATATTTATATCCGATATCATGTGAGATGGAGGAGTCTGACATTGAGGATGTATTTGCTTCCTTACTATTATGCCAAGCTTGGCATATTTACATCCGATATTGCGTGAGACGGAGGAGTCTGACGTTGAGGGTATTTATGCACTCTTATTCGAAAGTGTCAATCGCCAGAAGACGCAGTTATATTTGATCATATGATGAAGGCCTCTTCACCTTCGATGATTGAAAATACTTGCCATCAAGGTCAAAACCATATAGTCCGAGGGATGTCTGTAATACGCCAGTCCAATCGGACAATGAACTGGATTTCCTCGAAGTTGGAAGGACGAAGGTCGTCTGTAAGCCACAATGATGTTTGAAATCGGATAGTGTGCAAGATTGCCCAAAACATGATAAACTAAGAGTTATCTGTAAGACGCAACAATATCTGAAATCGAATAGTGTGCAAGATCACCTAAAGATTGACAATTCAAGGGTAATGCGTAAGTCGCAATAATATTCAAAATTGGATAAAAGTGCAAGACTACCAAAAATTGATAGTCCAAAGGTTATCTATAAGCCACGACATATCCACGTTGATATTGTGCAGGACTACCCAAATGCTAGCAATTCAAGGGAAATCTATAAATTGCGTTACATCCAAGATCGGATAAAAGTGCAGGATTACCCAAAAACTGGCAATTCGAAGGATATCTGTAAGCCGCCTCTATCCAAAGTCAGATGATGTGAAAGATTACTCAAAGTTGACAAGTTAAAGGCATCTGTAAGCCGCCTCTATCCAAAGTCGGATGATGTGCTAGATTACTCAAAGCTTGACAATGCAGGGAATATCTGTTAGTCATATCAATACGGATGATGTGCAAGATTCACCCCAAAATCATATGCAAAAGACTGCTATCAATAGCCAAGAAGGCTATCACGTTCAAAGAACGTCGCAAACGGTTACAAGGACCGTCATGTCAAACGGCCACAAAGTTCGCCTTATTCAAAGATCGCCACAAAAGTAGCCCAATCAGATAGCTATGATGGCTATCACATTTGATTGTCATGAAAGTCACTATTTCCTAAGACAGAGACAGGAAAAGACGATATCTAATTCAAAAAGCAACCAAACGGGAAAAATGAGGTACAAAGTTATCTTTCCCTATTGAATTGCTTTACTACTAACAATTTTGTCTCAAAGTATTACCAAGAACATCCAAGAGGATGAAAATCTCGAATGAGAACAATAGGTGCAAAATACGCCAAAAGACGTCACCACGCGGGATTCTAACATAACCCAAGGATGAGGTATGATAAAGAAAACTACCTTTCCAAATGGAATTATGTTATTGCTAACCACTTTGTTTTGAGATATTGTCGAGAGCATCAAAGAAGGATGAAATTCTCAAAGAAAAACCATAGGTGCGGACTACACCAAAAAAGGACGCATCACAACGTGGAACTTTTTCTTAGCAGCGAACTAGGACATAGTCCGAAGAGGAATACCAAACTCTTTGGGTGCGAGCTGAGGAACAACTTTCACCACCATCAAACCACACCCCTGTCAGAAGGAATGTGGGTATTTCCTATCGTTGGGTCTTAGTTTTGCATCCAGGGAATTTTCTGAACTTGCAGTGGATGCAATATTCCTTCTTTTCAAATCTGGGTGATGATATACCTCGAGCTTTGAAAATTATGTCCAGGTAAAATCTTACTTATGGGTGTGAAGTGCACCACATTTCTAGTTAAGAGGTTACAAGCCTCTTTCCTATAAGCTCAAATTATCTGTCACTCATCCCGAGCCAAAGGTCGTCTTAACATAAAGATTACCTTTTTCACTGATTAAGTCAAATGACTAGCAGCCTGATTCCCTGAGTCCTGGGATATGTAGGCGAGATCTGTTTTGAAAACTCGGCTTCATTCCTAACTCCCCCCAATCCTCTTATTCCCTAGCTTTCCGGTCTCTCTGTACTTTGAAACCATGATAGTTCAGAATTCTTTCAAAATCGTGCGTAAAATCAAGCATCTTGAACTACAAGTGGCCTAAATTCTCATATAACCTGAGATATGTAGGAAACTCGATATCAGATTTCGGCCATGATTCCTTGAAATTCATGCTAGAATCAACTGCTTTCGGAAGACGAATCTGTGGTCGGATAAAATTGGAAACGTCAATTTCCTTTGTCCAGGTTTCCTTACATCCACCCTACCCAAAGGGAGGGGCAGTTGTTGACACCCAATTTTTATCCGCCATATTACGAATTAATCTTGAGCCTTTTTGAATTTTAAACAATTTTTGAAATATTTGTTTTGTAAAAAAAGGGATAAAATAATTTTCCAAATCAGTTTTATAATAGTTCTGAGTGACAATTTATATTTTTCATGTTTAATTATGTGAAATTATATAAATCTACTTAAAGAACTATTTAAAAGCTTAATGTCATAAGAAAATCCTTTTTAAAGTTCAAACGTTTGATTTTCCTCTAAATTGGTTTAAATTGATTTCATAATTATTAAAGAGGTAATTCTATGTTAAAAGTAACAATTATTTTGGATTGTTTAAATTTATTAAAGCTCGGGTGATTAATCTTAATTAATTTGTATTTATTCCTATTTTTAGCCTAATCTCTAAAATTCTTTAAATCATAACCAGATTTTCCTAATTCATTTTCAATCTGGTTAAATTCTTAAACAAATGGCCACATTTTGCAAATGTGGCCATTATCTAAACCCCACCTTATAACTCCTTGGTCTCAATTGACTGGGCCAATTGACCCGCCTCAATTACCCAAATCGTCCGCCCCCAGCCCAAACAAATCCCCTTATAACTCGGCCTAATTCCCTTTTCCCATCAGCATCATATATACTCACACTCATACACATACAACACACCGCTATTTTTCACTCAAACACGCCTCACACTCTCTCTCTATTTCCCAAAAGAACGCATTGTACCTCCCAACACGCCCCTCTCTCCACTTCATCTGTACATCATCTTCCTCACCTTTCTCTCTCTCTCAACCATAATGCCGCTACTCCATATCTCACAAACGACGAGACCACAACAATAAACAATGCCCAAACGCTGTCAACTTTCCCAAACGACATTCGAATACTCCGTTAAAATTGAGCTGGCATCTTTGAGAACATTCTAGAGAGCCCTAGGTGGCATTATCTCCTCAAAGTCAGCTGGAAATTGGTATGATTTTTGGTACAAATCCTTTCCCTCCAAGCTTATCTGTTGAGAGGGATTTTTAATTTTTGACAAATTCCCGAGATTACCCTCTATTTTCCCTCCCAAATCTGCCCAAGCTTCTTCTAGATAAACCCCTTCTTTCATTGAGTTGGGTAGCCGGCTTGGGGAAAAACTTGAAGATTTTGGGGAAGCATTTCCCTAATCTTACGCAACCGAGTCAGCTTTAAGAGATACATACTAAACATTTGACTTCCAACGGGTTAGAGTTGAATTCCCGCGATGGTGAAGATTTTGGTGAAGTTTCGTGTCCCAGTTGCTACTCTGAAGAAGGTAAACCCTTCATTTTCTTGTTTTCATTTCTGTTTCATTTCCTAGCTTCATGTAATGTTTAATTTCTTAGAAGTTGCTGTTTTGGATAGATTTTTCTTTATGACTGCTAGTACTATTTTCTGTTGGTTTTAGGCTGGTTTCGTTTGGTATGATATGATTGTTATGTTAAAAGTTCAAAAAAAAAATAGAATAATAGGATTCGTTTATGCCGATTTAGAAGTTGTGCTAGATTTTAGAAATTGTTAAAATCCAGTTGCTTAACTGATTCTGTTTGTGAGTTGTTGTTGGGGTTAGAGGCTGCTTTAAATTTTTTTCACTTTTATTGAGTTGTGACAGTGTATGTGTTCAAATAAGTATGATTTGAGATGACTCTTTAGGATCTCCGAAGGATAGAGTTTTGGAACAGAGAGAGTTTTTATCATAATTGGTCTTCATTTCGATAGTCTTTGCATATGTCAGATAGATATACGTAGCAGTTGGGACTTTGTTTAAGTCGAAGGTTTAGAAATGGAAGAATGAAAATGCTTTCTAAATGTTTTGATCTTGGCAGACCTGTTCCATTTCTTATTTCTTGTGCCTGGTTTACTTGTGTGGATTCGAGCAAGCGTTAATTTAAATCTCAAGTGTACTCTTAGTTCTTAATACCAAAAAGGTTTCTTGAATGAAAGTTTAAGGTGCATAAAGTTTTCTTCGTATCTCCACTGGCATCCGTAACTCGATGGTTTTTTTCTCTTGAATCATTCTTTGCTTAAAAACTTGATAATTGATTAGTTCATACCTATGACTTAATTTCCAAATTCTGGAATATCGTCTAGTCTTGTTTTAATGACTGTGAAGGTTAAGCCTAAGTCAAACTTTAAGCTTTAAAAGTGATAACCCATGACTACGATTTGTCATTTAAGGCAAGTATGAGGAAATCATTGTCTTCTTGTATTCGTTTGCACAATTATTTATGGTAATCATGTTGAGTCGTGCCTAAGGTTTTTCACTCGGTTGAGTAGATGGTAGTAGCCTAATCATGTAATATCGCGTTGATAATTTTTCTGTCGAACCTGTCATAGCTAGAAAAGTAGAGGCGTTCGATAATGCATGATTAATAATAGGAGATGGATCAGTTGAAATGTATGTCTAATGAGCCAGTGTTACAATATGTTGTAGTAGTAGCTAGTTTCCAGAATTCTTCTTCTATTTGTCCACAAGTTCTTTGCCAACAATTGATTGTTTAGGTAAAATAAGATCTTATATCTCTCAAGACCATGCTCTTCCCCTATAATTGATATGACTTGTCCTCCTGCCACTATGAATTCATAAATATTCTTGCCACTGTGATATCATCTTTTGTTTAAATGTGTTTACAGTTGATCAGTTTATTCGTTTGAGTTGATAAACTCCAATTTCTTTCCATTTTGCTTTACCTCATGTGTTTCTAATCCCTTATTTCCTATTTTTGTTACATGTAAACCCCGAGTTCGCTTCAGAGTCCCTCTTCCATGCATTTTGTTGGGCTCACATGCCCAACAAGACAATCCAAAATTCAAAGAGGAGATTAACGTACAAGTTGAAGAAAGTGAGAAATGGGTCAAAGACCCTTAAATACAGCAGCAGTCTAGGAGGACTGAGTTTGAGCAAATGGGCCAAGCCCATAACATAACAGCAGCAACAACAGTGTGATAGCAGTCCCAAATGGGCTAGGAATTATGAAAAAATAGGTCGTAAAGCCCATAACTTAGTTTAGGACAGGATTTATGGACCGAAAGTCCATTAATTAAGCCAAAGAGCCTAATTCTTGCCCTTTCCCTTTAATTTCTTTGTATATGGTTTAGTTAGAGTTATTTGTAAATAACTTGAATTAACTTTCAAACTTAGTGGAATTACCCCCAAAAAGATGTGAATGTTTCTTGTTTAATCCTCTTTAAATTGCTTAGTGTTTTCTTCAAAACAATAATGCATCTTTAAACTTTGAGTTTATCCGAAAACATGTGGCCTCCTTCTTTAAAAAATGAACTCTTCATGCATTTTCGTCTCTAAAATATAAGTATCAATTTTCTTTCATCAAGATACATTTGCTATATTTTGTCTTAAATTAAAACAAGATGTTTTATTAAAACTTCCCTTTTAAAATTTGTCAAATAAGTTAGTTTTCAAATAAGTTCGGATAACCGCAAGTTAGTGGATATCCTGAGTGCCTTCAAAACCTTCTCGGAATATTAATAGAAGCCTCTTGCCCTTAATCTCTTAATTTTTAAAGTTATATCTGTTTTGACTGTAAAAATTTTTTATAAAGTTTTTCTTGGTTTTTTCTATAAAACTAAGTGGCGACTCTGTTTTAAATTAAATTTAGAGATTTTACAAGTTTTCGAATTTAATACAAGTCAAAACCATTTAAAAAACAAAGTTGCTTTTTCTTTTCAAAATAAACGAAAGAGGAAAAATGCGATAAAACACACGCTTATTATTATTTTTGCATCATGTGTGCAGATACTGGTTCTAGTGTTCTCAAACATGGACATTGTAGCTGAGTTCGAGGCCCTTCATTCAGAGACCTTAAAATAGCTGATGGCTGATCCGTAGGCATAGAAAATCTCTTCAGTTGTACTTGAAATTGGTAGTGGCATGTACTCGTGACTTCCAGATTTTGGGTAGTGTATGTTGATTTCTACACTCTCTTATGAGTTGATTTTGTGCGATATAGTTGTCATGACCCAACCTACCGGGTCGTGCGGGGGCCTACTCTAACCACCTAGATAGACGAACCCTCACCACCTCTCCAACATGTGACATTGCGGAAAATTAAAATAAGTCCATTTTATACATGAGAATTTCTTTTACAAAAAAAATGTTCAAAAAAATAACTACTTAAAGAATTAGCGAAAACCTTTACAATCTTTAACACACCCTCCCTAGAATCTAGTCTAAGCCGGTACAAGAGCTACTACAAGGTTTATACAAGAACTGAAAAGGGACACAACTTCCATCAGGAAATCAAGGATAGAAGCTGCTGGAGGATCACCATCGGCATGCACCTAAGAAACATGACCAATCCTGCAACCAGACTATACCCAAAAAGGTATAGCAAGAGTAGAATCAGTACAACCACACGTACTGGTAGGCATCATCGGTTGATCTGAATCCACTCCTACCATCATATAAGAAAAACAGGGAAAAACATGAACGTAACAATAGAATTTCCATCCTCCAACATCCCCTCGGATTATACAATACAAACCTGATCCTTCCCACTCCTTCCTCTGCCAACTCCCTCACTTCCCAAACTTCCCAAGTTATACTAACCATAGACTTCCCAAGTCTTATCAACCTTAGACTTCCCAAGTCTCACTACTAGTCCAACCCCTAAGTCCTGACCCGGACTATACTCACCTTAGACTTCCCAAGCCTTACCACTAGACCAACCGCTAAGTTCTGACCTGGACTACCACCCTGTTTACTCTACCAATCCATATGGCCAAACATTCGGGAACAACCCGACTATTGTCAGTCCAGACCCATTACCCTCATGGTACAACCTATAATTATCCGGACCTCTCCAGGATCCCTAAGAAATTTCCACTATAGTAATTCCAGCTAATAACCCAACGCCAGACTCTTGGTTATTCCTCTAGCTTATCGAGTACCCATGAATCACCTTTATATGACTAGGACCAGCAACAACATCATAACCAACAACCATCCTATACAAATGTATATTACCCGGACCCACTCTGGGATCCCCTATAACCAACACCTAAGTGTTAACAAGCAACCCGGTCTATACCAAGACTAAATCTAAATCAGATACAACAAATAACCTGGCCTCACAAGGACCATAACCAAATATCACATCTCAAAAATACAGCTCGGTCCGCTCACGGGACCAATATCAATCAACATAATGCAATATATATTCGTGCAATAATACAGTAAAGTAAACCAGTACCAGGCGTGGTACCCAAGCCAACCGTAAGTATTCCTATACCAGGCGTGGTACCCGAACCAACCGTTAGTATTCTCGTACCAGTCGTGGTACCCGAGCCAACCGTTAGTATTCCCATACTAGGCGTGGTACCCGAGACAACCGAATGTCAACAATACATAGTCATAACAATGAACAATTAACTTGTAAACCAACAAGCAAAAATGCACAGTTCAATAACCAGACTGATCAAACAGGACTATGAGACATTCCAATTCATCTCCTAAGCAATGCATCTCATACAATCACCTAGATAAAAGTACTCAAACACACACTGCATAAAGAAATCAAGCAATCACCTACCCCTTCTCCGGGTAGATGATGTAACCCGACCTTCGTCCAAAGGCCAACCCATTCCCCCTTACTAACATAAAATGACCGATTTCCTTTCTTAACAAAATTTAGCTACTATGTGATTTCCGGAACTTTACCTACACCCACACGTAATGGGAACACCTCCCTTTAGCCCTTAGCAAGTCTAACAACCATATATCCTGCCCTTTACATTCTCGAGTCCTCATCTAGGGGGGTTTCCCATTTTCGTTCCTGCTCAGCTACCCAGGCAATTCCCGGTTCCCTGAACCTTCCCAACATCCCAGCCCCTGAGCTATCATTTTATCATACCAAGACAACAATATAACCACATTATACATATCACAAGACCATCCATTTACTCCATACAATCCTAAACCAAACCTAACCTGACACGAATCTGCCAGACTCCGTGCCCAGAGGCCTAAAACATGGATTCTCCGTTCCACTATACAATAAGTACGGAAAGTAAACAAGTCTATATACTCAATGAAAACCTAGCCTACCTGGATGCCAAGCAGTTGCAACCGTGCATTTATGGCTCCGTGAAGGCATTCCCTGATGACTCCTAGGCCTGAATCTGTGGTTTTTCATGCTCCTTTAGCTGGAATTCCTCCTCCTCATGGTCCCTAAACCTTGGAGCAGCATATGAGGGTTTTTGGAGAAACCCTCGTATGTTTTCTAACTGAGGAGAAGAAGCTTTTTAAATAAAAATCTATTCTGAGGCTTCTGCCTCCCATCATTCCGATTTTTAAAGTAATGATGGGTCCGGTCGTTACAACAAATACCAATTTATCCATCGTTCATCCCCGAATAATCCCAGAATAATAACCAAATGAGGGGGGCTAGCCCAGAACTTCTACCGCCCAAGTGACCGCGCAACTAACGAACCTACGTAAGTTGCCAAACCTTCTCATAATTTGTCTAACTGACGAGAAGGGAAAGATTCTAAAATTATCCCATCCTGATGAGAAATTTATAAACCTTTCAAGGAAAATTACACGTGTTCCCATTCCGAGCACCCAAGAAATTTGGGGCCTCATGTCTTGTCGGGACGGACGAATTTGAAAAGACCCGGGAGAACCTTTCCTTACCAAAATTGATTTCCCATCTGCTATAGTGGACAATACACCGCTATCGCCATCATGCTATAGCGGACTGCCGACCGCTATAGCGGTTAACAACAGAATGAAATAGGGGAGAAACGGATTTCACCCCCCATTCTCCCTACATTCCTTTCAAAAACTCTACATTTTCTCCCGATCACTCCGCTCCCGGCGTCGAAATCTTAGGTAAACATTGAATTTTTTTTACTCTCTTACTCTCTTGCATGATTTTGTACATGTTTATGGTAGAAAACTAGGAACTTGGGTCTATATTGAAGTGTGTTTTTGAACTAGACTTTGGTTGGATTTTTGGTTGAACTCCCGAAGCATGGATGCTTCCCTTACGTTTACAATGCCTCCAAGGCAATCTGGGCGTAAGTATTACACTATTATTGGCCAAAAATGGGCCAAAATGGGGTGGAATATAAATAGTTGTTCTTGAACAAAAGTGGTGATTTGGACAATTTATAGGGGTTATAATGCCCAAATTTTTGTAGAAAATGGTAATGGGGTACTTTAGGTAGGTAGATCTGAACTTGAGATGTAAAAAATAGAGTTTTGGGCCAAGGGGCACCATTGATGCAACCCTTGAAGGTCTGGGATGATGAAGACCGCTATAGCGGTTGGGCTCCACTATGGCGGTCCTGCTACAATGGATATTCCTCCACTATAGCAGTTCTGCTATGGCGGACGCGCCATGCGCTATAGAAGAAGGCCGCAAAACAGTGGCCTCCCATGCCAATACTTAGAAATTTTTTCTCCCTTGATGCTCTATCACTCTTCTAATCCCGCCTCTTCATTACATTTGCAGGGTAAAATAACCAAATAGCTGAAGATAATGGACCGAGTATGATTATGATTGTTTTCCCGATGAAGCTAGTCGATAGAGGTTCATGGAATACCAGAAGTTTGTCTTCTACTATGAGAGGGGTTGCAAGATGACTGGGGTGGACGGGAAAGCAGCTGAGTTTCACCGTAGAATTCAAGAGTTTGGTTGGGGTCCTTTGCTAGTGGCTCCCCTTCCCGCGTTAGAAGGCTGGGTGTGGGAGTTTTATGCCATCCTCTCCACCGTCCTTTGGGATGAACCCAACCCTACCATCAGACTCTGAGGGGTGGACGTCCCCGTGGATGCCCGAATTATAAATGAAGTGCTAGGGGTGCCTCACGTCTCCAATGAGGTGTATGATGCTAAGTCCCGACTGTGGGACATGACTTGGCTGAGGGATACTTTAGTGGAACCTAGATTCAGAGATAAGGTATACTGGGTCAGTCCCGAGGGCATCACTAGTGTCTACTTCTCCCCCGAGGCTAGGAGGTGGCTGAACTTGGTGTCCCGGAGGATCCATCCATCGGGAAATACGTCCGACGTGACTTACGCCAGGGCTTTGGTGATTGCTTGTGCTATGCAGGGTATCATAATGAACGTGGGAGAGCAAATCATCTCCGAGTGGAAGGAATTCTACCGGGGTCATAGGAAGGGACCTTATCTTCCGGGTTTGGTGTCGGAGCTGTGCAGGCGAGCTGGCATGCCTGAGGACCATACCGACTCAGAGGTGACTATGGATAAGCCCTTTGACCCTATCCGGGTGAAGGACATCTCCAAAAAGAAGAGGAAGATGAACGAAGCAGGAAGCAGTCAACCGGTTGAGAAGGCCAATGATAATGATGATGACGATGACATCCCTGCCCCTTCCCAACCCCAACCCCCGATCACTAGAGCACAGCTGGAGGAGAATTTGGCTGCTGTCCGGAGGTTTATGGA
Source organism: Jaltomata sinuosa (assembly GCA_003996215.1). Taxonomy (NCBI): domain Eukaryota; kingdom Viridiplantae; phylum Streptophyta; class Magnoliopsida; order Solanales; family Solanaceae; genus Jaltomata; species Jaltomata sinuosa. Next base: position 181,977 of record QJPP01003100.1, on the reverse strand, counting down.
AGATCCTCATGCCGGAGGCGCAACCCCGCAACCTTCAGCTCAGGACTTTGCAGCACTCCGCAAGGAGTTAGAGGAAGAGAAGAAGAGGAGACGCTCCCGGGATTGCATGTTTGCCCGGATGTGGAAGACCGTTAAAGTCATGTTCTCTTGTGTTGCCCCAGGCCAAGCGCTCCCCGCCCTTGAGCCCGAGGACATGCAAGAGTTGCCTTTCCTGAGCGATGATGAAGCTTAGGAGCTCCTCCTCCCCCTATTACCAGACACTTTTACTACTTTTGGGTTGCCCCCGTTTGGGACTTGTTAAGACCATGTTTCCCTTTCCCCTTTTTCCTTTCGTTTTAGCACGTGGATGCTAGTTTTAGACACTATTTCCCTTTTTACGCATAATATATTAGTTATACAGATGTTTTCCTTGCTCTATACAGTGATTCATAGCTTAATTCATGCTTTTACATTCTCCCCGGGAAGGAATGAAAACAGGGGAAAACAGAGCAAGCCTTCTGCCTTACGCCCTTCCGCTATAGCGGTGGTCACTCCGCTATAGCGATTTCCCCGTAGCGGTTGGCTTCCTCTATAGCGGTCCCGATGATAACAGTACATGAAATTTTATTTCCAGCTAAATGCACTCATCCCCCTTCCCAGTTACCACTATCTAAACCTGTAAATCTCGCTATGGTCTTAAACCACCCTCAAGACCATTCTTGGCATTAACGCATCGCAATTCAACATGACACATCATAAATTACAAAGAAATCACAACAACAATTGTTTCCCGATAATATCTTTCCGCCGTTACACTAATGACTCCTTTGTTCCCATGGTTCCCAACCAAGTCCCGACTGTCCTGAAATCGAAGCTTCCCTACAGTCACAGTTTCCAATCCCTTATCATCTTAACCAATGATAAGCCCCTTTACATGCAGTACCACTCTTTAAATCAAACATTTAACAACTTATCACAACCTAAGGTACACAACATTTTCAACTCAATGACCCTATGCAGACTCTACATGCATGGCAGATAACAATTCATACGCATTCCAAGTAGTCACACCAGAATTGTACAACCCAACGTTTCACTTCAAGTAACAACCAAATCAAATCACTACCAAATCAAATCACAACCAATTCAAACCACATAGTTTCACCTTTCATTCGTGCCATGGATGACCATTATCCGGTTATCCATGCTTGCCACAGCCTCTTAGGCCAGATACCAATTGGAACCTTCCCGGTTCCAATTTATCTTGCTTATCCGATCATAACCAAAGTACAAAGACCCCATTTACCTTGCTGAGATACCAATTGGAATCGAGAGATACCAATTGAACTCAACCCATGCAAGCAAGTAAACAACCACACGAAAGAATGAAAAAAAGGAGATGCTTCCTAGAATGCTTCATAGCTTCTCAAAGATTAGATGTGGACGTCAACACACCAATCCATGAGACTCTATTCGACATTTTGCACTTGTACTGGGAGACCGGTAACCTAGTCTCTGATACCATCTGTCACGACCCAACCTACCGGGCCGTGCGGGTGCCTACTCTAACCACCTAGATAGACGAACCCTCACCACCCGTCCAACAGGTGACATTGCAGAAAATTAAAATAACCCATTAAAATAAGTCCATTTTATACATGAGAATTTCTTTTACAAAAAGAATGTTCAGAAAAATAACTACTTAAAGAATTGCCGGAAACCTTTACATTCTTTAACACACCCTCCCTAGAATCTAGTCTAAGCGGTACAAGAGCTACTACAAGGTTTATACAAGAATTGAAAAGGGACACAACTTCCATCAGGAAATCAAGGACAGAAGCTGCTGGAGGATTACCATCGGCATGCACCTAAGAAACATCACCAACCTTGCAACCAGACTATACCCAACAAAGTATAGCAAGAGTAGAATCAGTACAACCACACGTACTGGTAGGCATCATCGATCAACCCGAATCCACTCTTACCGTCATATAATAAAAACAGGAAAAACATGAATGTAACAATAGAATTTCCATCCTCCAACCTCCCCTTGGGTTATACAATACAAACCTGATCCTTCCTACTCCTTCCACTGCCAACTCCCTCACTTCCCATACTTCCCAAGTCATACTAACTTTAGACTTCCCAAGTCTCACTACTAGTCCAACCCCTAAGTCCTGACCCGGACTATACTCACCTTAGACTTCCCAAGCCTTACCACTAGACCAACCGTTAAGTCCTGACCCGGACTACCACCCTGTTTACTCTACCAATCCATATGGCCAAACATTCGGGAATAACCCGACTACTGTCAGTCCAGACCCATTACCCTCATGGTACAACCTATAATTATCCGGACCTCTCCAGGATCCCTAAGCAACCTCCACTATAGTAATTCCAGCTAATAACCCAACGCCAGACTCTTGGTCATCCTCTAGCTTATCGAGTACCCATGAATCACCTTTATATGACTAGGACCAACAACAACAGCATAACCAACAACCATCGTATACAAATGTATATTACCCGGACCCACTCTAGGATCCCCTCTAACCAACACCTAAGTGTTAACAAGCAACCCGGTCTATACCAAGACCAACTCTAAATAAGATACAATAAATAACCCAGCCTCACAAGGACCATAACTAAATATCACATCTCAATAATACAGCCCGGTCCGCTCACGGGACCAATATCAATCAACACAATGCAACAAATATTCGTGCAATAATACATTAAAGTAAACCCGTACCAAGCATGGTACCCAAGCCAACCATTAGTATTCCCGTACCAGGCGTGGTACCCGAGCCAACCATTAGTATTCCCGTACCAGGCGTGGTACCTGAGCCAACTATTAGTATTACCATACCAGGCATGGTACCCGAGCCAACCGAATGTTAACAATCCACAGTCACAACAATGAACAATTAACTTGTAAACCAACAAGCAAAAATGCACAGTTCAATAACCAGACTGATCAAACAGGACTATGAGACATTCCAATTCATCTCCGAAGCAATGCATCTCATACAATCACCTAGATAAAAGTACTCAAACACACACTACATAAAGAAATCAAGCCATCACCTACCCCTTCTCCGGGTAGATGACTTAACCCAACCTTCATCCGAAGGCCAACCTATTCACCCTTACTAACATAAAATGACCGATTTCCTTTCTTAACAAAATTTAACAACTATGTGATTTCCGGAACTTTACCTACACCCACACGTAATGGGAACACCTTCCTTTAGCCCTTAGCAAGTCTAACAACCACATATCCTGCCCTTTACATTCCTGAGTCCTCATCTAGGGGGGTTTCCCATTTTCGTTCCTGCTCAGCTAACCAAGCAATTCCCGGTTCCCTGAAACTTCTCGACATCGCAGCCCCTGAGCCTATCATTTTATCATACCAAGACAACAATATAACCACATTATACATATCACAAGACCAGCCATTTACTCCATACAATCCTAAACCAAACCTAACCCGACCCGAATTCGCCAGACTCCGTGCTCGGAGGCCTAAAACATGGATTCTCCATTCCACTATACAATAAGTACGGAAAGTAAATAAGTATATCTACTCAATGAAAACCTAGCCTACCTGGACGCCAAACAGCTACAACCGTGCATTTTTGGCTCCGTGAAGGCGTTCTCTAACGACTCCGCAAGCCCAAATTCGTGGTTTTTCGCGCTCCTTTAGCTGGAATTCCTCCTCCTCATGGTCCCCAAACCTTGGAGCTGTATAGGAGTATTTTTGGAGAAATTCTCGTATGTTTTCTAACTGAGGAGGAGAAGCTTTTTAAATAAAAACCCGTTCTAAGGCTTCTGCCTCCCGTCATTCCGCTATGGCGGTCTAACCTTTCGCTATAGCAGAATAGCAGAATAATTACCGCTATGGCGGAGTGACGTCAGCCCGAACTATTTCTAAAAATTAGAAATTTTCCGTCATGTCACCCTACTTAAGACAAACATACTTTAATTAGTTTTCGGCATAATTCAATTTTATAATTTTTAAAGTAACGACGGGTCCGGTCATTACAATAGTATTGAGACTTGATGTTATTACTCCTTCCACAGATTTACCTTATTTTATATTATATGTTGTTGGATTGGATTACCTATCAGGGGGTTGAGATAAATCCAATATCAGGGGGTTGAGATAGGTGCCATCACTTTTTCAGATTTTGGGTTATGACAAAAAAGAAGAAAAACGTGAACGAAAAATAAATTGATGATAAAATAGAATCTTGAGTCGCTAACAGTGATTCAATTCATGATGAAGAAAGAGAATTCTTCGATTAGTTTTCTACCTTAACAACAAAATACAGGGTTAAACAAATTTTATTGAGCCTGATTCAGAAGGTTTTTGGGACACACTAGCTTATCAAATGGTTAAGGGTTCCTTAACCAATGCCGAGAGGTATCAAATAAAACCAAATTCCATCTAGTTTACTAGACCAAATTTTGCTAGGTAAACTCAGTATTAATGACAGAAATTAAGGATGACATCATCGATCTGGGTGAGAACCCCAAAATAAAAGGATATGTGTATATGAAAGAGAAGCTTGACTTTTGACTAGTAATCCATTCATGTTCCCCAAGAGCCATCAGCCAGACCGAGTTTTCCCAATTTTAGTCATCACACCCATAAGATGACCAGGTTGGATTATTGACCGATAATCACAACTAATTACCATCATTGGAGTGGTTTTTAGCATGCGATCGGGGAGTTTATTCATTTTAAACATCTATTCCAAGAAACTATATTGGTGATGATTTGTTTGCGAAGCTCTTTCTTCAACCTTTTCTTTCTTAGAAAGAAGAGACTTTGTCAATAAAAGCATCCTCAAAGACGGCGACGATTGCTAGAAAAAGCAAAGGCGCCTTAGAGCTACTATAGGAAGTGGGAAGATCCTCTATAGAAGGGGAAAAAGTGGAAGCATGGAGTGAGTTTGTTAACAAGGCGAGGTGGTGGAGTAGATAGATTTAAGTTAGAAAATGTGAATGAGGGGAAGTTGCCAAAGAAATCAAGAGAAAAAAGTAGAAGAAGAAGTGAGGAATTGAGAGGTTTATATGGATTGTGGGAAGTAAAACTCATTATTAACTCGATAATCGAAAGTAAAATTAGCCCAAATGCTGGATAACATGTGTCCAAAGCATTTAATGCAAGTAGGCGCTCGTTGTTTTGATTATGTCAGAAGTTTATTCACATCCTTTTTTGCCAAAACAGAAGATTCTTCCACTTCCTAGGCATCGCTCGGTGGATACCTGAAAAGTGAGGGGGGGGGGGAGGGGACTATCTGTATGGGTCAAAATCCGACTTTGACGTTCAAATGTATCAAAAGGGAACACGTGTCAGTCAGAGTCTAGTGAGGTCCAACTCAATGATGCGGAGATAGGGCATAACCTTGAGTCATACCCGGTAAGGCTGCTCCTACCCATTAATTGAAGATCCAAAGCAATGATGCAGGCCCATACAACTTCGGAGCGATGAGACAAGAACTAAGGTTTATCAGTTCTGCAAATGCTTTTGGAGAATTCAGGATTCTCTCTAGCAGTTACTCACCACACACATTACGATTTAACATGCTGATACTGCTCAATATGAGGGGTTGAATACACAAACATTGTTACTTAGGTTAGGTTCTAAATACATCCCTTTCCTCACTTGTGCTCCATCTGATTTTCATCACAATAACTATGGTATTCACATAGTTGTAACATCAAGTTCTCGAGCTCTCCAATTATTGCTTTTCTGGTGACATATCATGACGATCACACCGGAAAATAATCAATAAGAATTACTTTTTTCCTTATTTCATTACTTTGCAATTCATTTACTTTTTTCCTTATTTCATTACTTTGCAATTCATTGTCTCTGTTTATTATTTTGATACATTAGCAAGTTACTATATAACATCAAGAATACCATACTAGTTCTTAATAATCCACGTGCCCTAGGTTCCCTATCATTTCTGCCTCTGTTTCAATTTGTTTGTCTAATTTTAATTTGACACAAAATTTAAGAAAGTAAAAAAAACTTTTAAATCTTGTGATCTTAAATTAAAGATATGTAGAATATACTAAAATATTCTTTAATATTGTGATATTAAACATGTCATGTGCAAAATTAAGATTAAAGAGCTGTCAAAAGAGAAAAGAAACATTCTTTTCTAAATAGACTAAAAGAAAAATAAGACAAATAAATTGAACTGAAGGGATTATTATTTTGAAATCACGACTTTAGGGGTAAGCAAACACCATGAAAAAAGAAAATTAAAATTTGAGGAAAATATATATTGGTTGAAGGGGAAATGAAAAGGAATTCAAATCCACAGCCATTGGATGGAAGTACTAAATTACCCTCCTTATTGTCCAGCGCGGCAATATTCCCATCTGGATTTTGGTCCCTCCAAGGCTCCAACCCCTTCATTTGAATTTGAAACCCGAAAAAAGGAAAGCAAACAAATTTAGGTATAAAATTGATTTGTTCAGAGAATTACATGTGCTTCCGCTTTCTTCTGTAGATTTACCGGTGAAGTAACGCTACTTAACGGCGCGCTCTTCTGCAAATTCAAATTCTCATCCCTCCACATCCAATTTGGTTTACTGCTTATTCATTTCCCTTTTCCCCCACCCCACCCCACCCCCAACCCTCATTTAAAAAAAAAAACCACTTCTCTCATGGCTTTGAAACCCTAGACCAACCAAATTCAAAATTCCAAGACACCCATCTTAGTTCATCTTTCTCTTTGTCATTTGATAATACCAAAGCAATTCAGATTTACAGTCTTGAATTTGAATTTTGTGGGGTTGTTGAAAAGGGCAAAATTCTTGGGCCTAAATTGAAATTTTTTCTATAGGGAATTATGGAAGAGGATTGTGGGTTTTCCGATCAGTCTATCGAGATAATTGGATCTGGGACAAATGTTAGGGATTTTGCCCCTATAGTTAATGACTTCTTTCAGTTCTTTCTTGCCCTTCCTTATTGGGTGCGTATTAATTTTCTTTTTGTTGCTTCTGATGTTTCAGTTCATTGTTGGGGAGAAGAGGGGCCGCGTGGGAGTTGAAGAAAGAACAGGACTTTGTCACAAAAGAGTGAAAATGAGGGATCTTGAATCTGTTCTGCGTACAGAAGGTAGTGTTTTTTCTAATTTTGGAACTTTAACGATAAATTGCAGATAGGAATTATGATAATTTAATGGTAGGAACTGAAAGTTGAAAACTTTAAGCACTTTGGATCTGTAGTTCGATAAATATATAGAGAGTTGTTTACTCAAGACACAATCTATGATTTTCTGGTGCAGTTTTTTTGTTTACTGACATTAAGTTCTCTATCTATGATATATCTTTGGGCTATTTTGTCAACATTTAAATCTTTGTGAAGGTAATGAAGCCAAAAAAAAAATGACGTAATAATATTTTTATCTTGCTCCATCAGAAAAAACTGAAATGGGCACCGGTAAACTGGTCACTGATCCTGCACTTAGATTGATTGATCTGAATGCAAATGTTGTTGCTTCTAGCAATGCCACTGCCTCACATGTTGAAGAAACCAACAAACTGGCCTCTCTGGGGAAGAAAGGCAATGGTCATGAGGGGGACTCTATGAAGTTAAAAGGGTTTGCTTTAGATCTGAATGCAGAAGATGTTTCTAGCTCTGTTAATCACGAATCTTCGTATCCGTGCAAGAACTCTGCATACATGAAATCAAAGGATGATTTTGAGTGTGCAAGTTCAGTTGGTCCATTGGACGAGAATGAGTCGATGAGAATCTGGAATGAGATGAAACAAAATGGTTTTCTTTCACATACTCATGGAGGTGCTCCCGTGCCAAAGCTGCAAGGGAGGAAAAATAAAAATGATGGGATGAAGAAGAAGATAGAGCTTGCGAAGAAAGAACGAGTTGACAGGTTTGCAAAGATTGCTGCACCGAGTGGGTTGCTCAATGGGTTAAACCCAGGGATCATAAACCATGTCAGGAACAGTAAGCAAGTTCATTCCATTATAGAAGCCCTAGTAAAATCTGAAAAGCGTGAAAGTGCCCATGGTAGGAGCAAGGTTCCTTCCAACCAAACAAAGGGGGGATTGAAAGACCATAGTGAAAGAAACAAAAACCTGGAAAATCTAGATGGTCCAGGAGCAAGCAGATTCAACCCCGCACTTGAAGATCTGCCAGGAAGCAGGTGTACAAGTGGTTACCTAACATCACTGAATAAATCAATCTCTTTGAACTCAGTGTTTACAGGAGGAGATGGAGGTTCATGCATGGTTGACACCAGGGTTACTGGAAAGATGGTTTATCATCCAAACCCTAACATAGGCACCGAGGATGATGCACTTGCACTGAAATTGTCATCATCCACAACCATTGCATCAGATAATATGAGCTCATTATCTAATAATGAGGAATCAGCAAACTTAGCAAGTGTTAATTCACTTTCTATTAAAGGTTGGTTTATATCTTCCTTCTTTTATTTTATTTGTTTCTCTTGGATTACATGATGTGCTTAATATGATGAGTTATTGTGAGATGAACGTTTTAGCATTTTAGATTAACAAACACTTGGAAATCTAGTTGCGCAAGTGGTAAGCTTCAAGGGATGGTCCATTTGTCATCTAAATCTTGTTTTATCTACAGTATCCAACTGATATAGGTATTTTTTTGACATCTAGCTGCTAACGTAGCTTCACAATGGTTGGAATTGCTTCATCAAGACATTAAAGGACGTCTTGCAGGTAGAGAAAATTTCTCCAACGTTGCAGTTTATTTGACTTGAGTCAAAATTATAATGTACTCCATTCTATACTTGCAGCATTGCGGCGTAGTAAAAAGAGAGTCCGGGCTGTAATTCAGACGGAATTCCCTTGCTTATTTTCCAGAGAATTCTCATCTAATCAAGAGAACAGCTCATATGGTACACAAAGCTCTTCTGTTGGTCATTTTGACAATGCTAATGCTCATGCACATCGTGCTAGATGGACAGCATTGTTTGATCAGATGGATAGAGCTCTTTCAGAAGAAGAAAGGCAACTGGTGAGTCTGCTAAAATCTTAAATGTCATTTGTACATTGTTTGAGAAATGAATGTTGAAAATTCATCCATAGAAGCTACTCTTCCTTCTGTGCTTTGCCTTGCAGAAAGCTTGTAAGTCTTGAGGATATCCTGTCTGAATTAGAATGCTTGATGTATTTATAAAACCCAAATTAGAGCATCACTGATGATTGCTTCTTTTTACGTATTGTCCGTTTAAGTTTGTGTAAATTGAAGCATGTTTATGTAATTGCATTCTCTTATGCGAAGTTTAAGTGCACTATTTAATTCTATTGGAAGGTACAAGCCAATAGTTTGCTTGAAATCTTCTTAATTTCATCATAAGGATGATTTGCTTATCGAAGCAACTGCAAATAAGCATATGATAGATATATCACTTGTTTGTATGTCTTCTCTTTCTTCCTTCAAAATACTTCTTCCTTATCAGTGTTCTTCTGAGTTACCTTATTCCTCCTTTCCTGTCCTTCACAAAAAGATGTTTATCGTTTTAGTCTGTTTTGTGAATTTAGGAAAGTTGGCTGAACCAAGTAAGGCGAATGCAGCTGCAATGTGAACAGGGTCTTCAGAAATATGGTGCACCGTTGCATCAGTTGGGGATATTGCAAAATGACTGCAGGTTAGTCTCCATATGACCAGGAACATTTATTTGTGCTGTTCTTTTTGGGTTTGGAGCTGAGGAGTTCCTATCGCCCGTGTTTTCAACTTGCAAGTCTTTTGACAATTTAAACTTACTGGTGAATTAGTACTACTGATAGAATATTAAGACTTCAAATGCATTTTGCATGAGTGAAATTGACAAGAAAGAAAACTTAATGTAACAAGTAGAACTCAACAACAACAACAACAACAACATACCCAGTGAATAACAAGTAGAACTCACACTGTCCAAAGTTGAGCACACTGTTACAGGCTTTACGCATGTTTGTATTTATCAAGGCTATGCTGACAAGTTTTCAGTTGGCAGTGCTACAAGAACATCAAATTGAAGTTAAATATTCATTGGGCTGAACATATGCCTGTCTTCGTTTATTATTCTTCCCATTGTGCATTTCCTTGGCATAAGGTTTTCGATTTTTTCTTCACGTAATGAAGCTTATGTTATTGTATATTCGCTATGCAGATTAGAGAAAGCCGAGAGCTCTGAAACGGATTTAGCAGTCAGGGCTGCTGCTGCTTCCATTTATTCAACATGCAACTTCCTATCTTCGATGGAAAACCTACCTTGTTGCTGACAAAACTAATTGCACTTCCTTCTTGTATAACTGGAGTCAATTATACTGTACTTTTCACTCTCCTGATTCATTTCTACTTCAGTATTCAATGTTGTGGTAATTGATGTTGTTAGCTTTATAACTTATTTATAGTTCACTTTGGATACCTTCAAGCAGAATCAGCTTTACCAAAGACCATATTCGCAATGAAATTTGGATTTTAGTAGCTTTTTTAATGTTGAGTTAGATAAATGATGCAGATTTTGTGGGATGTAGACTTGTTATGGAGTGTTAACTAGTGCTACTATGCACATTACGATACATCTGAATCAGCAATACATTGTAGATTTGGTCACATAATTAAGCACTTAAAAATTGGTTATACTAGTAAACATTAGACGTTGTAGAGATCTCAGTGCAACTATCAAATCAAACAATAGTGGATAGTATGATTGATATTACTGTATGTTAAGGACTGATATTATAAAGAGTAGTACCATTTATTAGACCCAAAAACAACAACCAGCATGTTCTGTTTCAACTTTTTTTTACTGTATGTAAATATGATACTTTATTTTACTCATTAGTATACTTGCAAAATCTTAAAGAGAAGCTACATACATAAATTGGTTTTATATATTGCGTACTTTATGGCCCAATTCTCTATGATTTACGTGCCTCTAACAAGATGAGAATTAAAATTTACACATCTCCTATAGTCAATAGTTATGGAGGTTGAGTTGCCTTGGACAAGTTGAGTTATGACCTATCATTTAACTCATATAATGATTCGTCTAAATTTAGTCCAATTTGCTCATTTGACACGCCTAAATTCTAACCTAATGGATCCTAATGAATTACATTAGCAATTCAATAGAACTATGTCACATCCACGTTAAGCAAAAGACAGTTTGCTTAAAGATTGAGATTGGAGGAGTGTGATTGAGTCACAGCCAATGACTTATCTTTATTTCTGAACAGGTTAAATACACAGGACATTCAAAACGAATTCCTCTGGAAACAAAAGAAGAGAGGGCTCTATACACTTCATTCTGTGATTCCATTCTAGCCAGTTACACTTGTTGTGAATAAAATAGACCTACAGAAACATTACTCCACGGTATATAACTGCAATAAGTGCGGAACACCAAAATATGGTAATCAATGATAAAATGAGAAACAAGGACACCGGAAATTTTTACATGGAAATTAACTCTGTTAAAACTAAGGAAAAAATCACGGCTCGATAGGAGCAACTTATTCATTATAGCAAGGATTTAACACTTTGTGGTACAGAGTAAAATACTCCAAAAACCGTTACACACTCAAAAACTAAATTATTTTCCACCTCACTACAAAATAGCTACTTTTTTTTTATCACTAACTGTTTTTCTTTTCACTGCGTGTGAAATGCTCAGACTGTTACTTTGCTCTCTGTATTTGGTGTGTTCTAGATGAGGACACAAGCAAATGATAGCAATGTCAACAATTGCTATTAATGTGAAGAAATCATTGGCCAAAGACATTTGAAATCTTACCAAAGGAAGAAAACATATTCCTTAAAACAGGGACATGGGGCTGGACCCCACAACACTAAACGTCAGAACCTCTACAATTAATATACAACAGCAAACCTATACCTGGGACATCAAGATTACAATTCAAGCACTTGGATGTTTGCTCTCAAATTAGACTATTTCTGTGAAATTCTGCTATATCTTCATTGTCTAATGTGTTTACCACATGCCTGCCGAAGTTTAGATTCACAAGAAGCAACTTCTGTTACAGCATGCACGCAAGACATACGGCTGTCTGGACAAGAAGGGAACAAACGTGATCAAGCAGGCACTCATAGCGCCAGAGGTTAACTTCTATAAGCAAATAGGGAGAATCCATGTCCAATTCTTTTATTTCTTAAACTGTAGGACATGAGGATGAAAATACACATACATAAAAGAAAAAAAAAACAAAAAGAAATGTATCTGAATATATTGGATTCAACAATGCACTTCAATGAAGTTGAAAGCCGTACGTCTTTCCAGATTCTGCGCTGAAGAAATAAATAAATAAAGACAAGAGAAGAAAGAAGATTCAAGTTAATATGCGCGAAGGCCTTTCTCACTAGGGTTGGGCATATTTCGACTCAAATCGAAAAAACCGATCGAACCATTTTTTTGAAATTTTGGTTTCGGTTTTTCGGTTAATTTGGTCGGTTTCAGTTTAAGTTTTTATTTATTTTGAAATTCGGTTTGGTTTTCGATTTTTTGAAAAAAAGATTCGGTTAACCGAAAAACCGAATTATATTAGTATATTCACCATACACGGGTCAGGCCACATATTTGATATTTACACAGGGACAACTATACAAATGCCCCTCAAAAGAAGTGACTTTGTATTTTTGCCCCCCTTAAGAAAGGTCTTACAAAAATAGTCTTCCTTGTTTTTATGTATAGAACAACTACCTTTTTGCCCCTCTATACCTCAAATATTTTTAAACAACTCTCAATGCTCATTTGCCTCTCAACTTTTATATATTTTTTTTTCTATTTTTTATTTTTATTTTTTCTTTTATCTTTTTTTTTCTCAATCTTTATTTTTCTTTTCTTTTTTATTTTATTCTTTCTTCTACGTTTTTTTTTCTCTATCTTTTTTTTTTCCTTTTCTCCTCTCAATTCTATTTTTTTCTCCTTTTTTTTTTATTTATTTATTTTTATTTTTTATTTTTTTTTGTTTTGCTTTTTTTTTTTCGTTCTCTCCTTTTTTTTTTTATTTTTTCTCTCAACTTCTATTTTTTACTTTTTCTTTGATTTTTAATTTTTCTTTTCTCTTTTTTTTTTAATTATTTTTTTTGACCTTTATTTTTTTTATGAGATGTTCTATAACTCTTGCTTTAGAGACAAGACTTAGCCCAAAGACTTCCAAACAATAAATTACGCCCCATGAGCAAGACTTGACACTAGTACATTGTGTCTTGATTTATGAGATGTTTTATAACACTTGCCTCAGAGGCAAGACTTAGCCCAAGGACCTCTAAAAAAATACAAGTTACGCTCAATGGGCAAGAGTTCACACTACTTCATTGTGTCTTAATTTATGAGATACTGTATAACTCTTGCCTTAGAGGCAAGACTTAGCTCAAGGATTTTCAAACAACAAGTTATGCCCCACGAGCAAGGCTTGACACTACCTTATTGTGTCTTGATTTATGAGACATTCTATAACTCTTGCCTTAGAGACAAGACTTAGCCCAAGGACTTTCAAACAACAAGTTACCCCCCATGGGCAAGAGTTGACACTACCACATTGTGCTTGATTTATGAGATGCTCTATAACGCTTGCCTAAGAGGCAAGACTTAGCCCAAGGACTTCCAAATAACAAGTTATGCCCCATGGGCAAGAGTTGACACTACCACATTGTGTCTTGATTTATACGATACTCTATAACTCTTGCCTTAGAGGCAAAACTTAGCTCAAAGACTTTCAAACAACAAGTTACGCCTCATTGGCAAGAGTTGACACTAGCACATTGTGTCTTGATCATGAGATGTATAACACCCCGTACACGTATCCAGCTATCCAAGATGAAAATTTCAGAAAAATCCAAGTTTCAGGGACCACGGGTCAAGTCCACGAGTCGTGGAAGGTTCCACGAGTCGTGGGAGTAACTCGTGATCTCAGTCCTGTAGACCAACCTCAGTACTGACAACCACGAGTCACTTCCACGACTCGTAGAAGTTTCTACGGGTCGTACTGTTGACTCGTGGAAGTTGATCAGAGGTCAGTCAAGTTCCCTGAGTTCCACGATTAGGTTCTACGACTCGTGGAAAAAGTCTCATGCAGGTTGAATTTCTGGCAGCTTCCACGACTAGCAGTCCACGAGTCGTGGAAAAGTCTACGAGTCGTAGACTCCACTCGTGGTCACTGAAAGTTGACCAATTTCCAGCCTTTTTCCAATTAATTTCTAGGGGCATTTTGGTCATTTCCCACCCTATTATGTATTAAGTGAAGTAGTTTTGACCACTTTTGGGAGGGTTTTCACCCATATTATCCTAAGTCTATCTTAAGCTCCTCATTCTTCACTCAAAAAGGAAAATCCCTCTTCAAGCTCAAGTTTCCAAGCTCCAAGTCAGGTCTCCAAATCTTTTTCATTGAAGTGGGTAATCTTCACCTAAGGTATGTGGGTCTTTAGCAATGAGTTTCTTCCACCCTTGTGCCCAAAATCCCCAACTCATGAATTTGAATTATGAAGTTATGAAACTAGGGTTTTGAATCAAAATTGGGGCAGGTTTATAAAATCAGTTTCTATATTTAAATTCATGATTTCTTATTGATTATTCATGATTTGATTATGATTCTTTCATTGATTTTGAAAGCCCAAGCATGAAAGTGAATTTCTAGCATGAACCCATGAATTTACATGTTTTCAAGAGGAAATTAGCATGATTAGCTATCATGGCACTTATGAACTTATGAAACTGCATGTATGATTCTTCAAGTATGAATTTGGTATGAAAAGCATGTTTTGAGCTATGACTAAGCTAAGCCTTCAGATTATGACTTTGAATTGCATAGCGTCAGATATGTCTTTTGCTTTTCAAAATAGCTTTGGCATTAGATATGTCATTGGTTTTTACTTAGCTTTGGTATTAGATATGTCATTGGTTTTTTTCTTAGCTTTGGCATCAGATATGTCATTGGTTTTGAACAGCTTTGGCATCAGATATGTCATTGGTATTATATGAGCTATATGTATATTTTTCGGAGTAGTATTAGCACCGAGTTGGACGGGTGAGAGTACCCATGTGTCCCAGAACTACGTTGCCCCCGTAGGTTAAGTCCCGTGCTGGGCATCAGTTTCAGGTGATCACGTTACAGTCATGCCTTTGTACCCCTGGCAAGGTACATTGGGTCCTCTCGATGGGGCGTATACATCGGATTCCATGTAGCTCACATGGTCTATGTCGGTTATAGAACCTCCCACAGAAGCAGTTTATGATTAAAGTTGCATTTGACTCTAAATCAGATTTCAGGCTTATTACTTATGATTATGCTTCGGCTTATGATATTTTAGAGTCATTGCATTCAGTTATTCTTTAAAAGCATGATTTCAGTTATTCAAGTATACTTAGCATGTTTTCACCATGTTCATGCATTGCTCACATACTTAGTACATTCCATAGTACTAACGCATATTGCGCTGCATCCTTTGATGATGCAGATTCAGGTACCCCTTCTCAGCTTCGTGGCTAGAGTCTCAGGCCACCCCCTTAGTCAGCTGTGGTGAGTCCTCATGGTTCGAGGACTAGTTATGCTTTTCCTTATGATAGTTTTACTTCTATACTCCGAGTTAGCTAGGGTCTTGTCCTAGAAACTCATTATGTTATGACTAGAGGCTTTCAGACATAGACCTTATGAGACGATTTCTGAGTTGTACTTCGTAATTGACTTCTATTTATGATATTCTGAGTTTCTATCTTAGATCGTTTCCGCTTATCTTTTGTTATGCTTGAGAATGCTATGACCAAGGGTTAGCTTGGGATCCTTGTGGTCCCGAGTCCCGTGTTACGTCTAGGGGGTAACCTCGGGGCGTGACAAAATGCTCTATAACGTTTGCCTTAGAGGCAAGGCTTAGCCCAAGGGCCTCTCAAAAAATAAGTTATGCCACATGGGCAAGAGTTAACACTACTTCATTGTGTCTTAATTTGTGAGATGCTCTATAACTCTTGCCTTAGAGGCAAGACTTAGCTCAAGAATTTCCAAAAAACAAGTTATGCCCCACGGGCAAGACTTGACACTACCTCATTGAATCTTGATTTATGAGATGTTCTATAACATTTGCCTTAGAGGCAAGACTTGTTCCAAAGGACTTCCAAACAACAAAGCACGCCCTTAAGTTTACTTCGATTTCAAAGAAAGACGATCCTCTTTGCGGATTATCCAACTTTTTGTTCATTAGCAAAAAGTAGGAGGTTAAGAAAAAAGAAAAAAAGAGAAGAAAAAAAGAGAAAAGGAAAAAATAAAGATTAAAAAAAAAGAAAAAAAGAGAAAAAGAATTAAAAGTTGAGAAAAAAAGAAAAAAGAGAAAAAAAATAAAAGTTGAGAAAAAAAAGAAAAAAAGAATAAAAATAAATAAAAGTTGAGAAAAAAAAGAACAAAAAGAAAGTTGAGAGAAAAAGAAAAAATAAAAAAATAAAAATAAAGGTTGAGAAAAAAGAAAACGAGAATTAAAAAAAAATTGAGAAAAAAGAAAAAAAAGAAAAAAGAAAAAAAATAAAAAGATAAAAGAAAAAGGGAAAATGAAAATTAAAAGTTGAGAGACAAATAAATATGGAGAGTTGTGGTGTAGAGGGGCAAAAATGTATTTGTTCTATACATAAAAAAGAAGAAAGAATATTTTTTAAAGACTTTTCTTATGGGGGAATTTCTTGAAATTATTTAACCTTTAGATTCAACTTTTTAAAATTACATGTCATAGCCCAATTTTTCGCTGGCCCAGGTTTACTTTTCAGCAGCAATCTATGGTGAATTCCTCTTGTGCGCTTAGTATGGATTTCATGTTCTACCGCAACTGAAGCCCTTATCAAAACTTTTCTGCATTGATTTTGGAATATAGATATGAGACATGAAAAAGAAAATCATATATATGAACTCAAATTAGAATTGAAAGGCTTAAGATTTAGACAAAAAATAATTTTTGGTACATGTTGATGATTTGAGTTTTCTGTTGAATCTCATATTTCTTGTTGGTTTGTAGCATGTTTAGTGGTCTTATATCTTTTGATTCTTATTCAATACTATGTAATTGGACTAAATTTATTTTGCTTATCAAAATTTATTTCGCCATTTCTGCACTTAGGTGTAGCATTTTACGTGTATACTTTAATTTTAGTCTTTTTGCTGCTGGCCCTACAATGAATTGAAAGGCTTAAGATTTAGACAAAAATGGTGTTATTTGAAAGACGATTTTCTCCATAGGAACACAAATGGAGAGAGGAAAAACGGAATTTAGTACAAGAAAAGGGAGTTATTTGTGCAAATGAATTGACATTGAAACATGTATAATTATGTATAAGGTGTATAACAATGTAAAAGTGTGTATAAATACCTCTTATACACTATTATACAAGTTTATACATTTGTGTATAGTAAGAGTATAATGTTGTATAAAGATGTATAAAGCTGTATAAATATGTATAATGATGTATAAAGAGGTATAAAGATGTATATCGTATAAAAATGGACTATTGCAAACGTAATTATTTTTATGGGCTATGTAAATGTAATTATTTTTCTTAAACAATATATTTTTTGAAATTATCCTATTATTTAACCCATCTTAGCCTATCCAACTTTAATTAAACGATCCATTTGTCACCCCTCTTGCAAAGTATTACTCCTTCCGTCCCATTTTATATGAGTTACTTTGACTTGACACGGACTTTAAAAAAGAAAGGAAGACTTTTGAAACTTGTGGTCTAAAATGAGTTTTAGATGTTTGTGTGGTTGTAAATCATTTCATTAAGGGTAAATAAACATTTTAAAGTTAAATTGTTACTAAATGTAGAAATGTGTCATTTTTTTTGGGACTGACTAAAAAGAAAAATGAGTCATATAAAGTGGGACAGAGGGAGTAGTATATTACTACTACTACTCTCTCTAATAATGACAATATAAAAGCCAATTATGGAAATACACATTTTTAATTGTGCACCTACGCATACTTTTATTTATTAAAAGCCACAAAGGTGGCTAGATTTATTCAGTTGAACAAATAAGAAACAAAAGAGTGAGATAGACCGCTCAATTTGAATTCATTAGGACCATATAGAGGGGAAAATAAAAATGTAATATAGGACTAACCTTAGCTTGAGTTTATAAATTATCCATGGTTACTGATATTAAATTTTCAAAAACAAAATTAGAAAAGATTAAAACAATTATATCACAATAGCTTTTTTGTCTTTCTTCTAAGGGAAAAGTCATAGGTTGCACACTATAGTTCTGATTAATCATTTATAGATCTAAATTAACCGACGTTCAAACCCACCACGAAATATCACTCCAATCACCAAAAACTCAAGCTACACAAACTGGATTCCAAAATGTTCTCTTGCATCCAACTGAAGTTCGTGACCCAACAAAAAGAACAAAATAAGTCACATAAAGCTGGGTCCAAAATCTCGATTAAAATAACTACCCCAAAATTGGAGCTCTAATTCGAGAAGAAATTGAAAGTTGGAGTCGTTGGACTTGGATTAAAGAAGGTGTATGGGGTAAAATTGAATCAAGAACACGTGGCAGTAGCTACAAGACCAGCAGGGAGCCTCTGACATAGCGAGGACTCAGAGCCTCCGAAGGTCTTTCCCGAGGTGATAAAGAAAGAGGCACTTTCTCGTATAGGATAAGGATCAAGGAGTCGTCACTCTTGATGATGTGAAAGAAGGGGAAAATAGCGGAAAAAAGTGTCAAGCTGCTTAGGTGCGTGGCCAAGATCATATAAATCTGAACAGTGCAGGAATATTAGCTGGCACTGCCCAATGGTTTAGACGCGTGGTACAAGGATATAAGCAGTAGTACTTTAGGACTCTAGTGGGATTTTCTTCAGGGCTAAGGCCTCACTATTGTAAGCCTATAAATAGTTGGCCCTCCTCATTTGTAAAGGGATTCGAACTCCAATTCTCATAAGCAATATATTACTTTCTTAGGCCCCACACTTTTTTCCATTTGGTGTTTGTTAAGCTGATCTTGGAGCCAGGGGCCATATTCTCGGCCTCATTTATTTTCACTGCAGATACGCTTATATTCAGCTCTTTGACTTATATAGTTTGTTTTTCTATACTTTTATGTCTTTAAAATTTTTCGACTAATCAAACTGCTAGTAAATTAGACTCTAAAAAATGGTTGAACCAAAATACGTGTTCTTAATCTCCTACAAATTCAGCTGTACCAATTTTAGGGTAAGCAGTTTGGATCCCACTGTAGCGCTAGAACAACTGTGTGGGTTTAACTCTATTTTTCTTACTAGCTTGGTTGTGATTTGTTTTGCAGGTAGCAGATTATGGCTAGAAGCTACCAATGGTGCCGAATGACTAGGCGGCAGAAGTTTTCACCAAGGGTTTGAACCTCGAGAGCTCCATTGTTTTGTTCAAACTAAAGGAAATCCCGACAGAGTTTGAGGCTACAACATGGGTGGATTTTCATAACCACTATGAATCTAAGATCTGGATTAAGGATGAATGCTAGAGGGTTGTTGACAAAGTACCACAGATGTAGACTGAGCTAAAGGCAACAATGAACTCGTGGTACACTGGTGAGAGGAATGCCTGAAACCCTTTGCGATGGGTGAACCCAAATGCCTTATCTCAGGGAAAATACACACCTTATGTGGCCTATACGAGGGATGGTGTGAGCCAGGATGGTAGCTCGCGTGTTCCAAGTCAATCCCATTATGAGAAAAGAACGAACAAGGACTCCCCGCGTAGGGAGTTACAGGAGAGGGGAGCCGTTAAGCCAGTTGTATACGCTATCGACGATGTCCCCCAGCTCTCAAAGTTCTGCTTTATCGTTAGCCCAACACAGTTGGTCTCGGCCATATGAGACATCAAAGTGGCAAAGTTCCCAAAACCCATCCGCTCAAACCCAGATTTGAGGGATAAGAACTCGTGGTGTGAATACCACAAGACACATGGCCATAACACTGAGAACTATTGGCACCTCAGGGAGGCAGTAATAGATTTGCTGAAGAATGGTCACCTTCATGTGTTCCTGAGCGATTGAGCTAAGAATAGCTTCAGAAAGGGTGTTGAAGGAAGTAGGCAACTTGCGAATCCAAGCACACCCCAAAAGACAATAAGTTGAGTGCTTCACAACAAGGTAACCTGTACATTTCCTCCTCCTTTGTATTTTCTAATTTATTGTTTCTTTCTTCTCCCAAGCTCCTGTAAATTATTGGGAACAACTTTCACATCCTCACTCAATGGGTGAGGCTAATGCCAACACCTAAGGACAGTGAGAGGAAGAACCCAGAGTCGTCTAAAGTAGAGAAGAGCTACAAATGGATGACAACACTGAAGACCTAGAGGGACACACTACAGTCCTTTTCACTTTATCCAGATTTTACCCCCAAAGGATTTTTCTAGCAAGGTTTTTAAAGAGATAGCAATAGGGACGTCCATGAATTACTTAGGTTTTACATTTTTTGTCATGTAAGGACCGAACGGTCTCAAAGGAACATCGATATGAACAAAAAGAAATATTTATAAAGTATGATGGCATAATTTCCTTTCAAATATGGAGCCCTACTGAGCTCTGCAGTGCAAAGACCGAAGTTCTTAGGTCTAAGCGTGAAATACCGTGACCGCTCAAAAAATAAAAAGAAAAAGGGGAACAAGAGCCCTAAATCTGGAACTCAGAGTTCTATGTCGTCCACCCTTGATCCCTAAAATGTCAGATAAGACTGGACTTCAAGGTCTCCTCCCCATTGAGGGTAATACTAGGGACTGATGATGAAGTTGAGAGTGGCTTTTTAATCAAAGGACTCGAGACAAAACTTTCATGCAAAACAATAGAGCCACAGCCTCACTGGAAGAATGAATTCACGCAAAATGCACAAACTGATCATTCGATAGTGATAAACTGAGGAAACACCAGCAAGACACTCTATACGAGGCCTAATCTAGAGGCACTCTTGAAATACGATGAAACCTAAGTTCCTTATTAAGGAGTACAAAGTCGAAAAAGGACTAGGTAGAGTTTTCTCTCTACAAGCTACATTTAAAAGTAATTCAGAGATGTCCGCACTTAGAAGCACAACATCTTAAAAAAATAAAGGGATTCCTCTTTGTTTTATGAGGTATTATGAGATTCGGACTTGGCAAGTCCTTTTGTTTGACAAAAAGCTAACAAATGCACCAACATTACCTGATAGTGAAAAAGGTGCCAAAATAAAAAACTAGTTGGCATCCATCTTTGATCATCATAAAAAATAACCCGACATTCACTTACCCGGCTAGGGCCACCAAGTTTGTTTTGCGACAAAGATGGAATGCTTAAGTTTGATGCCTCGAGGGCCCCGAGAGAAAAAGGATTGAAACCATCCACACACAAACCCAACCTAATATTCCGTGGTTCAGCTGCAAAATCTGGATACTTTCTATCAAAATTCTTCCAAGCCTCTCCATCAGATGGATGACACATTACACCAGGTGGTCTTCTATTTTCATGGTGCCATCTCATATGGGGAGCAAAGCTATTTGATGCATACAACCTCTTCAACCTTGGTATAAGAGGTTAATAATGCATCGCCTTAATAACAATTTTATTTTCACTAGTACCATGCTTATAACGAGGGTGTTCACAGAACTTACAAAACTCTAGATCAAAATCCTCCTTAAAGTATAACATACAACCATTTTCACAATAATCAATTCTGATCGAGGAGAGTCCTAACTTAGACACCAATCTCTTTGCTTTATAGTAAAAACCAGGAACCTCTAGATCGGGGTCAACTAATTCCCTAACAAGGTCTGGCATAGAGTCCATTGCTCCTTGAGGAATATTCCAATCAGATTTGATACTTAAATATCTAATTGCAACAGACAGTTGAGAATGTGAACTCCCCTCATATAAAGAATGACTAGCATCATGCAATTGTTCATAAAAACTATTTGCTTCTTCATTAGGAGATTCTTCTACATTTCCCCCAAAATCAAGATTGGAATGCATTCCAAAAGCATCCTGAAGCATTTCTGACATCCTATAATCTTGAACATTATTAGGTTCCGCATACCAACTATTTTCACCAACAACAAAGTTATTAAACCTATTGTCAACTTCACCATGACTAGACCAAACTGTATACTCTGGAGTAAACCCAACTCTATAAATATGACTCATAACAACCAGTTCTGTTTCATAGCTCGTACAATCACAATCAACACAAGGACACAGAAACATTCCACAATTTAAAAAGCAAGGAAGTGTCTTCGCATGATTTATAAATTGAGTCACACCATCCGCAAATTCCTCCCTCACACCCATTCTACCAGGATTACATTGTTCATACATCCAACTACGATCAGGTTCCATCTACACAAGCAAGGGCAATATTAATTTCAATTCACTGTACTTCACTATTTTAAGTATATCATTCACAATTTCAACTAACAACTAACTACACTTTACTTATTTTAAGTCACTAGTTCAAAATTTTAACTTACTACACTTTACTTATTTTAAGTCACTAGTTCACAATTTCAACTAACTACACTTTACTTATTTTAAGTCACTAGTCACAATTTCAACTAACTACAGTTTACTTATTTTAAGTCACTAGTTCACAATTTCAACTAACAACTAACTACACTATTAGTTGTTCCAGATGGACAAGGTACAGTTTTACAGATCAGATTTTTGAGCAAAGACTTACCCTATAATTTCAGATATTTTACATGACATATATATTGAGCATATATACTTTTGGGTTAACTATTTAGCATCAAGCGGGCATGGGTTTAGATAACACATGCCCCATAACTATGTTACCATCGTAGGATAGGATCGCACCACTAATTCGAGTGACTCCTCTTTAGACCAAAGAGGCTAAGTATTAGTATTGGATCCACAGTTTATCAGGTTCTATACACTGGCAAGGTATAGCGCAACCCTCCCAATCGGGTCAGTGGTTGGACATCATGAGCTCACATGATATCTGTACATTGTAAGAAACTCCCCAGTATAAAATAAAGTTATTTTTCATATTTATACCTGGCATATCGCCACAAGTTTAATAAAGTATTTTATGATTTAGTTACATACAGTTTATTCAGCTATTCAAGTTATTAGCTACTCAACTTTTAGTTTTAAGAAAAGTTTCTAAAGTATGAGTTATGACACCAGGCCACCAATTTTCTAAACGTGTTTTATAATCACTTGCATACAACTGTCTTATTACTTAGTTTCAGTTGTTCAGTTACCTTGTCTCCGTCATTCAATTTATCCTTTTGGATCATCTTCTTAGTTGCAGTTATGATTCAGATAATCATGATATCTTTCTATCTTATATTTAAGTTATTTCATGATCTCAATTACATATCATATTCATGCCTCAATTTTTTAGCTTTGTTCATGTCACGACCTGATTTCTTGGTCATGATGGCACCTACAACCCCCGATAGGCGAATCAATTTCCGTAGCCCAAAATGGTTAGTAATGGGCTACTATGTAACAAGCAAGCGAAAGAAGCATAATAATAAGCGGAAGTAAGGGAAATAAGACAAAGAAATAAGCAACATGAATGCATAAATGGAAACTAAACTAACCCAAAACCTGGTATCATAGTATAAGAGATGGAACAACATCAACAAAGTACAAAAGGGTCCAAAATAGTATATACATGTCTCCGAATAGTAAGAGAGTACATAATACAAATACTACTAAAAAAAGGCTAAAAAGAGACGGCCAAAAGCAACGCTGTCCGTCGCTTTTTTGGCCAAAAGCGACGAAAAAGCGATGACATCACTCCCGTGGGAAAATGGCTTGTCGCTTTTTCAAAAACGACGGTCAGCGTCGCTTTAAAACCGATGGACAGTGACACAAACTAAAAAGTGACAAATTTTTTTTCCCATAAAAGTGATGCAGTCCGTCGCTTTTTCTGGTAAATTTTTTCCAGAAAAGCGACATTGTCTGTCGCTTTTTCTAGGTATTTTTTTTATAATTCCAGAAAAGCAACGGACAAAAGAGACTCTGTCCTTCGCTTTTCTGTATTTTTCCAGCTGCAAAAATCTGCATTCTCAATATGCACCACCTGCCATTTAAAAAACTAATTCAATACAACCCAAACCAACACTAATTACTGCCACAACATTCATAAAATAATTACAACATCAACAACAAACTAAAAATAAAGTAATTATATAACTAAACACATAAAAGGTCCACCAAAAGGACCTATAAAGTATTCAATAACATAAAAAAACTAACAAACTTAACTTAAAAAAATTTAACTTAAAAAAACTAAGATTCAAGAACCTAATTCAAGTTAATAATCTAATTCAAGAACCTAATTCCAAATTCAAGTACCTAATTCAAGTTCAAAAAGAACCTAAAGTTGAAAACTAATTCTTAACTCAAAACTAACAATTTAAACTAACAAACATAACTTAAAAAAGCTTAACTTAAAAAAACTAAGATTCAAGAACCTAATTCAAGTTAATAATCTAATTCAAGAACCTAATTCCAAATCTTAATTCCAAATTCAAGTACCTAATTCAAGTTCAAAAAAGAACCTTAAGTTGAAAACTAATTCGTAACTCAAAACTAACAATTCAAACTAACAAGCTCAACATAAAAAGCTTAACTTAAAAAAACTAAGATTCAAGAACCTAATTCAAGTTAATAATCTAATTCAAGAACCTAATTCCAAATTCTAATTCCAAATCCTAATTCCAAATTCAAGTTCCAAATTCAAGTTCAAAAAAGAACCTAAAGTTGAAAACTAATTCTTAACTCAAAACTAACAATTTAAACTAACAAACTCAACTTAAAAAAACTTAACTTAAAAAAACTAAGATTCAAGAACCTAATTCAAGTTAATAATCTAATTCAAGAACCTAATTCCAAATTCTAATTCCAAATCCTAATTCCAAATTCAAGTTCCAAATTCAAGTACCTAATTCAAGTTCAAAAAAGAACCTAAAGTTGAAAACTAATTCTTAACTCAAAACTAACAAACTTAACTTAAAAAAGCTTAACTTAAAAAAAATAAGATTCAAGAACCTAATTCAAATTAATAATCTAATTCAAGAACCTAATTCCAAATTCAAGTTCAAAAAAGAATCTAAAATTGAAAACTAATTCTTAACTCAAAACTAACAATTCAAACTAACAAACTTAACTTAAAAATGTTTAACTTAAATAAACTAAGATTCAAGAACCTAATTCAAGTTAATAATCTAATTCAAAAACCTAATTCCAAATTCTAATTGTGAATGAAAATTCACTAGTGGGTACTTGGAATTCCATTTAGATTGAGGCTAGAAATAGCTTAATTCACCGGAAACACCCATTTAAGAGTCTAAGCTAGAGATAATGTGACTTTCCCAAGCTTATATTGGTTGGTTAATTATAAAACCATGGTGCTTGAATAAATACCATTGGATAAATGTTTGTGAGATCAAAAGATTAACATCCATGCCTAAAACCAATGCTCCCCATGTTGTTTAGTAAAAATTTATGTAATTGAGCAAGTATCTTGACCTGCGTTTGAGTCCCATCAGAAGCATACCCCTAGTCGTCCTCTCTGTTGATACAAACTCGTGTTTACTCTACATTTTTGCTTGAATTGCAAATTATGACAGATTTCTCAATTCCTCGATTTGCCCCCTTTTTACTTTTATTGTTGTTTGAACATTGCCTCTATTGGTGATTGATTTATGACAATCCTTTAGGCAACTTTACCATTTCTCTATGGGATCGACCCTGACTCCGGTTGAGAATTATTAATTTTGTTTTGCTTAACGATCACCTTCACCTCCGTATGGAGAGTGTTACTTGAGCATTATCAAAAATGGCGCTATTATCGAGGAATTGGTTTTGAGTAGCCTTTTTGATTGACTATTGAAATCACTTTGTGAGTTTTTGTTTGCTTTTTTAATTTATTTGTTGTTTTTGATTGGTTGAGCAGGTATCCCATGAGCAAAGTAGGTGACAATGAAAGTGTTGAAGGATTCATGGATACAACCCCTGATCCTGAAATTCAAGGAGGAGTAGGTGAAATCCGCCTACCTCCCATGATTGGGAATGCGGTGTTCCATGTCACTCGTACCATGATACACCTCATACAAATGAAGAGGTTATTTGGAGGGGCTGCACATGAATATGCAAATAGGTATATCTGAAACTTCATCAAGATATGCCAGTGTAATGACCATTCTGGTCATTTACACGTTTTCTCCTTTCTTGTACCATTAGAGCTTACTTGTAGCGACCCAAGTCACTTATGGCTTGTCGGGACCGGTAGTTCGGTGCCTGGGCCGTTTGTTTGGTCTTTATGGCCGTTCCTCATTTTCGAGCTTCAACTTTGGAAATCGCTGACTTCCGACAACATTCTTGGTAATATCAAAGAATTAAACCAAGGTTCTAGGTCAAAGGAATCCCTTACTCAAAAGTTCGAGTTAAAGAAATGCCTCGTATGACACCTCGCCCGTTTGGAAGGTTTAAAGTAACCCGTGCCTTTGGGGTAAGACTAATAGTGTCTAATATACTAAGAGGGATGTTTTATACAACAACAACAACAACAACAACATACCCAGTGTATTCCCATAGCGTGGGGTCTGGGGAGGGTAGAGTGTACGCAGTCCGTACCACTACCTCAGAGGTGAGGTAGAGAGGCTATTTCCAATAGACCCCCGGCTCAAGACAAAAACAGTCTAAGAATAGGCTAAAAAGGACGTAACAAAGATACAGGATACAAAAACATGATAAAACTACAAGAGACGATAGGAAGTAATATGTAGTAACAAACAACAGACAGAAGCAGAACACTGCCACAAAATACTACTACGAGGAATCCAAGCACAAAAAACTATAAGCGAGCACTACGATTACTAGTCAGGACAACAAGAAAACACACTCCTACCTACTAGCCTACCCACACTTCTACCTACTACTCTTCTACCCTAATCCGCGTCCTCCACACCTTCCTATCTAGGGTCATGTCCTCGGTAAGCTGCAACTGCGCCATGTCCTGTCGAATCACCTCTCCCCAATACTTTTTCGTTCTACCTCGTCCTCTCCGGTATCCATCCATAGCCAACCTCTCACACCTCCGCACTGGAGCATCCGTGCCTCTCCTCCTCACATGTCCGAACCATCTCAACCTCGCTTCCCGCATCTTATCTTCCACCGATGCCACACCCACCTTATCTCGGATATCCTCATTCCTAATCCTATCTCTCCTAGTAAACCCGCACATCCATCGCAACATCCTCATCTCCGCCACCTTCATCTTTTGAATATGGGAGTTCTTTACTGGCCAACACTCTACTCCATACAACAAAGCTGGTCGAACCACCACTCTGTAGAATTTTTCCTTTAAGTTTAGTAGGCACCTTCTTATCACACAAGACTCTAGATGCGAGCCTCCATTTCATCCACCCAACACCAATACGGTGAGTGACATCCTCAATCGATCTCTCCATTTTCCTGGATAATAGACCCAAGATACTTGAAACTCCCTTTCTTTTGGATGACCTGTGTATCCAGCTTCACTTCTACGTCATCATCCTGAGTCGCCTCACTGAACTTGCACTCCATATATTCAGTCTTGGTCCTGCTCAACCTAAACCCCTTTAGACTCGAGGGTCTGTCTCCAAACCTCCAACTTAGCATTAACTCCTCCGCGAGTTTCGTCACCAAAACTACATCATCCGCAAATAACATGCACCATGGCACCTCACCTTGTATTTGCGCATCAATACATCCATTACCAAGGCAAATAGAAACGGGCTAAGGGTCGATCCCTGGTGCAACCCCATTAACACGGGAAAGTGCTCCGAATCTCCTCCCACAGTTCTAACGCGAGTCTTGGCCCCCTCATACATGTCCTTAATTCGATCTGGTGTATGCCACGGGTACACCTCGAGCCTCCAAGCACCTCCAAATGACCTCCCTAGGGACTTTATCATACGCCTTTTCTAAATCGATGAATACCATGTGCAAGTCCTTCTTCCTTTCCCTGTACTGCTCCACCAGTCTTCTAAGGAGATGAATAGCTTCTGTAGTCGAGCGTCCTGGCATAAAGCCAAACTGGTTCTCGGAAATAGGCACGATCTGTCTCAACCTCAACTCCACCACCCTCTCCCAGACCTTCATAGTGTGGCTTAGCAATTTAATACCCCTATAGTTGTTGCAACTCTGAATATCGCCCTTGTTCTTGTACAAAGGAATCATCGTGCTCTATCTCCAAGCTTCAGGCATCTTTGCCGTTCTGAAAATACCCTCAAACAACTCGGTTAGCCACTTCACACCTGTCTCCCCGAGCTCTTCCAAAAATCAACGGGAATCTCATCTGGCCCCGTCGCCCTACCCCTACGCATCTTACGAATCACAACCTTAACCTCCTCAACCCTTATACGGCTACAACAATCATAGTCACTACGCCTCTCTGAGTGTCCCAAATCTCCCAGCACAAAGCTTTTGTCCCCCTCTTCATTCAAGAGTCCATGGAAGTAAGACTGCCATCTCTTTCTAATGAGTACCTCATCTACTAGTATTTTGCCATCTTCGTCCTTGATGCACTTCACTTGATCAAGGTCCTGAGTACTCTTTATAAGAAGGATGTTTTATAAGGTATTATAATTGCAAAATAGTCATATTATAAGTTTTGAAGTCAAGCAAGTTGCGAAACAAAAGTCGGAAAAAGTTATTGTTAATTCGTTTAAGGAATTCTCTTCAAATTTGGGTTAAATGTCTTAGGGTGTTTCTCCCTATCTATAAAGATTTAGTGAGCCCCCAATATACCAAATCGAAGGTCTAAGAGTCTAGTTTCCAACTCACTAAACCGTTCGTCCATACGACTTCATAATAGAGAGATATTTACATTTTTGTAAGACTGCACAAGTAGACACGTCAAAGTGGAGTCCACATCCTAAGTCGGTTCAGCTTATAAAAGCTGATTTCTCCTTCGTTTTAACTCATTATTTTCACCAAAAACTTCAGAAAATCAGAGGTAAATCCCCTAGATACTCCATGGTCTTTGATGCTTTCAATTCGGAAGTTTAACGGAAGTTGCTCTACGTCGCGAGCTCGTCATTTTGGTGTAGTTTGTCCCGTCGATTTCATGCCGTATCTTCGTGGGTGTTGATGCAGCGAGCTAGCAGGTGTTTTCTGAGTATTTGGCAGTAGCTATGGAGTTATTTTGGTGAGGTATGGATCCCGTACACTTATCTATTTGTTGAATCAAGATTCTAAGCTTCTAGTCACAAAAAGTTGTATTTTTCGATAACTTGTAGTAGTTTCTTGTTGGATTTGGATATGTTTGTTGTTCCTGCAAGGAGGAAGGTTGTTAATCTTGGGATATTGAATATTTTTGTCAAGGAAATCTCTCCCCTACGATCCTCCTTCGTAATTACATGTTCTAGTATCATTTTTATAGCTTTTCGAGCCACGAAGTGGTGTTTTGGATATTGTGGCTTTGGACAACCCCTTTATCTTGTTATGTTTGGTTATTGTTGTGGTGTTGTGGTTGTGGTAAGGTGATGGAGGGATTGGGAAATTGTGCGATTCTTTTTTGGATCGCATACAATAGTGATTGGATTGGACAACGTAAAGTACGCCTTGAAAAAGTGCCTTAGGAGCTCGTCTCTCCTTTGAGATGTGGTTAACATATTATTGTTGGATTTAG
This sequence comes from Jaltomata sinuosa, assembly GCA_003996215.1. Taxonomy (NCBI): domain Eukaryota; kingdom Viridiplantae; phylum Streptophyta; class Magnoliopsida; order Solanales; family Solanaceae; genus Jaltomata; species Jaltomata sinuosa. The sequence goes on along the minus strand of QJPP01003100.1, from coordinate 152,324 downwards.
CTACCATTTATTGTTGTTACTGGCCTCATTTTATGCTTTGGAGTTGGCTGGTCACGAGTGTTACATTAACACCTTATCAATTGGCTACGACTCATTTTTGCAGCCTCGTCGATTCTAGCAATTGTTCCATTACCTTGGTTGGTCAGCCTTCATAGAGACGCCTTTGGGGATTCAGTTAAAAGTATTCTTTTGTGATTTGGAGCTTCCTGGAGTAGTTCGAGTCTGGACGATGCTGTTCCCGCAGATAGTTATCGGATGACATGTAGGTTATGGCTTTCCTATCTAGACTCTGCGTATATAGGCTATAACTGCATTAATTAGCATCCTTGGATGGGTTGTTATAGGTTGGTACCCCAGACCTTGTCCACCTTGTTCGTCCGTTATTTCATGCGGTGTTTGTAGTATTCGCATAGTATTGTATATTACCCTTGTGGTCCTGTGTGGCCTTGTATTGACTCTGGAACATAGATGGTGGGTTATTGGGGAATGTCCGCGAGTCCTGGACATAGATATTATCCTTTTAGGCTGGTTATGTCTGCTGAGTAGCTGTTGGGCCTGTACAGGGCTGATAGAAGTTGTTGTGAGCCATTTGGCTACATTTATATTTGTGTGCGAGCATATCATCCATGAAAAAGGTTTTCCCCTACATGTTTTACTACAATTTTGGCTGCGAGCCACTATCGACAGTTTTCCTAAATTTGCATAGCCCTGGGGGGCTCATTTTTGGTACTGTTGATTATCGAAAAGGGGAGTTTTGGATGTTTTCACACTGATTTTATTACTGGTATTAGTCTCCGCGGGGCAGAGCACCAAACTTGATTTTATTACTGATACTAGTCTCTGCGGGGCAGAGCACCAGTCTTGATTTTATTACTGATACTAGTCTCTGCGGGGCGGAGCACTAGACTTGATTTACTACAGTTTTAGACCCGGTTACTCCCAGGTACCCTTGGAGGGGTTTTTGAGGCTTTTTCTACTACTTTAGTCCTGGACAGGGTCTGGGCATGTGTATTCGAGACTGGGTCTCTATCTTGATCCCGGAATTACTTTTGGATGACATGTCTTGATACTGAGTTTTAGTATGGGGTCGGGGACCTCCATGGACCTTGCCGCTCCGGGCCTGGGGCTTCGAGCTGCGTGCGCCGGAGGGAGGGGTATACAGTGGAGTAGAGGTATACGGGATGAGACCTTCCATGAAACCTGCCTGCTGGGCCCAATTAGCACCGGAGGAGGTACATACAGAGGTTCTTTTTCACACATCATATCATATCATATCATGCATTCGATTCCACCCTTGTTTGCTATGTGTTCATTGTACGCTCCGGTAGTATGGGATGCCGGAGGGTTTGCTTTCACTTGATTGTGTTCCTCGGTTGTATGGGAGGCCGTTGGGACTGAAGGTAGACTATATTTACTCCTGTCTTTATTTAGAGCTTGTCTTGGCAATCGGTTAGTGAAGGATTAGTGATGGTTAACCTGTTGAGGTTTCGATTGTGGGATATCTGATTATTGTGAGGGCTAGGGAGTCCTATCTTATTGAGGCACTTTTGTGTAGCCTTCTGAGCAGAATGTGAGACTCTGGTTCTATTCTTGTAGGAAGCTGAGTGGTATCTCTCGGTTATTATGGTCTAGTTATTTCATCCTAAGGTGGTACTTGTGAGGTGATGCCCTGGTTATGCTATCATGTGATTGGATTGGTGTTATGATTTCCTTATACTGGTTGATTCCATTTTGAGTATGTTAGACTGCTCTCCGTCTTTTCCTTCTACTTGAGGTTACCGGTATACCGCCATTTTATCAAGTCTCTCTGTACTTACTTATATTATTGTGCAAGGAGTTCAGGTGCATTTTCCTTTCCTTCACCTGTGATTCTATGTAATTGTATCTCTGTTCTAGCATGTGTTACTTGATGCTCTTGGTTATGGATGATTTGTGCTAGCTCCTTGTGCCTTGCTTTAGTGACTGCTTTCTTGCTATCTATTACTTACTGCTTTTATATCTTATATGCGCTCAGTCAGCGGATGATACCTACTGAGTACCCGTGGTTTTGGTGCTCATACTATATTTCTACACTTTTTGGTGCAGATATTAGCTGAGCTTTCGCTGTTGAACGCATTGGAGACTCGTGCAGCTTTTGGATCTTCGAGACTAGGGTGAGCGCCTGATGGTCGGGGCTTGTCTACATCTCATCTTTTGTACTGTTACTCTTTGTATATTCGGAGACAGTTGTACTTATCATTTTTTTACTTCTAGCACTTGTATTCTATTAGAAGCTTCTGTACTATCGATCCCAAGTCTTGGGGTTGGTGTAGTTTCATGATGTATATATTCGGGCAAATTGCTTCCGCGTTGTCTTATCTTTACATTCTTCTTCTGCTTATCTCAGCTTGTTGAGCGTATTGGTTAGGTAGTAGCCCATTACTAGCTGTTCTGGGCTACAGGAATTGGTTCGCCTACTGGGGGGTTGTAGGTGCCATCAAAACTTGAGAAATCGGGTCGTGACAGCTTGGTATCAGAGCTCTAGGTTCACCGGTGTCATGGTGCAGAAGCAAGTGTCTAAGTAGAGTCTCGTGGATCGGTACGATGACGTCCATATCCTATCTGCGGGAGGCTACAGGGCATTGTTAGGAAAAGTTTTATCTTCTTGGCTCCTCGTCGTGTATTCCTGGCTCTATTGACTTTTAGACTTTGGTTATTCATTCATTCTGAGATGCCTTATACGAGTGCGATAGAGGTTGGTGCCGAGGCTTCTGTGCCTGTTGCTTCAGTGCTTCTATCAGCACCAGGACTCCAGAGTGAGGATTTACCGTACTAGATAGGGGGTGTGGGGTCAGCCCAACATCCAATTGGAGTTATAGAGACATCAACGCTTCAGGACACTATGGCTAGGACTCGCAGTCCTCCAGTGAGTTTTTCAGTACCTGATTCTGCGAGTGGTGCTTCAGTTAGAGTTGAGCTTCCAGTTCTTTAGCAGGGTTGTCTGTCGGTATTGGAGTATGAGGTGAGATTTTCCTATCAAACTTCATCTGGTCGAGGCTATTTTCGGTGTGGTGAGCATGGGCACTTTGCTAGGAATTACCCCATGATTGTATATCCCGTTCAGCCTGGTTGTTATCATTGTGGAGAGATTGGTCACCTTTATAGATCTTGTCCCCGGTGAGGGCCGGTTGGGCCTTTAGTTTCGACTACTCAGTCAAGAGTTATATCCCATCAGCTTGATACTCTTCTTGGTGGGCCAGAGGTAGAGGTTCCTGATATAGCTGCTCTAGGTTGGGATTTTTCTACCTTCGACTTATGTTAGTCTCGCTCGTGTTGCGACTCTATCCCTTTCGTCGTGTAATTGCTTATATGCCTACCTGCTACTTGTTTAAGTTGTTTGGCTACCCAAATTGTAGTATCGATATATTGTTTTATTGGTAGTTTATTCTTTAGTAGTGGATGGGGGTAAGTTAGCCTTGAGAGGTGTTTCCCCAGAGTTGTAGCTCGTGGGTAGTTCTTGTTAGTCTGTTTCTAGTTGGGTTATCCCTGTTTCATTGTGATTTTGGACTTGTGGTTGAGTTGCCCTTGTTGAGCGGTCCTAGATGGTTGTTGCCTAGGCTGTTATCTAGCGTGGCTAGAGATCCGTGTGATGTTTGGTGTATTACCGGTAGTTGGGCCGGAGTTGAGATTTTGCCTCAGTTGGGAGATACTGGTTATGCTAGTGTGCATAGATTGGTTTGGTCTCCCGAGTGTCTAGAGTCGACCCTCTTTGTTGATTAGTTTAGGAGGTTGGTAGGTATGTGGGTTGTTCCCATAGTCTCCTCCACTTCTTGGTCCGTTGGGTGTTTTGTTGTTTCCCTAGCTCCAGTTGGAACGAATCTTGATCGTAGTTCTTTCGATGAGCTCTTGATATTGGCATCGTGATTGAGTCTTGACTTTAAGCACTTCCGACTAAGTGTTGATCGTAACCTCGTGGTTAGGTTGTATTTGTAAGCATTTCGGGTGAGTTGGGCATCCGACCCATCCTTCTCCTGCCTTATTGAATTTGACGTGTAGCTATGAGTAGTAAGGTAATGGCTTCAGGTTCTTATTTGAGAAAGGATTTGTAAGGTTTAGTATGTGCTAAGGAAGCATGTTTGTTTAGTTGAAAAAGAAGGGAGATACTCTTTGTATGTGTTTATGTGTCCTCGTAGTTGCCTGAGGTGGCGATGAAGGTTTGCTTTGGGATTGTGTGTCGGTGATTCCATTCATCCGTCTACACATTGCTGTGGGTTTTCCATCGATTGGTTTTGTTTCAGTAGCAACTGTAGTGTTGGAAATTTGCATATTCAGGCCTAGTTAGCTTGGGTTATTACGGGTTCATTGGCAGCATCCTAGTTCGAGCAAGGCTTTAGTTGGTAGTTTTGAAAGTCGGGGTTCAGAATCATGGATTGGCAGGTTACATCGGATGGTTCGTGGCAGTTTCTATTTGGTTGCAGCCTCCTAGTGCCGGGAGGAGGTGGGTGCGGGCAACTTAGCTTCTTTACTTCAGTTGCGGATGAGGCTATTGGCCTTGGACACCTAGTCCTTGGCAAACCTTTGCAAGAAGCGGGATATTCCAGATTTCAACAGTGTTCCAGTTAGTATGAGGTCCTTCTACCATGATTGGACAGACTCAGTGGCGTAAGTTTGAGCTTCAGCAGTGGTGTATGCTTTATGTGGTCAGCTTGTGCGGGTTGAGACCAGCGAGGCTATTTTTAGTTCTGATGATACATAGAGACTAGTAATCGCCATTCGTTTGCCAAGGATTTCAAAGCTTGTTTAATTGATTCCTCCGGAGTTGTTGTTTATGTGGGGTTCCAGTGTTTGTTAGACTCGGACAATATGGACTAGAAGTTCATTATAATATATGCTTCAAAGTGGTTGGTTGTTTGAAGAACCAGTAGAGCGGTTGATTCGAGCCAAAGGAATAAATTGAAAGTATATGCAAAAAATTTCTATGGCTAGATGGTAACCTTGAACCCCAGGCACCTTTTTCCTTTGCCTTTGGATTGTTTGGACTTGTTATTCGTGGCATGGTGGACTTCTTCCTGAGGTGATATTCGTAAGGAAATTTCACATTCAAATGGTGTTTGAGTGTTCAGAGTAGCAGTAGTGTTTTCTAGAGTTGGGAGCTTGGCTCATGGTTACAGACTTCGTGGTAGGCTTACCACACTTCTTGCAGGATCATGATTTTGGTTTGTGTCTTTTGGGCAGGTTGCCCTGGTTCATTCACTTTCAGCTGATTTAGACATGGCACGATTCAGTTAGCGAATTTGATGTTAGAAAAAATATTCGTTCATTGGTTGGTGGTCTGTCAAGGCAGGTAACTTTAGTTTCAATGATATGCTACGGGTTATTATCTTGGATGGCAAAGGCTAATAGCCTATATCTTGGCTTAAAACGAGTTTGAATAAAGTGGGTGACTTCGTTCGTGATAAAGTATAAGCAGGAACTATGGATCTCTGGTGTGTGTGTTGATACTTTGAGGGTGGTTTGAGTGTTCGGCTTGTATGCAACTTCCTGTTTGTGGTGCTAAATGATTCAGTTCGAATTAAAAAAAAGGGTTTTGTGGAACAACGGGCACATGAGTTGGAGTTTTGGGTTGATGGATTTTCTAGTAAACTTGGTATAGTTTTGAGGATTCGAGTTTTGTGTGTTGATCGCCTTGGTGCTCTGGTTTCGGTGTTGTGTCGGTGATTTTCGGTTAAGATTCTCGAGGTTCAGTTTGGGTTGGCAGATCTTTAGAGATTTAAATCTAGCTTGGCTAGTAAGAAATTAAGGCTTGGTTGCTTTCTTTGGTTCTGTTCTATTGGGTGCCGTCTGGTCGTGGAGGTTACCCGGGTTGTCTGAGAGAGTAGTGCGGGCGTTGTATCTGCTATTCTTAACTCTCTGGTATTTTCTTCCTTCCTGATTTTCGGGGACGAAAGTTTTTTTATTAGTGGATGATGTAATGACCATTCCAGTCATTTACACGTTTTTGCCTTTCTTGTACCATTAGAGCTTACTTGTAGCGACCCAAGTCACTTATGGCTTGTCGGGACCGGTAGTTCGGTGCCCGGGCCATTTGTTTGGTCTTTATGGACGTTCCTCATTTTAGAGCTTCAGCTTTGGAAATCGCTGACTTCCGACAACATTCTTTGTAATATCAAAGAATTAAACCAAGGTTTTAGGTCAAAGGAATCCCTTACTCAAAATTTCGAGTTAAAGAAATGCCTCGTGTAACACCTCGCCCGTTTGGAAGGTTTAAAGTAACTCGTGCCTTTTGGGTAAGACTAATAGTGTCTAATATACTAAGAAGGATGTTTTATGAGGTATTATAATCGCAAAATAGTCATATGATAAGTTTTGAAGTCAAGCAAGTTGCGAAACAAAAGTCGGAAAAAGTTATTGTAAATTCCTTTAAGGAATTCTCTTCAAATTTGGGTTAAATGTCTTGGGGTGTTTCTCCATATATATAAAGAGTTTGTGGTCTCCCAATATACCAAATCGAAGGTCTACGAGTCTAGTTTCCAACTCACTAAACCGTTTGTCCATACGACTTCAGAATAGAGAGATATTTACATTTTCGTAAGACTGCACAAGCAGACACGTCAAAGTGGGGTCCACATCCTAAGTCGGTTCAGCTTATAAAAGCTGAATTCTCCTTCGTTTTAACTCATTCTTTTCACCAAAAACTTCAGAAAATCCGAGGTAAATCCCCTAGATACTCCATGGTCTTTGATGCTTTCAATTCGGAAGTTTAACGGAAGTTGCTCTACGTCGCGAGCTCGTTATTTTGGTGTAGTTTGTCCCGTCGATTTCATGGCGTATCTTCGTGGGTGTTGATGCAGCGAGCTAGCAGATGTTTTCTGAGTATTTGGAAGTAGCTATGGAGTTATTTTGGTGAGGTATGTATCCCGTACATTTATCTATTTGTTGAATCAAGATTCTAAGCTTCTAGTCACAAAAAGTTGTATTTTTCAAAAACTTGTAGTAATTCCTTGTTGGATTTGTATATGTTTGTTGTTCCTGCAAGGAGGCAGGTTGTTAATCTTGGGATATTGAATATTTTTGTCAAGGAAATCTCTCCCCTACGATCCTCCTTCGTAATTACATGTTCTAGTATCATTTTTACAGCTTTTCGAGCCACAAAGTGGTGTTTTGGATATTGTGGCTTTGGACAACCCCTTTATCTTGTTATATTTGGTTATTGTTGTGGTGTTCTGGTTGTGGTAAGGTGCTAGAGGTATTGGGAAATTGTGCGATTCTTTTTTGGATGGCATACAATAGTGATTGGATTGGACAACGTGAAGTACGCCTTGAAATAGTGCCTCGGGAGCTCGTCGCTCCTTTGAGATGTGGTTAACATATTATTTTTGGATTTAGCTGCCATTTCTTATTGTTACTGGCCTCATTTTATGCTTTGGAGTTGGCTGGTCGCGAGTGTGACATTAACACCTTATCAATTGGCTATGGCTCGTTCTTGCAGCCTCGTCGATTCTAGCAATTGTTCCATTACCTTGGTTGGTCAGCCTTCATAGAGACGCCTTTGGGGATTCAGTTAAAAGTATTCTTTTGTGATTTGGAGCTTCCCGGAGTAGTTCGAGTCTGGATGATGCCGTTCCCGCAGATAGTTATCGGATGACAGGTAGGTTATGACTTTCCTATCTAGACTCTGCATATATAGGCTATAACTGCATTAATTAGCATCCTTGGATGGGTTGTTATAGGTTGGTACTCCAGACCTTGTCCACCTTATTCGTCCGTTATTTCATGCGTTGTTTGTAGTATTCGCGTAGTAGTGTATATTACCCTTGTGGTCCTGTGTGGCCTTGTATTGACTCTGGAACATAGATGGTGGCTTATTGGGGAATGTCCACGAGTCTCGGACATAGAGATTATCCTTTTAGGATGGTTATGTCTGCTGAGTAGCTGTTGGGCCTGTACAGGGATGATAGGAGTTGTTGTGAGCCATTTGGCTACTTTAATATTTGTGTGCGAGCATATCATCCATGAAAAAGGTTTTCCCCTGCATGTTTTACTATAGTTTTGGCTGCAAGCCACTACCGACAGTTTTCCTAAATTTGCATAGCCCTAGGGGGCCCATTTTTGGTACTGTTGATTATCGAAAAGGGGATTTTTGGATATTTTTGCACTGATTTTATTACTGGTATTAGTCTCTGCGGGGCAGAGCACTAAACTTTATTTTATTACTGATACTAGTCTCTGCGGGGCAGAGCACCAGACTTGATTTTATTACTAATACTAGTGTCTGCGGGGCGGAGCACTAGACTTGATTAACTACAGTTTTAGACCCGGTTACTCCCGGGCACCCTTGGAGGGGTTTTTGAGGCATTTTCTACTACTTTAGTCCTGGACAGGGTCTGGGCATGCGTATTCGAGACTGGGTCTCTATCTTGATCCCAGACTTTCTTCCGGATGATATGTCTTGATACTGAGTTTTAGTATGGGGTCGGGGACCTCCATGGACCTTGCCGCTCCAGGTCTGGGGCTTCAGGATACGTGCGCCGGAGGGAGGGGTATACGGTGGAGTAGAGGTATACGGGATGAGACCTTCCATGGAACCTGCCTGCTGGGCTCGATTGGCACCGGAGGAGGTACATACAGAGGTTCTATTTCACACATCATATCATATCATATCATGCATTGGATTCCACCCTTGTTTGCTGTGTGTTCAGTGAACGCTCCGGTAGTATGGGATGCTGGAGGGTTTGCTTTCACTTGATTGTGTTTCTCGATTGTATGGGCGGCTGTTGGGACTGTAGGTAGACTATATTTACTCCTGTCTTTATTTAAAGCTTGTCTTGGCACTCGGTTAGTGAAGGATTAGTGATGGTTAACCTGTTGAGGTTTCGGTTGTGGGATATCTGATTATTGTGAGGGCTAGGGAGTCCTATCTTATTGAGGCACTTTTGTGTAGCCTTCTGAGCAGAGTTTGAGACTCTGGTTCTATTCTTGTAGGAAGCTGAGTGGTATATCTCGGTTATTATGGTCTAGTTATTTCATCCTAAGGTGGTACTTGTGAGGTGATGCCCTGGTTATGCTATCATGTGATTGGATTGGTGTTATGATTTCCTTATACTGGTTGATTCCATTTTGAGTATGTTAGACTGCTCTCCGTCTTTTCCTTCTACTTGAGGTTACCGGTATACCACCATTTTCTCAAGTCTCTCTCTACTTACTTATATTATTGTGCAAGGACTTCAGGTGCATTTTCCTTTACTTCACCTGTGATTCTATGTAATTGTATCTCTGTTCTAGCATGTGTTACTTAATGCTCTTGGTTATGGATGATCTGTGCTAGCTCCTTGTGCCTTGCTTATTGCTTCAGTGACTGCTTTCTTGCTATCTGTTACTTACTGCTTTTATATCTTATATGCGCTCAGTCGGCCGATGATACCTACTGAGTACCCGTGGTTTTGGTGCTCATACCATACTTCTGCACTTTTTGGTGCAGATATTAGCTGAGCTTTCACTGTTGAACGCATTGGAGACTCGTGTAGCTTTTGGATCTTCGAGACTAGGGTGAGCGCCTGATGGTCGGGGCTTGTCTACATCTCATCTTTTGTACTGTTACTCTTTGTATATTCGGAGACAGTTGTACTTATCATTTTGTTACTTCTAGCACTTGTATTCTATTAGAAGCTTCTGTACTGTCGATACCAAGTCTTGGGGTTGGTGTAGTTTCATGATGTATATATTCGGGTAAATTGCTTCCGTGTTGTCTTATCTTTACATTCTTCTTCTGCTTATCTCAGCTTGTTGAGCGTATTGGTTAGGTAGTAGCCCATTACTAGCTGTTCCGGGCTACGAGAATTGGTTCGACTACTGGGGGGTTGTAGGTGCCATCCTGACTTGAGAAATCGGGTCGTGACAGCCAGCTCTTCATCTTCCACAACACCTCCCAAGAGTCAATTCAGCTTTGCTTATTTCCCTTCTCTCTCACGAGAGAAGCCACTGCATAGTTGGAAGAGCTTCCAGAATGATCAATTACTACATGAAATAGTCTTGTCAAAGCATTTATGGTGAGATTCTTCCCTCCCTCAAGAATGATGCAATTGAGGGATGAAATCACCAATTTTCATCAACTCCAAGACGAACCATTACATGAGGCATGGTTGAGATTTAAAAAGAAACTTTTTTGTGCCCCAATCACGGATTGCCGAATAATGTCCTTCTTCAAAAATTTTATAGGGCTTTGAGTTCAATGAAAAAATATGTGGCCAAAAACCTTGCATGTGACACCTTCATGGATCAGCCATATGGTATCGCCTAAGCTTTTCGAGAGAGAATGACCAAGACAAACCGTGCTTGGAACACAAGGAGGCAGATGTACCCATGGGGGTGCCTTCGACTACATTGTCAAATGAGATGCGTCACAAGGATAAAGAAAGATATGAAACTATGGCTATGATGATGATGCATGTTGATTTGTTAGCTAAACACGTAATGAGGGATGAAAATACCGAGAGCGTGAGTACCGTGAGCACTCTTGAGCTGAAAGCTATTGATGAGGAGATTTTTACCATTGTGGATAGGAAGATTTTTTATTTGTCAGCAGGCTCTCAACCCTGATATTATCACTCGAGAGAGGCGAATTAAGGTTGGATAAAGGATAAAGAATGTGATAGCAATTGGAGGGACCGAGAAAAATATGGTGATAGGTATAATCACCGGAGTTCTAACTCATATATACCTCGAAATAAGGCCAATACATTGTATCAACCCGCTGTGAGCAACCCCGGCCAATCAAGGATGGAAGATATGTTGTCATTGGTCTTAAAGAAGGTAGAGATGAAAATAGTGGGGTAAATGAACTTAAGAGTGAGGTGTCAATGCTTCACCAAATGGTGAGCTCACACTCGGCCTCAATCAATCATCTTGAAGCACAAATGAACCACTTGTCCACCCAAATGAATCTTCGAATAAAGGGGACACTCCTTAGTGACACCACTGCAAATCCTAAAAATGATAGCCATGTCATGGCTATTGCCACTAGGAGTGGAGGAGGGAGTGGTGAAGATTGAAGAATGAGGTAACATCGTCGAGCTGCAACATTAAATCATGCACTTCTTGGGAGGCAACCCAAGTGTTTTTACTTTGTTTTTGTTACCTTTTGTTGTTTTTGGTGTGTTTGTAGGAATGCATGATGAGAAACAATGATCAAGTGGAAAAACAAGGAAAAAAGGGGACGCGCGGGATCCCGTGCGGTCCGCATAAGCTATTGTGCATGTCGTACGGGGCACCGCATCCCAAATCAGAAAGCTAGAAGAAAAGCAGAAAGTTAGAGGCAATTTGGGCTGGATGTGCGGACCTCACAAGCCATTGTGTGCATAGCACCTCCAATGCATCACCAAGCAAAAAGCTGGGCTAGGTTTGGGCACGAAATTGCCTGGTGCAAAGCGACATATGATGCGCACAAGGGCTTGTGCAAATCTTATGTCACGACGCACTAAGGTAAGTTTTAAATTTTGTTTGACCTACCCATTGGCCGACCCAACTCGAAGATTGACCCGGTGACTTTTCTTCTTCTTTTTCCTCTTTTAAAACTGCCACCCTCCTTCTTTTTCTTCCACTTTATCCCAAAACTCTCACAATTCTCTCTCAAAATATCCTACAAACCCCTCAAACTCTCCCAAACTTCTCCTCTCTCACCCTAGACCTTTCACCACTGCTTCACCATCAGTCGTTGCCATCATCTCTCTAGTCAAAATTGTTGGGTCTCTATTGTAGCAACTCAAAAGCTTTAATTTTTGATTCCTTTCTCATAATCTTCACTTGTGGTAAGTTTTCCGATGTTAAATATATATTTTTATAATGATTGAGAACTCATATTATGAAGCATGCTCATTAGAATTGCCATGTTGATTTTGGGTGAGATCCGAAAATTTTGGGTTCCCAATTTTGGATTGTATTGTTGATTTTTCTTTGAACTAACTTGGTAGAAATTGAAGTTTTGATGATGCATGTCATTTGTGGTAAACTTTTAACCTAAAAATATGTGTTTGGGTAAAGTCTGAGTAACCCACTTGTGTTGGTGCATGATTTGTCCCTATGATAGATTGAGTGACGTCATTCTTAAGGGCAAATCATCATCTTCATAAAGGATTTGTTAGAATTTGATGTTTGGGACTGAAATTGTTATTACCATTATGCCCTTGATCTGTTAAATTGATTTTGCTATTTGGGCTGATGTTCTTGGTAGGGGATATGAAATTGTTGTTGTTGATTATGCCTTATGAGTTGTTAAGTAAAGGCTTGATGTTCCCAATGATAGATGGGGTAACATCCCTCTTAAGGGAATTCGTTAATCTCTTCTTGTGTTTTGAATTGTATTGGTAGATTCCAGGGAAGTCTGAGTACCCGGATGCTTTGGTGTTGGTCATATCATGCTTAGCCCTATTGTTTGAATTATTGGTTTATTGGTGTGGTGCTTGTTTCCAAGTGCATTCCCCAGGTATTTTTCTTTGAATCACATACGTAACACACAAGAAGACGAGGAATTCAAAAATTCCATTTGTTTCCTTGTGCATTTCATATGCGGTGCGCAGACCTTTACGTGTGAAACACACAAGGTTTAACACCTTGATTGAAAAAGGCAGCCATTTCACTGATTTGTGGGGCAGAGGCCAGTGCGACGCACACTTTACGTGCGAATTGCACCAGCCTCTGTACCCCAAAATAGAAATCATCATAGGATTCTGTTTGCTTATACGAAGCTACGTGCGACGCGCACTTCTCCTGGTGCATTTCACACATGGTCTGCACAAGCGATCAATTACCTGTTTTGTTTTTCTCCTTATTTGCATTCCATTCCTTTTTAGTTAGATAACTTCTTTTTAGCTTTTCTTAATTCACATATGCCAAAAAAAAATACAAAAAGATTTTGCTTTTACTTTGAGTACTCACAATCTCCATGTTCAAACTATGTCTTCTAGCAGGGGAAACACAGGGCACAACCCAAGGAAACTTTCAGCCGCGAAAGAGGTGAGACTTTGTTTTGGGGTTGAGGGCATGAAGGTCATCTATGATCGTGATAATAAGAAAACCTTCAAAAGGAGCAAAGCTTCAACTTGGATGAAGTCGGGGAAGAGCTACCCAATATCCACCAATAATTCACGGACCGAGAATGGCAACCTTTCCAAGATATATCGGAAGTGTATTATGAGAAGGCAGTTCTGGAGTTCTTGGCTACCTACCAAGACACGCAAGATTCTAAAGGCTATAAAGGGAACGTGGAGAGGTTCCCTAACTTGGATTCAGTTATCATCTGGGGCAAGAAAGTTCACATCACAGCAGCTGCCATAAATGCCATTTATTGGAGTCACCCAATCGATCCCACACCTACACTCTTGGCTAAGTTGACTGCCAAACCAAAGCTGTATCAGAAGACTGCCCGTATTCTTGCTCCTAACACTTCTATCTGGGCCACTATGGGGGGTGATATTCTGAGAGGACCTTGTAATTTGAAGCCCGTCTCTAGTATGACCTTGTCCGCATACGATTCCTGCCCTCACGGAATGATCAGAAGATAACCAAGGATAGGGCCATTCTGATTTCCGCTACTATGACGGAAGAACATGTCAAATTTGGGGAAATTACGGCCATGGTAATAAGGAGATAAACATACAGGGGTGGTGATTCATTCTCCTTGCTGGTGATCATTAGTAAGCTTTGTGCTAAGGACGATATCTCCTACTTTAGCTGTGATAAGGTTACCAATGTTTTTAGTGTGATTGACTTGGACAGGTAACAAACAAGGATTCCCCTAGGTTTAAGAGGCGCAGGATACAGCCCTCGGAGAAGGTTGAGGTTGATGATTCTGATGTTGAAGCAATTGCTTCCTCTCCTTCTCGGGTAGCCTCAAAAGCATCTACCCCAGCAGCTACTGTACCTAGAGAGCCATTGACCAAGAGTAGCCTCCAAGACATGGTGGACAAGACATATAATCATGAGAGAAAGTTGAATAACTTGACGAATAGGTTGCCCGAGTTGATTGAAAAGGTTGTCAAGAAGACCATCAAAAGAGTGGTGGACAGCGTGACCAAACTCTGCCAGAGGATGGATGTCATTGAGGGGTCTGTCAAGGCAATCCGGAAGGATGTTGACAGAGTTATGGGGAAGGCTCCGTGTCATGACCCAACTCGTCGTGAGTGTCACCTACCTAACCCCCGGGTGAGCGAACAAATAATAACCAACACTTAGCATAATCTAACAGCTTAAAACAAGTTGCCTAAAATAAACTAGCATTCAATATCTCAAAATACTAACACAATATAACCTGCAGAAATCCCCCCCAGAATCTGAAAGTCATCGTACCAAAACATCTACCAAGTCTAAAATGCGAGGATGCAACCCCAAAACAAAGAGAGCGTTTAAGCCTGAAATAATTGGGCTACAACTAAAAAGAAGACAACAAGGTAGATCAACTGAAGTAGCTCACCCTTGAGATCTGGAAACGCCGGGACTACAGGTGAGGTCGCGTGTCAGGCACCATAAGATTTCCTGTACTCACAAAAGAAAAGCAAGTGCAGAATCAGTACATAACACCGTGTACTAGTAGGATCATTGGCCAACTCCAATAAACAGAATATGAATAGTAAACCAAAATATAGTAAGGTACAAAAATTATGTGAACAAGCCAACAATATAACTAGACTACAAGTCTCTTCCTTAGGTTATTAACACATGAACCAAATAGCAACCATTGACCACACTCAAAGATAACAACATGTACCCTTTTTACATAGCCCAGACCCACCAAGGATCCCCCTAACATCACCTAAGTGTTAGATATGCAATCCCAGCCTACACCAAGACCAACCTCATAATTAGATATAATCACCCGACCTCACATGGACCATATGCAATAATCACAGTCAAGAAGTATGACCCGCTCTACTCATGGAACCATCGAAAGAACACAATAATGCAATTAAAACAACCCATACCAGGTGTGGTACCCGAGCCAACCATTAGTATTCCCGTACCAGACGTTGTACACGAGCCAACCATTAGTATTCCCATAATAATCGTGGTACCCAAGCCAACCTAATATCACACCAAGTCCTATCAATCCCAAACAATGAACAAACATACTTGTAAACCAATAAGCAACAAACAAGTTTATTTCACAAGACTGCTAAACGGAAAATTAGACATTCACAATTCATTCCCTAAGCATGCAACTCATACATTACTAAATAATGGTACACGAACACATAATGCATATTGGGAAATCAGTAGCCATCACCTACCTCGAATTACTCAAAGCTCTATTGAATCGGAGCCTTCCCTTTTTCCAAATCCCTTGCTTGTTCTTGGTGTAGAAATAAATATACAATAACCACAATCAAATTTACTGGCCTAAAATACCCAGATTATGCAAAATCCTAAATCCCCAGGCCAAACTATGATTATTCTACCCATTCCCGAGCTTCCCCACCATAAATTCACCTAAGTTCGTCATTTTTATGGACACTTTTAGAGAATTATGGTTAAGTGATCATAACCCAACAATAATACACAAGACCCAAGAACTTTACCACCCTAGAACCCCCCTTTTCCTCAGATTCTACCATTCTTAGGCTAGCCACAACCCTTCCCCAAGTCCAAGACTAGCAATTCTACCCTGTAGGAAAGATAGTGCAGAGTTAAGGGAGTAGAATTCTTACCTTTAGGATGAAAAATGGTGGAAAATGGTGGAAAATGGAGTAAGTTTGCCAGAAATTGACTAGCCCTTCTCCCAAAATGTTCTTGATGAAAACTGAACAGTTTGGGGAAGTTTTCTTCAGAAAATCCCTTCTTTCCTGCTATGGCGGTCCATGCCGCTATAGCGGTAGCACCGTAGTAGAACTGTCCGCTATAGCGGTGCTCTTCGACATTAACTTCTTCTATAGCAGATATTTTACTGCTATAGTATGCACCTACGGTGCAGTGACGATGCTCATCATGGGTAAAAAATTGAAAAATCCCAGAAAAGTGCCCATTTTACAACATACCTTGAATCCCCGATGTTCTCGAATAACCCCTTCACGTCAACCTTGATTTTGGGAGTTCTACTTACCCAAATTCACTTCCGAAAAGTCCCTCGGACCTCTCTATGTCTTAGCTAATGGAAAATCTAGCTCACTACAAGACACATTACCCAATCCTCACCCAGATTTCCCTAGACCATACCTTGCTCAAAAACTGGCCTAGCCTAGCCTAGCCCAAAATTTCCAACTCCCAAACCCGGAAATTTTCCAACCCTAAACTTGGCATGAAAGATTTACCCATAATGACGAACCTGGTCATTACAACAATTACCAATTTACCCATAGTTCATCCTCGAATGATCAACCTGAAAATACAGAGAATAAAAAGGTAAAAGTATAGTAACTGAATCCTCGAACAAGTGAGGGTACTTGTCCCGCATGTCTTTATCAATTTCCCAAGTGTATTCCTTAAGCAGACGATGCTTCCATTGAACTTTCACCGATTTGAACTTTTTTGTCCTTAACTTTTGACATCTCGATCAAGAACCGCAACCGATTCCTCTTAATATCGAAGATCCTTGTCTAGCAATACTTCATCCCATTTGATAATGTAATCTCCATACCTGTGGTACCGCTTCAACATAGATACATGGAATAATGGATGGACACCGGATAAACTGGGCGGCAGTGCTAACCTGTAAGCCACTAGCCCTACCATTTCAAGAACCTCAAATGGGCCAATAAACCGAGAGTTGAGCTTGCCCTTCTTACCAAAATTCACGACCCCCTTCATTGGTGACACTTTCAATAGTAATTGCTCACCAACCTGAAATCCATGCCTCTTACCTTGCAATCCGCGTATTCCTTCTGCCTGCTCTCGGCCGCTAGCAACTTGGTTTGAATGCTCCTTACCTTTTCCTGCGCTTCCTTTACCAAGTCCACGCCTAGAGGCTTCACATCACCTGCCTCAAACCACCATATAGGGGATCTACAATACCTTCCATATAGTGCCATATCAATACTGGAGTGGTAGTTGTTGTTGTACAAAAACACACACAACGGCAGGAACTGGTCCCAATGACCTCCAAAGTCAATCACGCATGCTCTCAGTATGTATTCAAATACTTGGATTGTCCTTTTCGACTGACCGTTGGTCTAAGGATGGAAAGTTATGTTGAAAGTGAGTTGAGTGCCCAACTCTTTATGTAAGCTACCCTAAAACTTAGAGGTAACCTGCGTGCCTCTGTCTGAAATAATGGACAGTGGTACCCCATGAAGTCTCATGATCTCCTTTACATAGATATTAGTCAACTTTTGTGAATTATAGTCCACTCGGAATGGAATGAAATGAGCTGACTTAGTCAGCCTCTCCACAATGACCAAAATAGAGTCATACTTTCCGAAGGTCTTTGGAAAATCCACCACAAAATCTATGGCTATCCTCTCCCACTTCTACCCGGGAATGGGCATCCTCTAAGTAGTCCTGCAGGCATTTGGTGCTCATATTTGACCTGCTGACAGTTCCTACATTTGGACACGAAATTAGCTATGTCCTTTTTTAACCTAGGCCACCAATAAAGTTACCTTAGATTCTTGTATATCTTGGTTACACCTGGATGAATTCAGTACCGCGAACCATGAGCCTTAGTCAACACTTTCTGAATTATGTCATCAACTTGAGGAACAAAGATCCTTCCTCTAGAATTCAACACCCTACCAAAGTCTAATATGGCATCCCTAGAATTTTTGGAAATTACCTTGCTCTGAAGCTTGCTCAACTGCGAATCCTGAAATTGCTTGGCCTTTATCTCCTCTATGAATGTGGACTTGACCTCAATACTGTCCAACACTCCACACTTTTCTGAGATACCCAAGTGCATGAACCTAGATTCTAAGGCTTGAATCTCCCTTGCCAGTGGTTGCTTGGACACCCCCAAACAAGCCAAACTGCCCATACTGATGGTCTTCCGGCTCAATGCGTCTGCCACCATATTAGGCTTACCCAGATGGTACTGGATGGTCACATCATAATCCTTCAACAACTCCATCTACCTCATCTGTCTTAGATTCAAGTCCTTTTGAGTAAATACATATTATAGACTGCGATGATCAGTGAACACCTCACACTTGACACCATAGAGACAGTGTCTCCAAATTTTGAGTGTAAAAACCACCGTTGCCAACTCCAAGTCATGGGTTGGGTAGTTCTTTTCATGGAACGTCAATTGTCTAGAAGCATATGCTATCAGATTCCTGTCTTGCATCAACAAAACACCCAAACCCAAATGTGAAGCATCACAATATACAATGAAATCCTTACCTTCAATCGACAATGAAAGGATGGGAGCCGTAGTAAGAAGTGTCTTGAGCTTTTGGAAGCTCTCTTCACACTTGTTGGACCACACAAATGATACTTCCTTCTGAGTCAAACTTGTCAAGTGAGTTGCAATGGACGCAAAATCCTTGACAAACCTGCAGTAGTACCCTACAAGCCCCACAAAACTTCTCACCTCGGTCACAAAGCTAGGCCAAGCCCAATTCTTTACTGCCTCAATATTCGAGGATCTACCATCATCCCCTTTACTGACACCACATGCCCAAGGAAAGCGACTGAAGTCAACCAAAACTCACACTTAGAAAATTTTACATACAATTTCTGGTCCTTCAAAATACCTAACACAATACGGAGATGTTCATCATGCTCTTTCCTACTCTTGGAGTAGATCAAAATATCATCTATAAACACAATGAAGAATGAATCCAAATACTACTTAAACACCCCATTCATCAAACTCATGAAGCCTGCCGGTGCATTTGTCAAGCCAAATGACATCACTAGAAACTCGTAATGCTTATACCGAGTCTAAAAAGCAGTCTTAGAAATGTCCTCGGGCCTAATCTTTAACTGATAATACCCTGACCTTAAGTAAATTTTTGAGAACACCGATGCACCCTATAACTGGTCAAAAAGATCATCTATATGGGGTAAAGAGTACTTATTACGGATGGTAACCTTATTCAACTGCCTATAGTCTATGCACATCTGCATACTACCATCCTTCTTCCTCATAAATAGTACCTGAGCACCCCAAGATGAAGCACTGGGATAGATAAAACACTTGTGTAAGAGTTCTTGAAGCTGAGTCTTAAGTTCCCTTAAATCTGTCGGAGCCATGCGATAAGGAGGAATGGAAATTGGTCGAGTGCCTGACTCCAAGTCAATACGAAAATCAATGTCCATGTCCGGAGGCATACGAGGCAAATCCACCGAAAAAACCTCTTGAAACTCTGATACAACCAAAACGGACTCAATAGTTGGGGACTCTACACTATCATCTCAGAGATGAGCCAAGAAGGCCAAACACCCTCTCCCTACTAGTTTTCTAGCCCGAAAAAATGATATGATCTTAGTCGGCTTAGGCCTTTACACACCTTTCCACTCTAGTCTATCTTTCACTAGTATTTCTAGAGCCACAGTCTTAGCATTACAATTCAATACAACATGAAAGGGAGACAACCATGTCATGCCCAATATAACATCAAAGTCTACCATATCCAGAATTACCAAATCTACCCAAGTCTGCAATCCCAAAAACATCACCGAACTGGTATGGTAAACATGAGTCACAATCACTGACTCTTCTACTGGGGTAGACAGATGGATAGGGGAATCAAGGACATCACATATCAAATCCATACCCAATGCAAAGTTAACAGACATGTAAGAGTAAGTATATCCTGGGTCAAATAGTACAGAACCCATCCTATCACAGACGAGAATTATAACTGTGATCACCGCGTCTGGTGCCTCTGCCTCAGATCTCCTTAGAAAAGCATATCAGTGAGCCTGATTATCACTATGAGAAACTTCCTTGGCTGGTTGCATTGCACCCCTATCCGCGCTGCCATTACCTCTATCTCCCCGACCTCCCTGAATATTGCCTCACCCACCTTGTGGACGACCTTTAGCATAACCAGCTCTACCTTCTAGGACCACAGCCTTGGACTGCTGTTGAGCCTGATTACCAGTCTATCTGTGAAGGCAATCCCTCTTAAAGTGTCCCAGATCACCACAATGAAAATAACCCCGATCAAGTGTAGGCCTGCTGGTAGATGTGTAAGAAGCTCCCTGGCCTCTCGGAGATGACAACTACTGATTAGCTCCCGAACGATGACCTATAGCAGCTGGCAGAGGTGACTGAATAGGACGGGCATATTACACCTGCTGATTGTGGCCCCTAGAGTACGAACCACTGAAATTCCCCTCATCCCGGGACTTCTTCGCAAACACTTTAGCCTGCCCGACCTTCTTAACCCCTTCCAACTTCTTCACATAATTGGTGACTTCATTGAAGCTTCCCCCTGCTAAAGTCATGTGTAAAGATAATACTTGCAAATCAGTGTTCAGACCATTTACAATCAATCGAACCCTCTCCTCTTCGGTACCCAACAACTGTGTAGCAAAACAAGACAAGGCATGAAAATTGGCCTCATAAGCGGAGAACGACATGCTACCCTGTTTCAGAGCCAGGAACTCATCCTTTTTGCGATCTCTCAAAGTATGAGGTACATACTTCTCTAAGAAGAGAGCATGGAACTTCTCCCAAGTCAGCGGAGGGAAGGTCGATGGCCAATATTCCATATGAGACCTCCACAATTGCTTAGCATCACCCTGTAGCTGAAAAGTGACAAACTCAACCCCATGCTATTGCACAATGCCCATCTTGTGCAGCCTCTTATAATAGTCCAATATGAACTCATAGACATCTTCCTTCTCAGTACCCCAAAACATATGAGCTTTTAGCATGAGGAACTTGGTCAGCATCTCGTGCTCATATCCTATCATAACTAGACCTAGCATTGGTCTGAAGAATACGTTTATGCCCAACACTGTATCCATTCTAGGAGCTGTAGTAACCGCTGGTTGAGTGCCCAGAGCCTGATCTGCAATACCTGCAGGGGTGACTCCCATACCAATCAATCCACTCAGATATCTCCAGACCTGCTGAAATACTTCGGGCGTGATAGGGGGAAGGCTTGCACCTCCAGCCGGTGCTACCTCCACTTGCACCACACCCTCCTTAACAACAACCTCGAATTCCTTTTCAACTTGATCCTAGGGTGGGGGAGGGTTCGCCTCACGTGCTCCTATAGCTACCTGAGCTCCACCCCTAGCGGGTGTTGCTCTACCTCGGCCCCTACCCCTGCCCTTTTCTCTACCTCTGACAGTCGAGCCCGCTGCTGGGATCGCTGGTCTTGCTCCATTGTTCCTCGTATTAACCATCTGCGGATAGAAGAATGAAAGAGTTAGATACCAATTTGTATCACCAGATACTAATTAGAATAAAGTTATAGCACAAAGGAAGGAAAAAGAGAGAGTTTTCTAAAGTCCTATAGCCTCTCGAAGAAAAGTACAGACGTCTCCGTACCATTTTGCATGACTCTACTAGACTCATTTTAGTACGATGAGATCAACGAACCTAGGGATCTAGTACCATCTTTGTAACGACCCAATCCGCCTTGAGTGGCACCCACTCAACCTCCGGATGAGCGAACCAATAATAACCAACACTTAGCATAATCTAACAGCTTAAAACCAGTTGCATAAAATAAACTAGCATTGAATATCTCAAAATACTAACACAATATAACCTGTGGAAAATCCCCCCTAGAATTTGAAAGTCATCGTACCAAAACATCTACCAAGTCTAAAATGGGGGGATGCAACCCCAAAACAAAGAGAGCATTTAATCCTGAAAAAATTGGGCTACAACTAAAAAGAAGACAACAAGGGAGCTCAACCAAAGTAGCTCACCCTTGAGATCTGGAAACGTCAGGACTACAGGTGAGGTCGCGTGTCAGCCACCAGAAGATTGCTTATAATCACAAAAGAAAAGCAAGTGCAGAATCAGTACACAACACCGTGTACTGGTAGGATCATCGGCCAACTCCAATAAACAGAATATGAACAATGAACCAACACATAGTAAGGTATAGAAAACATGTGAACAAGCCAACAATATAAATAGACTACAAGTCTCTTCCTTAGCTTATTAACCCATGAACCAAATAGCAACCATTGACCAAACTCAAAAATAACAACATGTACCCTTTTTACATAGCCCAGACCCACCAAGGATCCCCCTAACATGACATAAGTGTTGGACATGCAATCCCGGCTTATACCAAGACCAACCTCACAATTAGATATAATCACCCGGCCTCGCATGGACCATATACAATAATCACAGTCAAGAAGTACGACCGCGTCCACTCATGGAACCATCAAAAGAACACAACAATGCAATTAAAATAACCCGTACCAGGCATGGTACCCGAGCCAACCATTAGTATTCTCGTACCAAGTGTGGTACTCGATCCAATCATTAGTATTTTCATATCAGGCATGGTACCCGAGCCAACCAAATATCATACCAAGTCTAATATATCACAAACAATGAACAAACATACTTGTAAACCAATAAGCAACAAACAAGTTCATTTCAAAAGACTGATAAATGGACAATTAGACATTCACAATTCATTCCCTAAGCATGCAACTCATACATTACTAAATAATGGTACATGATCAAATAATGCATATTAGGAAATCAGTAGCCATCACCTACCTTGAATTACTCAAAGCTCTATTGAATCGGAGCCTTCCCTTTTTCCGAATCCCTTGCTTGTTCTTGGTCTAGAAACAAATATACAACAACCACAATCAAATTTATTAGCCTAAAATATCCAAATTATGCAAAATCCCGAATCTCCAGGCTAAACTATGATTATTCCACCCATTCCTGGGCTTCCCCACAATAAATTCACCTAAGTTCATCATTTTAATGGATACTTTTAGATAATTATGGCTAAGTGATCATAACCCAACAATAATACACAAGACCCAAGAACTTTAACACCCTAGAACCCCCTTTTCCCACGAATTTTACCATTCTTAGGTTATCTACAACCCTTCCCCAAGTCCAAGACTAGCAATTCTACCCCATAGGAAAGATAGTGCGGAGTTAGGGGAGTAGAATTCTTACCTTTAGGATGAAAAATGGTGGAAAACGGAGTAAGTTTTCCAAAAATCGCCTAGCCCTTCTCCCAAAATGTTCTTGATGAAAACTGAATGTTTTGGGGAAATTTTATTCATTAAATACCTTCTCGCCTGCTATGGCAGTCCATGCTCTGCTATAGAAGTACCGCCGTAGCAGAACCGACTGCTATAGCGGTGCTGACCGCCATTGACTTCAGCTATAGCAGATATTTTACTGCTATAGTGGTCACCACTATGGCATAGTGACAGCGCTCATCACGGGTAGAAACTAGGAAAATCCTAGAAAAGTGCCCATTTTACAACATACCTTGAATCCCTGATGTTCCGGAATAATCACTTCACGTGAACCTTGATTTCGCGAGTTCTACTTACCCAAATTTACTTTCGAAAAGTCTCCCAAACCCCTCTATATATTAGCTAATGGAAAATCTAGCTCACTACAAGATACATTACCCAATCCTCACCTAGATTTTCCTAAATTATATCTCGCTCCAAAAGCGACCGAGACTAGCCTAGCAAGAATTTCCAACTTCCAAACCCAGAAGTTTTCCAACTCTAAACTTGGCATGAAAGGTTTACCCATAACAACGAACCCAATCATTACAATAGATACCAATTTACCTATCATTCATTCCCAAATGATCAAACCAAAAATATGGAGGATAAAAGGGTGAAAGTATAGTACCTGAATCCTCGAACAAGTGAGAGTACTTGCCCTGCATGTCCTTCTCAGTTTCCCAAGTGGCTTTCTCAATCGGATGATGTTTCCATTGAACTTTCACCAATTTGATCTCTTTTTCCCTCAAATTTTGGATATCCCGATCAAGAAGCACAACCTATTCCTCTTTATATCGAAGATCCTTGTCTAGTAATACTTCATCCCATTTGATAATGTAATCTCCATCCCCGTGGTACCGCTTCAACATAGATACATAGAATATTGGATGGACACTGGATAAACTAGGCAGCAGTGCTAACCTGTAAGCCACTGGCCCTACCATTTTAAGAACCTCAAACGGGCCGATGAATTGAGGGTTGAGCTTGACATTCTTACCAAAATGCATGACCCCCTTCATTGGTGATACTTTCAATAGTACTTGCTCACCAACGTGAAAATCCATGTCTCTTACCTTGCGATCCGCGTATTCCTTCTGCCTGCTATGGGCCGCTAGCAACTTAGTTTGAATGCCCCTTAATGTTTCCTGCGCTTTCTTTACAAAGTCCACTCCCAGAGGCTTCACATCACCTGCCTCACCTATAGGGTATCTACAATCCTTTCCATACAGTGCCTCAAATGGTGCCATGTCGATACTAGAATTGTAGCTGTTATTGTACGAGAACTCACACAATGGCAGGAACTGGTCCCAATGACCTCCAAAGTCAATCACACATGCTCTCAGTATGTCTTCCAATACTTGGATTGTCCTCTCTGACTGACCGTCAGTCTGAGGATGGAAAGTTATGCTAAAAGTGAGTTGAGTGCCCAACTCTTCATGTAACCTACCTTAAAACTTAGAGGTCACCTCCATGCCCCTGTCTGAAATGATGGACAGTGGTACCCCATGCAGTCTCACAATCTCCATTACATAGATCTTAGCCAACTGCTGTGAATTATAGTCCACTCAGACTGGAATGAAATGAGCTGACTTGGTCAGTCTGTCCACAATGACCCAAATAGAGTCATACTTTCCCAAGGTCTTAGGAAGACCCACCACAAAATCCATGGCTATCCTCTCCCACTTCCACTTGGGAATTGACATCCTCTAAATAGTCCTGCAGGCCTTTGGTGCTCGTATTTGACCTACTGACAGTTCTGACATTTGGAAACGAAATTAGCTATGTCCCTTTTTTATCCCAGGCCACCAATAAAGTTGCCTCAGATTCCTGTATATCTTGGTTAAGCCCGGCTAAATTGAGTACCATTAACCATGATCCTCTATCAACACCTTCTGAATTATGTCATCAACTTGAGGAACACAGATCCTTCCTCAGAGTCCAACGTGGAATCCCTGGACTCTCTGGATATTACCTTGCTCCGAAGCTTGATCAGCTGCGAATCCTGATACTGCTTGGCCTTTCTCTCCTCTATGAATGTGGACTTGACCTCAATACTGGACAACACTATACCTTTTTCTGAGATACCCAAGTGCATGAACCTAGATTCTAAGGCCTGAATCTCCCTTGCCAGTGGTCTCTTGGACACCCCCAAGCAAGACAAACTGCCCATGTTGATGGTCTTCTGGCTCAATGCATCTGCCACCATATTAGCCTTACTCGGATGGTACTGGATAGTCACATTATAATACTTCAACAACTCCATCCACCTCCTCTATCTTAGATTCAAGTCCCTTTGAGTAAATACATGTTGCAGACTTTGATGATCAGAGAACACCTCACACTTGACACCATAGAGACAATGTCTCAAAATTTTGAGTGCAAAAACCACCGCTGCCAACTCCAAGTCATGGGTTGGGTAGATTTTTTCATGGACCTTCAATTGTCTAGAAGCATATGCTATCACATTCCTTTCCTGCATCAACACAACACCCAAACCCGAATGTGAAGCATCACAATATACAATGAAATCCTTACCTTCAATCGAAAATGAAAGGATTGGAGCCGTTGTAAGATGTGTCTTGAGCTTTTGGAAGCTCTCTTCACACTTGTTGGACCACACAAATGGTACCTCCTTATGAGTATGCCTTGTCAAGTAAGTAGCAATGGATGTAAAATCCTTGACAAACCTGCGGTAGTACCCTGCAAGCCCCACAAAACTACTCACCTCGGTCATAGAGCTAGGCCAAGCCCAATTTTTAACTACCTCAATCTTCTGGGGATCTACCATTACCCCCTTTTCTAACACCACATGCCCAAGGAAGGCGACTGAAGTCAACCAAAACTCACACTTAGAAAATTTTGCATACATTTTCTGGTTCTTCAAAATACCTAACACAATACAGACATGTTCAGCATGCTCTTCCTTACTCTTGGAGTAGATCAAAATATCATCTATAAACATGATGATAAATGAATCCAAATACGACTTAAATACCCCATTCATCAAACTCATGAAGGCTGCCGGCGTATTTTTCAACCCAAATGACATCACTAGAAACTCGTAATGCCCATACCGAGTCTGAAAAGCAGTCTTAGGAATGTCCTCAAGCCTAATATTTAACTGATGATACCCTGACCTTATGTAATTTTTTGAGAACATCGATGCACCCTATAACTGGTTAAAAATATCATTTATACGGGGTAAAGGTTACTTATTACGGATGGTAACCTTATTCAACTGCCTGTAGTCTATGCATATCCACATACTACCATGCTTCTTCCTCACAAACAGTACTGGAGCACCCCAAGGCGAAGCACTAGGACAGATAAAACCCTTGTCTAGGAGTTCCTGAAGCTGAGTCTTAAGTTCCCTTAACTTTGTTGGAGCTATGCGATAAGAAGGAAGGGAAATTAGGCGAGTGCCCGGCTCTAAGTCAATACAAAAATCAATGTCCCTGTCCGGAGACATACTAGACAAATCTGCCAAAAACACCTCCTGAAATGTTAACACAATCAGAACTGACTCAATAGATGGGGACTCCTAGCTATCATCTAGGAGATGAGCCAAGAAGGCCAAACACCCTCTCCCCACTAGTTTTCTAGCTTGAACAAACAATATGATGTTAGTTGGTTTAGGCCTATACACACCTTCCTACTCTAGTCTATACTTACCCAGAATTTCTAGAGCCACAGTCTTAGCATTATAATTCAATACAACATGATAGGGAGATAACCACATTATGCCCAATATAATATCAAAGTCTACCATATCCAGAATTACCAAATCTACCCAAGTCTGCAACCCCATAAATATCAGGGAAAAAGTACGGTAAACATAAGTCACAATCACCAACTCTTCTACCGGGGTAGAATATGGATAAGGGAATCAAGGATATCACATATCAAATCCAGACCCAATACAAAGTTCACAAAAATGTAAGAGTAAGTAGATCTTGGATCAAATAGTACAGAACCCATCCTATCACAGACAAGAATTATACCTGTAATCACCATGTTTGATGCCTGCACCTCAGATCTTCTTGGAAAAGCATAGTAGTAAGCCCGGTCATCAACCCGAACAACTTCCTTGGCTGGCTGTGCCATACCCCTGCCCGTGCCGCCATTACCTCTGTCTCCTCGACCTCTCTGTAAGTTGCCTCGCCTACCCTGTGGACGACCTCTAGCATAACCACCTCTACCTGCTGGGACCACAGCCTTGGACTGCTGTTGAGCCTGATTACCAATCTATCTGTGAGGTCACTCCCTCTTAAAGTGTACTAGATCACCACAATCGAAACAACCGCGATCAAGTGTAGGCCTGCTGGTAGATGTGTAAGAAGCTCCCTGGCCTCTAGGAGTTGACAACTTCTGATTAGCTCCTAAATGACCACCTGTAGGAGCTAGCAGAGATGACTGAATAGGGTGGACCGAGTACACCTGTTGATTGTGGCCCCTAGAGTATGAACCACTGAAATTCCTCTCATTCCAGGACTTCTTGGCAAACACTTTAGCCTGCCCGACCTGCTTAACCCCTTCCAACCTCTTCACATAATCAGTGACCTCATTGAAGCACCTCCTTCACTTGACACCTATCGTAATGATAAACGACTCGTATCGTCGTGACCTTCTCTTGAATTCTTAAAAAAACTTCTATCACTCCATCACCGTCGGGAAGTCATGTGTACATATAATACTTGCAAATCAGTGTTCATACCCTTTATAAACAACCGAACCTTCTCCTCTTTTGTACCCAACAACTGTGTAGCAAAATAAGATAAGGCATTAAACTTGTCCTCATAAGTGGAGATCGACATGCTACCCTGTTCCAGAGCCAGGAACTCATCCTTTTTGCAATCTCTCAAAGTACGAGGTACATACTTCTCTAAGAAGAGAGCATGGAACTGATCCCAAGTCGGTGGAGGCAAGGTCAATGGCCGACATTCCACATGAGACCTCTACCATTTCTTAGCATCACCCTGTAGATGAAAAGTGACGAACTCAACCCCATACTGTTGCATAATGCCCAGCTTGTGTAGCCTCTCATAACAATCCAATATGAACTCATAGGCATCTTCCTTCTCAGTACCCTAAAACGTAAAAGGTTTTAGCTTGAGGAACTTGGTCAGCATCTCATGCTCATTTCCTGTCATAACCGAACCTATCATTGGTCTGAATAATACTTTTGTGCCCGACACTGCATCCATTCTAGGAGCTGTAGTAACCACTGGTTGAGTGCCCAGAGCCTGATCTATAATACCTGCGGGGGTGGATCCCGCACTAACCAGTCTACTCAGAAAGCTCCACACCTGCTGAAATGCTTCGGGCGTGATAGGAGGAAGGCCTGCACCTCTAGACGGTGCCGCCTCTGCTTGCTCCACACCCTCCTAAATAGAAACCTCGATTTTCTCTTCAATCTGATCCTAGGGTGAGGGAGGGGTCGCCTCACGTGCTCCTACAGCTAGGTGTTGCTCTACCTCGGCCCCTTCCCCTGCCCCTTTCTCTACCTCTAACAGCCAGTCTTATTGCTAGGATCGCTGGTCTCGCTCCATTTTTCCTCGTATTAATCATCTGCGGACAGAAAAGTTAATGAGTTAGATACCAATTTGTATCATAAGATACCAATTGGAATCAAGTTATAGCACAAAGGAAGGAAGAAGAGAAAGTTTCCAAAAGTCCTATAGCCTCTCAAAGAAAAGTACAGATGTCTCCATACTATTCCGCAAATCTCTACCAGACTCATTTTGGTACTATGAGATCAATGAACCTAGGGATATGATACGACCCAACCTCACGACCCAACCTGCCATGAGTGGCACCCACCCAACCCCCGGATGAGCGAACCAATAATAACCAACACTTAGCATAATCTAACAGCTTAAAACCAGTTGCATAAAATAAACTAGCATTCAATATCTCAAAATACTAACACAATATAACCTGTAGAAAATCCCCCCTAGAATCTGAAAGTCATCGTACCAAAACATCTACCAACTCTAAAATGCGGGGATGCAACCCCAAAACAAAGAGTGTGTTTAAGCTCGAAACAATTGGGCTACAACTTAACAGAAGACAACAAGGTAGCTCAACTGAAGTAGCTCACCCTTGAGATCTAGAAATGTCGGGACTAATGGTGAGATCGCGTATCAGTCGCCGAAAGATTGCCTGTACACACAAAAGAAAAGAAAGTGCAGAATCAGTACACAACACCGTGTACTGGTAGGATCATCGGCCAGCTCCAATAAATAGAGTATGAACAATAAACCAAAACATAGTAAGGTACCCAAAACGTGTGAACAAGCCAACAATATAACTAGACTACAAATCTCTTCCTTAGCTTATTAACACATGAACCAAATAGCAACTATTGACCACACTCAAAGACAATAACATATACCTTTTTTACATAGCCCAGACCCACCAAGGATCCCCCTAACATAACCTAAGTGTTAGACAAGGAATCTCGGTCGATACCAAGACCAACCTCATAATTACATATAATTACTCAGCCTCGCATGGAACTTATGAAATAATCACAGTCAAGAAGTACGACCTAGTACACTCATGGAACCATCGAAAGAACACAATAATGCAATTAAAACAACCCATACAAGGCATGGTACTCGAGCCAGCCATTATGAATTCTCGTACCAGGTATGGTACCCGAGCCAACCATTAGTATTCTCATACCAGGCATGGTACCCGATCCAACCTTTAGTATTCTCGTACTAAGCGTGGTACCCAAGCCAACCGAATGCCACATCAAGTCCAATCAATCACAAACAATAAACAAACATACTTGTAAACCAATAAGCAACAAATAAGTTCATTTTACAAGACTATAAACAGACAATTAGACATTCACAATTCATTCCCTAAGCATGCAACTCATACATTACTAAATAATGGTACATGAACACATAATGCATATTGGAAAATCAATAGCCATCACCTACCTCGAATTACTCAAAGCTCTATTGAACCGGAGCCTTCCCTTTTTCCGAATCCCTTACTTGTTCTTGGTCTAGAAATAAATATACAACAACCTCAATCAAATTTACTAGCCTAAAATACCCGAATTATGCAAAATCCCAAATACCCAGGCCAAACTATCCACCCATTCCCGGGCTTCCCCACCATAAGTTCACCTAAGTTCATCATTTTTACGGATACTTTTAGAGAATTATGGCTAAATGATCATAACCCAACAATAATAGACAAGACCCAAGAACTTTAACACCCTAGAACCCCCTCTTTCCCCAGATTCTACCATTCTTAGGTTAGAAACAACCCTTCCCCAAGTCCAAGACTAGAAATTTTACCCCCTAGGAAAGATAGTGCGGAGTTAGAGGAGTAGAATTCTTACCTTTAGGACAAAAAATGGTGGAAAATGGAGAAAGTTTGCCCAAAATTGCCTATCCCTTCTCCCAAAATGTTCTTGATGAAAACTGAAT
This sequence comes from Jaltomata sinuosa, assembly GCA_003996215.1. Taxonomy (NCBI): domain Eukaryota; kingdom Viridiplantae; phylum Streptophyta; class Magnoliopsida; order Solanales; family Solanaceae; genus Jaltomata; species Jaltomata sinuosa. The sequence continues at coordinate 121,779 of QJPP01003100.1, read as the reverse complement.
ATTTTGAGGAAGTTTTTTGTATTAAATCCCATCTTACCCACTATGGAAGTCCACACTCCACTATAGCGGTACTGTCGTAGCAAAATCATCCGCTATAGCGGTGCTGACTGACATTGACTTCCGCTATAGCGGCCACTGCTATGGTGCAGTGACGGTGCTCGTCATGGGCAGAAACTTGGAAACTCCCATAAAAGTGCCCATTTTATAACACACCTTGAATCCTCGACGTTCCAGAATAACCCTTTCACGTCAACCTCAATTTCGAGTTCTACTTACCCAAATTCACTTCTAAAAAGTCCCTCGGACCCCTCTATGTCTTAGCTAATGAAAAATCTAGCTCATTACAAGACACATTACCCAATCCTCACCCAGATTGACCTAGACCATACCTTACTCCAAAACCAGTCGAGACTAGCCTAGCCTATGATTTCCAACTCCCAAACCCGGAAGTTTTTTAAATCTAGACTTAGCACAAAAGGTTTACCCGTAATGACAAACCCAATCGTTAAACTTCAGTTGAGGAGGTAGATTTGAGTGCCATTCCCATACCCCAACACACTCTCGGTCCTTTGGATAACTTGCTTGCAGCTTATGATGATGATGAGACAAAGCTAGATGATGATCAGAACCAGAGTTTCAGCAGGTCCTCAGAGAGTCCACACTCACTTCGCACTCCCAAAAGGGTAGTGCAGGCACTAGTGTCGAGGCATCAAATGATGATGAGGAACAGTCCTCCAGAAAGTTGTTGCACCTTTTCTTTCTTTCCTTAAGCTTAAAGCGTTAAGGGAAATGCTTCTTTTTTATGAGAGGGGCGGGTGGTGTTTATTTGATTTGGTTGGTTGTTGGTTGTGCATTTTGGGCTTGAAATACTGTTCCTTATTGTCCTTGTCGGGCCTTGACATTTATTTTCTCCTTTGCTAGATTTTTATTTGGCTCTTGTGGGGCATGTTGGATGATTGTGATGATATTGCCCTTGTTGGGCCTTTTTATTATGTTTTGATGCTTTAATTGTGCCTTCACCGGGATTGATGTTTTTAATTTTTATTGTGTTGCTGAGTTAGTCTTACACGATCCAATAGTTTTACTACCCGTGCCTTGCAAATGCGCTAAGGGCCTACGCCGAGGCTTGTTTTCAATTGACTCATGAGCACTTAATTTGTAATCACCTTGTTAATAGTAGAGTAGAAATAAACTCCAAGTGTTTTCTTAATACCACAGTTCTTTCCCAAGGAGCAAATGTTTCCTTTATTTTTCTTTTTCTTTTTCTTTTATTTTGTGTCAAACTGGGTTGGTGTTTTTATATGGTAGATTGAGAGGTGACTTTATTAAGGGAAAATGCAAAATTTTAGTTTTTGATTGAGTCTGTGCTTTATTTATCTCGAAATGAACCCACCAAATTTTTTTTCTTGGTAAAAAGTTTTTGAAAATTGAAGGAAAGAGGGAAAATGACTTTTGAGAAAAGCATTCTCTTGTCATGACTTGCACACTCTTGGTTTGGCTTGATCGATTCACAAACGAGTATGTAATGAACTCGGAATTGCTTGTCAAAAGTCATTTGTCCCAATTGATTTTGAGACTAATGTTGATAATTCTTGTGATGTGATGCCTTGTGTGATGAGGCTATCCTTTGATTCTTGTGCATATGCTTCATCTAGAACTTTCCCTGAATGTGATTCAAGGCAAAATTCTAGATGTGACCGAGCTTAGATGATGATCTTAGGCCTTTTTTGAATAGCCACTTCACCCAAATGACTTCCCCCGACAGTGACCCTAGTGAACCCCTTTGAGCTTGTGTCCTTTCTTTGGCACCTTGACCATTTTGGAACCTCTATTCTTGCATCCATCTTCCCTAGTGGCTCGAAAGTTAAACATAGGCTAAAAGCCTAAGTTTGGGGGGGGGGATTGAAATGATAACATATGCAAAAGCCTAAGTTTGGGAGTGTATGTACTCAATGTGGAGAAGAAAAGGAATGCACTTCAAGTGCAAGGAAGCACATTATGATGAATTGAAAATTGCTCCAAAAGACCAAATGCAATGAGCAAAATGATTTCAAAGAGAATTGGTGCTACCAAGTGAAGGTGATACAAGGAGGTTGAATAATCAAGATTGAAGGGAAAAGCTTGGGTTGTGTGAGGGAGAAACAAGGTGAAGTCAAAAGTTTGAAAATGTGCACTGTTTGAAATGATAACAAAGAGCGTTAGGGAGGTTTAATCACTTGCGCCAAATGCAATCCTCATAGACAACATCGTAACCCGCAATTTCTTAGTGATTCCGAGCTTGTTCACTCTACATTAGTGGTGATTTACATGAAGGGCAAGCCTATGGTTTGACATGTGTGCACTCGAATTTTCTTGAGAGAGTGAGTATTTTTGGTTCTCTTATAATCCCTTATATTATGAATTGCATGATTGTGAATGGAATTATCTCTTGTGGTGAGTGGCATCACGCACTCGAATTAAAACAAGAAGTCTCTATTTTAATTGAGAGGAATGAATGAGACAAGCTGTGTGGCAAATCTTGAGGCAAACCTAGATGGTGCACGCCAATGACTTGAGATGCTTGCTAATCTTGTTTTGAATGACAAATTCCCTTGATTTTGAATGAGAAATGAAGTCCTTTTGATGAAAGTTTTGAAATAATGATCATTTTCCATGAAAATGTGGTGGTCCAAATTGAGATGAACATTGTAATTGAGTCTTTTATTTGAGTCTTTTTCTTTGATAGTTTTCTTAGTTTTTAGAATAGATTAATCTTTTGTGACTTGATTGAGTTTTAGAGCATAATTCATTCCTTACCTTATGGATTATTGCTATGTTTGTCACGACCCGATTTCTCAGGTCATGATGGTACCTAAACCCCCCAGTAACCGAACCAATTCCCGTAGCCCAGAACGGTTAGTAATAGGCTACTACCTATTCAATACGCACAATAAGAAAAAATAAGCGAAAGCAGATATAAGATAAAGACAACGTGGAAGCAACAACAGAAATAAGGAAAACTACACCAACCCTAAGACTTGGTATCGAAAGTACAGGAGCTTCTAATAGAATACACATGCTAGAAGTAACAAAATAATAAGTACAATTGTCTCCAAATATAAAAGAGTAACAGTGCCGAAAGATTAGATATGGTCAAGCCCCGGTCGGTAGGAGCTCACCCTAGTCTCGAATATCTAAAGCTGCACGAGTCTCCACGTGATCAATGGTGAAAGCTCACACTAATATCTACACCAGAAAGATGCAGAAGTATAGTATGAGCACCAATTTCTAAGCAACGGGTACCCAGTAGGCATCATCAACAGATTGAGCGCATATAAGATATAAAATAGTAATATAGCAGATAGCAAAGAAGCAGTCACAGAAATAATAGAGAAAGCACATGGAAACTAGCACGGATAGAAGTCAACAAGAATTACCAACAAGCTATGCTAGCCACAGAAGATATATATAACACAGAACACAGGTGAAGGAAATAAGAACACACCTGGAGTCCTTGCAACAACAATATATATAGAGAGAGAGTCTAGAAAGATGGCGGTATACCGGTAACCTCAAGTAAAAGGGATGGAAGGAAGCAAGTAACATACTCATGCCATAGGCAATATAATTAATGGAATCATGCTACAAACCCAACTTCAATATAAGAACATAAATGAATCAACCTTACAAGTTCAACCCTACGATTAAATAAACTAAGCAACAAAGAAACTGAAACCACTAATCAGCACCATGAAAGAGGGTAGGATCTGCTAACCTATAAATACTCAGAAGGCCACATAAATAGTGCCTTAAAAATCTAGGGACCACTAGTCCATCAATAATCAAATGATCCAAGAATCAGAGCCTTAACAGGATAGAACCCACTAAACCACCAAGTACCAAAGGCCATAACAAGCTCTGTAATACAACAAGAGTAATATAATCTACCTACAGTCCCAACGATCACCTATATAACCGAGGAACACAATCAAGTGAAAATAAACCCTCTGGCATTCCATACTACCGGAGTGTACACTGAGTAAACATCAAACAAGGGTAGAATTTGAATACAATATGCATGATGATGTAATATGATGGAACTCAGTGTGATAGTAACCCTATATGTACTTCCTCCGACAATGATAGGCCCAACAAGTAGGATCCATGGAAGGAAACAACCTGTATATCTAAACTACACCATATACCCCTCTCCAGCACACACGACATGTAGCCCCAGGGCCGGATCGGCAAGTTCCATGGAGGTCCATGACCACATACTAAAAACTGTAATATCTCAAAGTATAGCTTAACAATTGGCATCTTGTAATGCATGCCTGAAATTGAACCGAGTCTAAAATAGTAGTTGAAATCTCAAAACCCGTTAAAGGGTGCCCGAAATGTATCCGGGTCTAAATTAGTAATCAAGTCTCAAAATCCCTAAAAAGGGTGCCCGGCATGTATCCGAGTCTAAATCCGTAGAAAATCATATCTAGCACTATGGCATAGTCGAGCCTAGTATCAGTATGAAAATCAGTGGTGAAATCATCAAAATATCCTCTTTACTCTAAGAGGTTTCATAAAAAATAGTACCAAAATCCCTTTCATACTCATTTTACCGAAAACGGGCCTTCGGAGCTATGCAAAGTTTAGAATACCGTTTATAGTAGGCCCAAAGCCAAATCTGTATTAAAACATGTAGAAAAACCCTCTGCATGAATGATATGCTCGCAAACAAAAAGTGAGCCCAACGGCTCACAAATATTCCTATCGGCCCTGCACAGGCACAATCAGCTCTACATCACAGACATCCAGCCTAAAGTAACATCTCAATGTCCGGGACTCACGGACATTCCCAAATATCCCATCATCTATGGTCCAGAGGCATATACAAAGGCCACACGGGGCCACAAGGGTAATATTACAATACTACCACGAGTATTATAAATAACCTAATAAATAAATGGACCGAAGAGACGGACAAGGTCTGGGGTACCAACCTAGAAAACCAACCCAAAGATGCTAATTAATGCAATTATAGTCGATATACACATAGTCTAGATAGGGAAAACCATAACCTACCTGTCGTCCGACGACTAGCTGTTGGAACAACGTCATCCAAGCTCGAACTGCTCCAAGAAGCTCCAATTCGCGAAAACACTATCAACATAATAATCCATGCGTCAATACGAATCCAACGATACCCATAATGCAAGAAACATAATCGAATTGAAATTCTTGTCACAAGTAGGCCCATGGGCCTCGCATCCCCAAGCTAGAAATGAAAAACACCACGTTGTTCCCACATTCTTGGGAGAACTCAAATTTTGAGCGGAAACGGACCATAATAAGGGCTCAAAACAGCCCCACAAATCAAGAAACTAAAGATGGAATTCAAGGAAGAGAATAGAAAATTAACGAGAACTTACCCGATTTAGAAGCCAACAATCGATCAAGATTCAACAAATATTAACCCACAAGCTGTTGGTAATGATCAAGGTGAGTTATGGAGGCTTTGGGCTCATCATCCATGGAGAATTCAGAATTTAAAGAGAGAATTTACCGATTTTAGGAGTCCACAAATGAGCAAGGATCAACAACATGAAAGCTTTCAAGCTATAGGGAATGTTCAAGGGTGAAAATGGTAGCTTTGGAGCTATTTCAATGGAGGAAAATTACTTTGGGAATTTTAGAAATGAGGGAGAAAGTGAATGCTGGCCAGCACTTAAGCTTCCATGCGCAGGCGCAGGAGAGCCCAGGCAGCGCAGATGTACTGGTGCCACGACGCCCAGGCAGCTAAAGGTGCACTGGTGCCACGGTGCCCAGGCAGCCACAGGTGCGCCCCAACAACAACCAAAAGGATTCTGCAGCCAACCTTTGGCAATTTTCACACGATGGTTCCCCGGGGACGCATTCGGGGTCCCGCAAACACAAACGAGTTGAGTTATTCAACTAGAAATGGCATTTCAGATTCAAAAGAATCGATGAAAATCTCATCGGAGGTCGATTTAACAAAAAGTGGACCCCACACTCAAAATCAACCTTTAGGCCAACTATTTCAAAATGGAACCTAAGGGACAAAATCATGTCCGGAAGCCTCGGGACCTTAACCAATAGTCCCTCCTCCCTAAACTCGATATTCCAGAACTAACAACGATGATAGAATTTCCATCTGAGGCTGTTTTCTCCAAATGTTGATCAAAGTCAACCATACAAGCCCAACTGGCCTGAAAACACAAAATGAGAGAATTTTCAAGCTGAATAGCTCCCGGATCCGAACTAAAGGTCCTACTAGACCAAAGTTCACGCTTTGGAGCTAACGAAATTATTGAAATTCGATTCTGAGCATGAATACCAAGAATGTTGACCGAAGTCAACGATTTCCTAAGTTAAGGTTCTAAAATAGAGAAATGGTCATAAAGACCACACAGATGGCCCGGGCACCAAACTACCAGTACCAGCAAGCCATAAATTATTTAGGGCCGCTACAGGCAACTCTAACAGTACAAAGAAGGTGAAAATGCGTAAATGACCGGTAAGGTCATTATATCATCCACTACTAAAAAGGACTTTCGTCCTCGAAAGTCAAGAAGGAAGGAAACAACAGAGACTCTAGGACTGCGGATACCAAGCCCGCACCACTCTCTTGGTAGACTCGAGTAGCCTCCGCGATGGGACGAAACCCAACAGAATGGAACCAAAGGGAAAACAACCAAAACCAACGAAGGAAACCAAACCTTAACTCCTTACTAGCCAAGCTAGATCCCAACCTTAACTCCAAAACTCCCAAGGTTTATCAACCAAGCCAAACCTAAAGAACCTCAACCGAAAGGCACCAACACAACACCAAAACAAAGAAGAACCAAGGCAATCAACAATCAGAACTCGAATCCTCGATGCCACAACCAAGTTTACCAAGAAAGTCACCAACCAAACCTCCAACTCGTGAACCCATAGATCTACAAAACCATTCTAACAACTTGAATCCCTTGTACCATGAACATGAAGCTTCACACAAGACGAACACTCAAGCCACCCTCGAAACATCAACTTACCCGCCAGAGATCCATAGTTCCCGTTGCACTTAACCTCAACGATGTCACCTTTATACTCAAATTCTATCCAAGTCAAACTCTAGTCTACTAGCCTTTTCCATCCAAGATAACAACTCGTAGCCTATCTTTGGAAACTATAGTAACCTATCCCGACTGACCATAAACCAATAAATGGATGCTTTTGCTAAGACCAATCCCGATACCTGAACCCAACTAAACCAACCATTAGAGCTCAACTGAAAATCACACACCAGGGTTGGAAAAGGCATGTATGAACACCCTGTGTCGAAGGAGAATCTCCCAACTGTTGAACCAAACCAACCTCGCTGAACCGTGCCAAGTCTGAATCGACTGAAAGTGAATGAACCAGGGAAACCTGCCCAAGAAGAGCCAAACCAAAACCCAAAATTTTCAAAGAGTGTGGTAAGCCTACCACAAAGTCCATAGCCGTCAACTAAGCTCCAAACTCTAAGAATCACCATTGCCGCTCCACATACTCGAACACCATTTGGATTAAGGATCACCTTACTAGTTTCACCTCAGGAAGGAGTCTACTATGTCGCGAATATTAAGTCAAGTACCCTGTAGGCAAAGGAAAGTATGCTTGAAGTCCACAGTTGCCTTCTAGCTATTGAAAATTTGGATAACCTTAAACTCACCCCATTTGGCTCAAAATCACTCGGTCTACTGTACCAGTACATAAACCACCCACTCCAGAAGCATTTCAACATACCACAACTCTTTGGCCAACACTGGCTGAGTCTAACCAATGCTAGAACCCCATACAATAGATGGCCTCTCGAAGAATCATCCAAGTTAAGACTCTAACTCTCGAAGCACCCAAGGCAACCATCAATCTTAAAATATCATCAGAATCAAAAGTAACCCTACTGGTCTCAACCCATATGACCTGATCTCATATAGCATACACCCGCTGATCCTCAACCCGACACCGCTGAATCTATCCAACCAAGGTAGAATGGACCTTGCACTAACAAGAACACCATTGGGATATGGCAAGTCAAGACTAATCCAATGGCTAGACAAGGATTGGATGTTCAAGGCCAATAGCCACTCCAAACTGAGATAGAGAAGTTAAGCTTTCCATAATCACTACTTTTCGATTCGAAGATACTACAACCCAAGAGAACCTCTCACGAACCATCCAATGTAACCTGTTCGCCCACGATTTTGAAACCCAACTCTAATTTCCAATCAATGCCTCTGTCAAACCTTTGAGTAGACCCATACACTGCTGATGAACACTTATAGAAACCGAGGCTAACTAAGCCCTATATACAATTTGTCCAATCCGTAGATGCTACTGAGACTTGGGTCACCCAAAGAACATAGCAGACAAATTATAGCTGATGCAACAACCTCCAAAGGTAGTACTGGAAATGGCTACTACCACAATCTCTTAAGGGGAGGAATCTTGACCTTGAACCTATCGAAGGAAAATGCCACTGCACTGTGTAGTTGGTCAGATCAAGTCACCAACACACAAACCCAAGCGAACCCTTAGTCATCACCTCGATCAGCTACTAGGAACTCATACACACATACAAGTAGACATCTCAGTCCGTTGCTAGGAACTCATACACACAACCAAAGAGTCTTCACCCTCCTTTGCAAACCAAACAAACCCTTGTCAAGGATACATAGAACTCCACAAACTCTTTCACAAAAGATCTTGGAGCTATTCATTTAGCTCCCACAACTCTACTGGAAACACTCGATAAAGAAGGAAAAGAATAGGCTAAATGCCCAACCCAACCAAAATGCTACGATCAACGCTCAATCGCAATGCTATAGTCAAAACTCAACCATCATGCCACATTAAATAACTCAACCACCATGCTATGGTAAAATCTCTACAAGAATACTACGATCAAAAGTCATCCCTCTGGGACTGAGAAAAATGATAAAAATAACCCAACCAGACTAGAAATGGAAGAAAAACACGGGAGCAACCCATTCACAAGCCAACTTCCAAAACCAACCAAGATAATGAGGATCAACTCTAATCCCTCGGGAAGAGAGAAACCATCTAGTACCCGCTTTCATAACCAATACAAACCTCCTTAAGACAAAACAACAATCTTCGGCACATAACCACCGGTATCACACCAAACCAACAGAGGGACTACTAGCAAACGCTGGAGAATGGCCTAAGCAACAACCACCCAAGATTGCTAGGAATCGAATAACTTAAAAATCAACTCTAGAACCACAGAGAAGAATCAGAAATGAGGCTAACATGACCTACCCATGAGTCACAACCCCGGGTAGTCACCTCTCAAGGACAGTACACCCTATCCATTACTAAAAGAATTAATCTATCGAGAAATTACACGCATAAACACTACAACTCAAGTAGTAATACAACTAAACAAGAAGTAGGTAGGCATATATGCAAATACATAAAAAGGGGACAAAATAGCAATGCAAACAATGCCAGCACTAGCTAATAGTAACAAAGTCCATACTTGAAGAAACAACATTAGGAACCGCTACCTCTAGCCTACCAAGATGGGCATCAGACTGGCGGTGTCTATCTATAGACTGAGTAGTCAAAGCTGAAGTCTCGGTCATCCCTCACGGGGACAATCTCTAGAAAAGTGACCAATCACCCTACAATCATAACAACCATGCTGACCAAGATACATGATCATGGGGCAATCTCTAGAAAAGTGTCAATGATCACTGCACCAAGAACAACCTTTACCTGATGAAGCCCGATGGGAAGATCTCATGAAACCTGACCGGCCACCACTACCTACACACCCTGAGTGCAAACCTCGAAGAACCTGACCTATACCATGTCTATTCTGCTTGACATGCTCTGTACAACCACCCTCTGGAACCTGTGGAGCCACTAAAACTAGTCTGCTAAACAGAAAGAAATGAAACTGATCTCTACCATATAATGCCCTACCTCGAGTTTGAGGACCACTAAAACTATACTAACAACGGCGTCTCTTAGCACTACCTCTATATGGCTCGCGACATAAACCCTCAATAGCCCAAGCATGATCAACCACCTTAAGGAAGGTAGTCCCAACTGTAACCAGGTGCTCGGTTGCCAAACGGAGTGGTGAAATCAATCCCCCAACAAAACTCTAAGCTCTCTCAAACTCTGTAGGCACAATCCAAGCAGTGTGCCTAACCATCTTATAAAACCTCGCCTCATACTCCAATATCAACAAACAACCCTGCTAAAGAACTGGGATCTCAAATCCAACTGAAGCATAGCTTGAAGAACCGGGTACTGCCCTTACCTGTGGTACTGAAACACCCACCGGAATACTTGGAGTCCTAACCATGGTGCCCTGAAGAACTGGGGTAGCATGAAACCCTATCAGAGGCTGGGCTGGCCCCAAACCCCCTAGCTGATGCGGTAAACTCTCAATCTGAAATCCTAGTGCTGGAGAAAGCACTGAAGTAACAGGCACCGAAGCCTCAAAATCAACAGCCATTGTACTCGTCCTGGACATCTGAGAATGAATGGAAAAATGAGGTTTAGAAGCCAATGGAGCCAGGAACGCACGATAAGGAGCCAAGAATATGGAACTTTTCCTAATAATACCCTGTAGCCTCCCGCATATAGGATACAGACGTCATCGTACCAATCCATGAGACTCTACTTAGACATTTTCCCTTGTACCAACGACACTGGAGAACCTAGAGCTCTGACACCAAGCTATCACGACCCGATTTCTCAGGTCAGGATGGCACCTACAACCCCCTATTAGGTGAACCAATTCTTATATTTTGGAATGGTTAGTAATGGGCTACTACCTAATCAATACACATAATAAGCAGAAATAAGAAGAAGCAGATATAAGATAAAGATAACGCCTCAGCAACAACCTGAATATATAGAAATAAGGAAAACTACACCAACTCCAAGACTTGGTATCGAAAGTATAGGAGTTGGTAATAGAATACAAGTGCTAGAAGTAACAAAATAATAAGTACAACTATCTTCGAATATTCAAAGAGTAACAGTGCCAAAAGATAAGACATGGTCAAGACTTGGTCGGTAGGAGGTCACCCTAGTCTCAAATATCCAAAGCTGCATGAGTCTCCATGCGATCAACGTCAAAAGGTCACACTAATATCTACACTAGAAAGATGCAAAAGTGTAGTATGAGCACCAATTGCTAAGCAATGGGTACCCAGTAGGCATCATCAGTTGACTGAGTGCATAGAAGATATAAAAACAGTAATATAGCAGATATCAAAAAAGCAGTCACAGAAATAATAGAGAAAGCACATGAAAACTAGCATGGATAGAAGTCAACAAGAATTACCAACAGCTATGCTAGCCACAGAAGATATATAGCAGAACACAGGTGAAGGAAAGAAGAACGCACCTGGAGTCCTTACAACAACAATATATATACAGAGAGAGTTTAGAAAGATGGCGATATACCGGTAACCTCAAGTAAAAGGGAAAGAAGGAAGGAAGCAAGTAACATACTCATGCTATAGGCAATATAATAAATGAAATCATGCTATAAACCCACCTTTAAGATAAGAACATACAGGAATCAACCTTAAAAGTAAAATCCTAGGATGAAATAAACTAAGCCACAAAGAAATCAAAACCACTAATCAACACCATGAAAGAGAGTAGGATCTGCTAACCCATAAATACTCAAAAGGCCACATAAACAGTGCCTCAAAAATCTAGGGACCACTAGTCCATCAATAATCAAACGATCTAAGAATCGGAGCCACAACAGGCTAGAACCCACTAAACCACCAAGTACCGAAGGCCATAACAAGCTCTATAATAAGACAGAAGTAATATAATCTTCCTACAGTCCCAAAGGCTACCTATACAACCGTGGAACACATTCAAGTGAAAAAAAATCCTCTGGCATCCCATACTACCTAAGTGTACACTGAGCAAACAACAAACAAGGGTGGAATTCGAATACAATATGCATGATGATGTGATATGATGGAATCCAGTGTGATAGTAACCCCTGTATATACCTCCTCTGGTAATGATAGGTCCAGCAGGTATGATCCATGGAAGGAAACAACCTATATATCTCAATTACACCATATACTCCTCTTTCGGCACATACGGCATGTAGTCCCTAGTCCGTATCGACAAGGTTTATGGAGGTCCAGGACCACATACTAAAAACCACAATATCTCAAAGTATAGCTCAACAATAGGTATCTCGTAGTGCATGCTCAGAATTAAACTGAGTCTAAAATAGTAGTAGAAATCTCAAAACCCCTTAAAGGATGCCCGAAGTGTATCTGGATCTAAATCAGTAATGAAGTCTCAAAATCCCTAAACAGGGTACCCGGCATGTATCCGAGTCTAAGTCCATAAATAATTATGTCTAGCGCTACGGCACTGCCGAGCCTAGTATTATTACGAAAACCAATGCTGAAATCATCAAAATATCCTCTTTACTCCAAGAGTTTTCATAAAAATCAGTACCAAAACCCCTTTCATACTTATTTTACAAAAAATGGACCCTCGTGGCCATGCAAAGTTTAGAAAACCATTTATAGTAGGCCAAAGCCAAATCAGTAGTAAAACATGCAGAAATACCCTTTACATGAATGACATGCTCGCAAACAAAAGGTTAGCCCAACGACTCACAAACATTTCTATCGTCCCTGCACAGGCACAATCAGCTCTACAACACATATATCCAGCCTAAAGTAACATCTCGATGTCCGAGACTCGGGGGCATTTTCATATATCCCACCGTCTATGGTACAAAGGCATATACAAAGGCCACACAGGGCCACAAGGATAATATTAAAATACTACAATGAATACTACAAATAACATAAGAAATAAACGGACTGAAGAGATGGACAAGGTATGGGGTACAAATCTAGAAAACCAACCCAAGGATGCTAATAAATGCAATTATAGCCTATATATGCAGAGTCTAGATAGGGAAAACCATAACGTACCTGTCATCCAACGACTAGCTGCTAGAACAACATCGTCCAAGCTCGAACTTCTCCAAGAAGCTCTAATTCATAGAAACACTATCAACATAATAATCAATGTATCAATACAAAGCCAACGATACCTATAATGCTAGAAACATAACCGGGTCAAAATTTGAGTTACAAGCAGGCCCGTGGGCCTCATAACCTGAAGCCAGAAATGAAAAACACCACGGTATTCCCCACATTCATGGGAGAACATTCTCAAAAGTTGAGCAGAAATAGACCATAATAACGGCGCAAATAGCCCTAAGAATCAATAAACTAAAGATGGAATTCAAGGAAGAAAATTGGAAATTAACGAGAACTTACCCAATTTAGAAGCCAACAATCGATCAAGATTCAAAAAATATTAACCCCCAAGCTGTTAGGAATGATCAAGGTGAGTTATGGAGGCTTTGGGCTCATCATCCATGGAGAATTTGGAATTTAAAGAGAGAATTTACTGGTTTTAGGACTCCACAAACGAGCAAGGATCAACAACATGAAAGCTTCCAAGCTATTGGGAATGTTCAAGGGTGAAATGGGTGGCTTTGGAGCTATTTTAATGGAGTAAAACGACTTTAGGAATTTTAGAAATGAGGGAGAAAGTGAAGGCTGGCCAGCACTTAAGATGCCATGCCAAGGCGCAGGAGCGCCCATGCGCAGGAGCGCCCAGGCGCAGGAGCGCCCAGGCAGTGCAGGTGGCGCTAGTGCCACAGCGCCTAGGAAGCCTCAGGTGCGCTGGTGCTACGATGCCCAGGCAGCCAAAAGTGCGCCCCAAGAGCAACCAACAACTTGCTGGAGCCAATCTTTGGCAATTTTCACATAATAGACCCCTGGGAACATATCTGGGGTCCCACAAACACAAATGAGTTGAGCTATTCAACTTGAAATGGCATTTTGAATCCAACAGAGTCGATAAAAATCCCATCAGAGGTTGATTTAACAAAGAGTGGACCCCCCGCCCAAAATCAACCTTTAGGCTAACTATTCCAAAATAGAACCTAAGGACCAAAATCAAGTCCGAAAGCCTCGAGACCCAAATCAATGGTCCCTCTAGACTAAACTCGACATTTTAGAGCTAACAACGCTGACGAAATTTTCATCCGAGGTCGTCTTCTCCAAATATTGACCAAAGTCAACTATACAAGCCCAACTAGCCTGAAAATAAAAAATGAGAGAGAATTCCAAGAGGAATAGCTCTCGGATCCCGACCAAAGGTCCTACTAGACCAAAGTCCATGCTTCGGAGCTAACGGAACTGTTAGAATTCAATTCCAAACACGAATACCAAGAATGTTGACCAAAGTCAATGATTTCTTAAGTTAAGGTTTTAAAATAGGGAAACGGCCATAAAGACCACACAGACGGCCCGAGCACCAAACTACTGATGCCAGAAAGCCATAAATGACTTGGGGATGCTACAGGCAACCTCTAACAGTACAAAGAAGGCAAAACTGTATAAATGACCGAAGGGTCATTACAATATTTTGATAAGATTTAGAGGTTCTTATGGCCTTTATTGATATGAATGCAGGTACTCTTGGTCAAAAGTAGAAACCAAGGAATTGGACACAAATGAACTCAAAAGGAGTTAAAGTGTGAAATGATCAAGAGAGATAAAGATTCTGTTGAGAGGTGCAACCACCGTGCGATATGCACAGTGCTTGGTGCGATTCGCACCTCCCTTCGCATGAAGATTAGAAGAAGAAGAATCTGCTAAGGAGTGCGACCACCGTGCAACATGCATAATTCCTGGTGCGGTCCGCACCCTACTTCACACAACACCCGAAGCTCAAGCCTAGTCACTAGTCTGCTGAGGCGGATCTGTGCAATGCACACAACAAGACATGCGAAACGCACATCGGGGCGCAAATCTCCCGAGGGGAATTTTTCTCCCACTTTTATTTGATGATTTGGGAACTTTCTAAAACCCAATTTAGGCAAAGTTTTTATAGTTTTGAATATTTTTTTAATTTTTGGGAATATTATTGAACAAGTTTTTCTCTCGCAAGGAAGATAGAGACTTTCACTTAATTATGTCCATCTTCAACCTTAGATTCAACATAGTTTTGTAATCTTCAACATAGTTTACAATCCAACACGGGCCCACCATCTATGGTGCAGAGGCATATACAAAGGCCACACGGGGCCACAAGGATAATATTAAAATACTACAATGAGTACTACAAATAACATAAGAAATAAACGGGCTGAAGAGATGGACAAGGTATGGGGTACCAACCTAGAAAACCAACCCAAAGATGCTAATAAACGCAGTTATAGCCTATATATGCAGAGTCTAGATAGGGAAAACCATAACGTACCTGTCATCCAACGACTAGCTGCTGGAACAGCATCGTCCAAGCTCGAACTTCTCCAAGAAGATATAATTCATAAAAACACTATCAACATAATAATCTATGTATCAATACAAAGCCAACGATACCTATAATGCTAGAAACATAACCGGGTCAAAATTTGGGTTACAAGCAGGCCCGTTGGCCTCATAACCTGAAGCCAGAAATGAAAAACACCACGGTATTCCCCACATTCATGGGAGAACATGCTCAAAAGTTGAGCAGAAATAGACCATAATAAGGGCGCAAACAGCCCCAAGAATCAAGAAACTAAAGATGGAATTCAAGGAAGAAAATTGGAAATTAACAAGAACTTACCCAATTTAGAAGCCAACAATCGATCAAGATTCAAAAAATATTAACCCAAGCTATTAGAAATGATCAAGGTGAGTTATGGAGGCTTTGGGC
Organism: Jaltomata sinuosa; assembly: GCA_003996215.1. Classification (NCBI taxonomy): domain Eukaryota; kingdom Viridiplantae; phylum Streptophyta; class Magnoliopsida; order Solanales; family Solanaceae; genus Jaltomata; species Jaltomata sinuosa. The sequence continues at coordinate 106,002 of QJPP01003100.1, read as the reverse complement.
TCATCATCCATGGAGAATTTGGAATTTAAAGAGAGAATTTACTGGTTTTAGGAGTCCAGAAACGAGCAAGGATCAACAACATGAAAGCTTCCAAGCTATTGGGAATGTTCAAGGGTGAAATGGGTGGCTTTGGAGCTATTTTAATGGAGGAAAACGACTTTAGGAATTTTAGAAATGAGGGAGAAAGTGAAGGCTGACCAACACTTAAGCTGCCATGCCCAGCCGCAGGAGCGCCCAGGCAGTGCAGGTGCGCTAGTGCCACAGCGCCTAGGAAGCCTCAGGTGCGCTGGTGCTACGATGACCAGGCATCCAAAGGTGCGCCCCAATAGCAAACAACAACATGTTGGAGCCAACCTTTGGCAATTTTCACATAATAGACCCCTGGGAACATATCTGGGGTCCCGCAAACACAAATGAGTTGAGCTATTCAACTTGAAATGGCATTTTGAATCCAACAGAGTCGATAAAAATCCCATCGGAGGTTGATTTAACAAAGAGTGGACCCCCCGCCCAAAATCAACCTTTAGGCCAACTATTCCAAAATAGAACCTAAGGGCAAAAATCAAGTCCGGAAGCCTCGAGACCCAAACCAATGGTCCCTCTAGACTAAACTCAACATTTTAGAGCTAACAGTGCTGACGGAATTTTCATCCGAGGTCGTCTTCTCCAAATATTGACCAAAGTCAACTATACAAGCCCAACTAGCCTGAAAACACAAAATGAGAGAGAATTCTAAGCGGAATAGCTCTCGAATCCTGACCAAAGGTCCTAATAGACCAAAGTCCATGCTTCAGAGCTAACGAAACTGTTAGAATTCAATTCCAAACACGAATACCAAGAATGTTGACCAAAGTCAATGATTTCCTAAGTTAAGGTTCTAAAATAGGAAAACGGCCATAAAGACCACACACACGGCCCGAGCACCAAACTATTGATACCAGAAAGCCATAAATGACTTGGGGATGCTACAGTCAACCTCTAACAGTACAAAGAAGGCAAAAATGTGTAAATGACCGAAAGGGTCATTACAATGTTTTGATAAGATTTAGAGGTTCTTATGGCCTTTATTGATGTGAATGCATGTAATCTTGGTCAAAAGTAGAAAACAAGGAATTGGACACAAAAGAACTCAAAAGGAGTTAAAGTGTGAAATGATCAAGAGAGATAAAGATTATGTTGAGAGGTGCAGCCACCGTACGATATGCATAGTGGTTGGTGCGATCCGCACCTCCCTTCGCATGAAGCTTAGAAAAAGAAGAATCTGCTAAAGAGTGCGACCACTATGCGACATGCATAATTCCTGGTGTGGTCCGCACCCTACTTCACACAACACCCGAAGCTCAAGCCTAGTCACTAGTCTGCTGAGGCGGATATGTGCAATGCACACAACAAGACATGCAAAACGCACATCGGGGCGCAAAGCTCCCGAATGGAATTTTTTCCCCACTTTTATGTGATGATTTGGGAACCTTCTAAAACCTAATTTAGGCATAGTTTTTATAGTTTTGAATATTTTTTAATATTTGGGAATATTATTGAACAAGTTTTTCTCTCCCAAGGAAGATAGAGAGTTTCACTTAATTATGTCCATCTTCAACCTTAAATTCAACATAGTTTTGTAATCTTCAACATAGTTTACATTCCAACACGGGCCCACCGTCTATGGTCCAGAGGCATATACAAAGGCCACACGGGGCCACAAGGATAATATTAAAATACTACAATGAGTACTACAAATAACATAAGAAATAAATGGACTGAAGAGATGGACAATGTATGGGGTACCAACCTAGAAAATCAACCCAAGGATGCTAATAAATGTAGTTATAGCCTATATATGCAGAGTCTAGATAGGAAAAACCATAACGTACCTGTCATCCAATGACTAGCTGCTGGAACAACATCGTCCAAGCTCTAACTTCTCCAAGAAGCTCTAATTCATAAAAACACTATCAACATAATAATATATGTATCAATACAAAGCCAACGATACCTATAATGCTAGAAACATAACCGGGTCAAAATTTGGATTACAAGTAGGCCCGTGGGCCTCATAACTTGAAGCCAGAAATGAAAAACACCACGGTATTCCCCACATTCATGGGATAACATGCTCAAAAGTTGAGCAGAAATAGACCATAATAAGGGCACAAACAGCCGCAAGAATCAAGAAACTAAAGATGGAATTCAAAGAAGAAAATTGGAAATTAACGAGAACTTACCCAATTTAGAAGCCAACAATCGATGAAGATTCAAAAAATATTAACCCCCAAGCTGTTAAGAATGATCAAGGTGAGTTATGGAGGCTTTGGGCTCATCATCCATGGAGAATTTAGAATTTAAAGAGAGAATTTACTGGTTTTAGGAGTCCACAAACGAGCAAGGATCAACAACATGAAAGCTTCCAAGCTATTGGGAATGTTCAAGGGTGAAATGGGTGGCTTTGGAGCTATGTTAATGGAGGAAAACGACTTTAGGAATTTTAGAAATGAGGGAGAAAGTGAAGGTTTGCCAGCACTTAAGCTGCCATTGCCAGGCGCAGGAGCGCCCAGGCAGTGCAGGTGCGCTAGTGCCATAACGCCTTGGAAGCCTCAGGTGCGCTGGTGCTACGATGCCCAGGCGGCCAAAGGTGCGCCCTAATAGCAACCAGCAACATGCTGGAGCCAACCTTTGGCAATTTTCACATAATAGACCCCTGGGAACATATCTGGGGTCCCGCAAACACAAATGAGTTGAGCTATTCAACTTGAAATGGCATTTTGAATCCAACAGAGTCGATAAAAATCCCGTTGGAGGTTGATTTAACAAAGAGTGGACCCCGTACCCAAAATCAACCTTTAGGCCAACTATTTCAAAATAGAACCTAAGGGCCAAAATCAAGTACGGAAGCCTCGAGACCCAAACCAATGGTCCCTCTAGACTAAACTCAACATTTTAGAGCTAACAACGCTGACGGATTTTCATCCGAGGTCGTCTTCTCCAAATATTGACCAAAGTCAACTATACAAGCCCAACTAGCCGGAAAACACAAAATGAGAGAGAATTCCAAGCTGAATAGCTCTCGGATCCCGACCAAAGGTCCTACTAGACCAAAGTCCATGCTTCGGAGCTAACGGATTTGTTAGAATTCAATTCCAAACACGAAAACCAAGAATGTTGACCAAAGTCAATGATTTCCTAAGTTAAGGTTCTAAAATAGGGAAACGGCCATAAAGACCACACAGACGGCCCGAGCACCAAACTACTGATACCAGAAAGCCATAAATAACTTGGGGCTTCTACAGGTAACCTCTAACAGTACAAAGAAGGGAAAAATGTGTAAATGACCAGAAGGGTCATTACAATGTTTTGATAAGATTTAGAGGTTCTTATGGCCTTTATTGATATGATTGCAGGTACTCTTGGTCAAAAGTAGAAAATAAGGAATTGGACACAAAAGAACTCAAAAGGAGTTAAAGTGTGAAATGTTCAAGAGAGATAAAGATTCTGTTGAGAGGTGCAGTCACCGTGCGATATGCACAGTGCTTGGTGCGATCCGCACCTCCCTTCGCATGAAGCTCAGAAGAAGAAGAATCTGCTAAGGAGTGCGACCACCGTGCGACATGCATATTTCCTGGTGCGGTCCGCACCCTACTTCACACAACACCCGAAGCTCAATCCTAGTCACTAGTCTGCTAAGGCGGATTTGTGCAATGCACACAACAAGACATACGAAACGCACATCGGGGCGCAAAGCTCCCGAGGGGCATTTTTTTCCCACTTTTATGTGATTATTTGGGAACCTTCTAAAACCCAATTTAGGCATATTTTTATAGTTTTGAATATTTTTTTAATTTTTGGGAATATTATTGAACAAGTTTTTCTCTCCAAAGGAAGATAGAGAGTTTCACTTAATTATGTCCATCTTCAACCTTAGATTCAACATAGTTTTGTAATTTGATCTTGGATATTGGAAACTTCAGTTCTTCCATTAATGAAAGGAAATTTGAATTACCCACTTGGTGTTGCTTCTTATTCCTTTAGCATAAGTGGCTAAGTCTCCTTGTCTAGGGGTATGTGTATGATGGGTACTTTATTAAAGGGTATGGGTCTTGTATATTTGTGTTTATAATTTCTAAATTGATATAGGTCTAGTAAATTCTCCATGTTTTAGCTTTAAAATTAATGGTTGCAAACATTGATTGAAATTACTTGATTGTGTTCTTGCTTGAGAAAGAGGTTCATAATTGTGAATGAGAATTCACTAGTGGATACTTGGTATTCCATTTTGATTGAGGCTAGAAATAGCTCAATTCTCCGGAAACACTCATTTAAGAGTCTAAGCTAGAGATAGTGTGACTTCCCCAAGCTTATATTGGTTGATTAATGAAAAAACCATGGTGCTTGAACAAAGACCATTGGATAAATATTTATGAGGTTGAAAGATTAACATTCATGCCTTAAACCATTGCTACCCATGTTGTTTAGTGAAAATTTATGTAATTGAGCAAGTACCTTGACCCATGTTCAAGTCCCATCGGAAGAATACCCCTAGTCATCCTCTCTTTTGATACAAACTCATGTTTACTTTATGTTTTTTCTTGAATTACGAATTGTGATAGATTTTCCAATTCCCCAATTTCTCCCCTTTTTACTTTTATTGTTGTTTGAACATTGACTCTATTGGTGATTGATTTACGACAATCCTTTAGGCAACTCTACCATTTCTCTGTGGGATCGACCCCGACTTCCGTTGAAAATTATAAAATTTGTTTTGCTTAACAATCGCCTTCACCTCTGTATGGAGAGTGTTACTTGAGCGTTGTCAGTACCCAATCCCTTCTTAAAAGACTTCTAAAACTGAGCGTCAAACTGAGCACCCCTCTATGAAATGATAGACATCAGAGTTCCATGGAGCTTGACTATCTCTCGGATATACATCTTAGCATAGTCTTCTGCAGAGTCTATTGTCTTAACAAATAAAAAGTGAGTTGATTTAGTAAACTGGTATACAATTACCCATATTGAGTCATGCTGATAACGTGATCGCGGAAACCTGTTTGAAGTCTATATTTATCATCTCTCACTTCCATTCAGGAAAACTTATACATTGAGACAAACTACCTTGTCTCTGGTGTTCAACTTTAACTTGTTGATAGTTGTTGACACTTGGCTACAAAATCAGCAATATCCTTCTTCATGCAATTCCACCAATAGACCTATCTCAAGTCATGGTACATTTTTGTGGAACCTGGATGAATGGAATACATGGAATGAGGCACTTTTGACATAATCCGCTCACACAAACCATCAACATTCGGAACACACAATCTACCTTGGTACCTCAAGGTACTATGACCCTTTTTTTTCAAAAGCCATAACTTTCTGTTTATGGACTTCTTCCTTCAGATGGAACAATATGGGATCGGTGTCTTAATTTACCGTAACTTCTGAAACCAAGGATGATTTAGCCCTATTCTGCACCACCACACCACCATCCTTGGAGTCTAAAAAACAAACTCCTAGATTTTCTAGTCAATGAATATCCTTTATGAGCTCTTTATTCTCTTCCTCATCATGAGCAAGACTTCCATGGACAGTCTGCTAAAGGAATGAATAACCACGTTTTCCTTATCTGGGTAGTAAATAATGCTCATGTTATAATCCTTGACCAACATAAGCCACTTCCTCTGCCTGAGATTCAACTCTTTCTGGCTGAAGATATATTAGAGGCTCTTACGATCTGTGAAAACATTCATACACGCACCATATAGGTAGTAACGGTACATCTTCAAAGCGAACACCACTGCTACCATCTCAAGATCATGAGTCGGGTAATTCTTTTCATGATTCTTAAGTTTTCTAGAGGCATAAACTACTACCTTTACCCATTGAATCAACAGACAACCTACACCAACTTTGGAGGCATCGTAATACACTACAAAATTGTTTGTTCCCTCTAGTAGGGTTAATACTGGAGCATAAGTCAACCTTGTCTTGAATTCCTGAAAGCTCTTCTCACAGGCTTTAGACCACTGAAACTTAACTGTCTTCTGAGTTAATTTTGTCAAAGGAGCAGCAACGGATGAGAAACCTTCTACAAACTTGCTATAATAACCAGCCAAGCCCAAGAAACTCCTGATGTCTATCCAAATTGTGGGTTTGAGCCAGTTTTGACTGAATCAATCTATTAGGAATCGACCTTGATAGCCTCACTAAAAATAATATGCCCAAGAAAAGCTACAATATTTAGCCATAATTCACACTTAGAGAAATTGGCATACAACTCACGGTCTTTTAGTAAGCGCAATATTATTCTAAGGTGACTAAAATACTCTTCCTCACTACGGGAGTAAATCAGGATGTCGTTGATGAAAATTGTCACAAACATGTCAAGATAGTATTTGAACACTCTGTTCATGAGGTCCATAAAAGCTACAAGAGCGTTAGTCAAACCAAAGGACATAACTAGGAATTCAAAGTGACCATACCGAGTTCTAAAAATTGTCTTTGTAATATCACTTTCCCTAAATCTCAACTGATGATAGCCAGACCTGAGGTCTATCTTAGAGAAATACTTAGCACCCTAAACTTGATCAAATAGGTCATCAATTCTAGGGAGAGGATACTTATTCTTAATGGTGACCTTGTCCAATTGACGGTAGTCGATGAACATTTTGAGTGAACTATCTTTCTTATGCATGAATAAGACTAGAGCACCCTATGGAGAGACACTTGGTCTAGTTAATCCCTTATCAAGGAGATCCTTCAACTGGTCATTTATGTCTTTAAGTTTCACAAGAGCCATTCTATATGGAAGAATAGAGATAAGCTGAGTACCGAAAAGGACATCTATCCCAAAGTCTATCTCCCTGTCAGGAGGGACTCCAGGAAGATCACCTGGGAAGACTTCCAAGAATTCACTAACTACTGGAACTGACTGAAGGGGTGGGTCTTTAGCATTAGAATCCCTAACCCGGACTAGATGATATATGTACCTCTTAGAATCCATCTTTATAGCCTTAAGGTACGAAATAAATTTTCCCTTTGCCACAACTGGACTACCTTCCCACACTAGAACAGGCTCATTAGGGAACTGGAATTTCATGACTCTAGTTCTACAATCAACTGAGGCATAATAGGAATATAGCCAATCCATGCCTAGAATAACATCAAAATCAACCATATCTAACTCGACTAGGTCATCTACGATATCTTTATGGTGAATAGTTACTTTGCAATTTCTATAGACTCGCTTAGCTACAATGCACTTACCAATCAGAGTAGAAATAAGAAAAGGCTCTAGGAGTTGTTTGGGACTGATTCTGAATTTCATAGCAATATAGGGTTATAAAAGATAGTGTAGCTCCAGGGTCTAACAAAGCATAAACATTAATGGAGAAAACTTTCAACATACTAGTAATAACTCTGGGAGAGTTTTCCTAATCATGGCGGCTTGACATGACATACAAGTGATTTTTACCCCCACATATCCTTAAAGTAGTACCCTTTTGATCAACTCGGCCTACTGGAGTTGATGATATAGTGGATTGGGCTCTATTTTCCCCAATTTCTCTATATTGCATATGGTCAATCCTTTAAGAAATGGCCCAGCTATTTTTTTCACCTGAAGCATATATCTGTACTATTTTGACACTCTCTCGAATAAGTTCTACCACACTTATTACAACTAGGTATCAAGTGCCCCCTTGTGCCACACCACCCTGAGACTGTGAGCCATGTGCTCTGAAACTCTGGTTATTTTGAAATCTCTGGTCATTCCTGGGCCTAGGTGCAGGTGCATTAGATGATGATGGAGAAGGTCCAAATAACCTCTTATGAAAGAATGACATGTTCCTATTACCAGTCCCTCTGGTGATTAGTCTCATTGCCGACTGACTTAGCCCTCTTACTCTGGTGTTATTTCTTGTCCTTCTACTTTTCTTCCTTTATATGTTAAGCATAAACTATTAATCTGGATATTTCCATGTCATTCATCAGCAATGCCCCTTTGCACTCCTTCTTCACATGCTTAGAAACCCAGACACATATTTTCTCATCCTTGCCTTTACAGATACACCATCTCGGAGCATAACAGGACAACTGAGTGAACTTGAGACCATACTCTCTCACACTCGTGGAACCCTGCTTGAGTTTCACAAACTCATAAGCTTTGTCCTCCCTCAACTCTCGGGGAAATAAGTGGTCAATGAAAGCATCCATAAAGTCATCCCAAACTGCAGGGGCTGCATTCTCACTATGAGTTAACTTTCATTATTCATACCAAATTCTAGTGACATGTTTCAACTGATAGGAGGCAAGATCAACCCCCTTTGTCTCATTATTATGCATCACCCTAAGAATTTTCTGGACATCATCAATGAAATTTTAAGGGTCCTCTTTAGCCTTAGACCCTATGAAGACCGATGGGTTCATTCTGAGAAACTCATGAATCCTCGAGGTATATGAAGAGTCATGAGAGCTGGAACTAGCAGGGATTGCACCCCTGACGACTAGACTGGCCTGCTACAAGCTGTGTGAGTATCTAAATAGCTCCCTTAAATTCAGCATCAGCAGTAGCAATGTAGGGATGGTGAACAGTAGTTGTCCCCCTTACTAGTCCCGATGGCTCAGGTGAAGCCTTAGTAATAGTATTTTGGCTAGAAAAGCAGCCTCTATTCCTAGTCTACATCACGTGGGATATAGACATATCAATGGAATTTTCCCCAGTAGGAATACTAGTGCTGGTAGTAGCTCTTTGACTGGTGGTTCTTTTTGGAGGCATGATCTGAAATACTTGTAATGCACGAATTAGTATAGTTTAGTAGAGTTTAATTCTATTGTACAAACTAGAGTATGAAAGAAGGGTGGTACTTCCTAATATCCTATAGCTTCTCTATTATAAGTGTGGCGTGCTTTACACCCATAAAGAGAATTCTACTAGACGCGGATTTATAGACAGTCCTAGGACACTCAAACCTAATGCTCTAATGCCAAGTTTATCATGTTTCGAGTCTACACAGTGGCTGTACCAACACTCAATATCACTTGGTGACCCAAGCGTGCCCTTGGTATGGCATACTGATAATAATAACTGAACAAGAAATGCGGATGATACTAATGTTACTAAACAGATAAATAGAATTCTTTTATAAATATCAAGACTAAGTCACTGAACAAGATGAAAGAAATACTGACATGACTAACTGAACTATCTGTCTATTGAAGCCTCTAACTGGATAAAAGAATGCATATCAAGACAAGGCCCCCGGTAAACCTTTGATCAACTGAACTGACTAATCTAGACTGAACTGAGCACAAACCAAGTCCTCTGAAGTACGAAAGGGCTCACCAAAAACTATAAGGTGAAAAGCTAAAGTTGCGCCTACTGTTGTACCTATGTACCTGAATCTACATTAGGATAAGATGCAGTACCAAATGGTGTTAGTACATATAATGTACGATATTTAATACAACTGAATAGAAACATCGCTAATAAACTAAACAACTGAAATATATAACTTAACAAATGAGCAACTAAGAGACCGAATAAATGAGACATGTAAGTAACTGCATCCAATGCACTATAAAACATATTATAAAGCTGGTGGATATATGCCGAAGGTAAGTACTGAAAAACTTATTTTCTGGTGAGGAGTTTCTTATAACTGATATTCACCATGTGAGCTCATGATGTCCAACTTCTAACTCAAGTTGGCAGAGCTGTCCTATACCTTGCCGGGGTACAGAACGAAATGGAAACTATAGACCTCTACTAGGCCTCTTGGTGAAAAGAGGAGTCGTCCAAACTTGCAAAATGATCCTACCCTATGCTACCATATATAGTTTTTGAGGCAAGTTTTCTCGAACTCATACCCAATTAGAGCTAAATAATTATCCAAAAACAAATATATATGTGTGTGTGCGCGCGCATGCGTGCTTATATTATACTCCATTTAAAGGAAAACTAAAATTGCACTTTGAGTCTTTGCTCAATATATGACTTTTAAAATTGTACTGCTGGTGAGCCTTGGCTCTATGTTTTAAAATGTTATGCTGACTGAATTCTCAATATAAAAAATTCATCTTTTCAAAGCATTTCAATATGTAATAGGAAGTCTATAAATTTTTATGAGGTAACTTTCAAAGCAAGTGATAGGTTTATAGAAAAATATGAGCAAAACCTATAAAGTATGGGATATTATTCAAATCAACTTCACTAAACTTTCTAAGCATGAATGGAGTATAACAATTCAGGAATAAGATCCAAACTGAAAGGATTCTACCAAGTTTCTTAAGGAAACAAAAGAATCATAATCAATAAATAGAGAAATTAGGTTATGGGATCATTCATGAACTCTAGCTTTGATTTGAGGGCTAAATTATAATTTTAGACATGATTGTGGGAAATACAAGGCTCCCGTATCTCAAGTGCTCCAAACCTTGAAGGAGAGCCTACAAATTCTGGTCTTGGGGCTTAAAGAAGGGCTTCTTCGAAGATTCCTAGGATTTTGTGTTAGGAAACCTTGTTAGAATCTATAGTTTAGGGCTAGAAATCTCTAAATTGACATGGGGAATAATTGAGAAGACTTACGTAGCCTTGAGATGGTGGGAGAGAGATCGTAGGATTGAGAGAATTGATATGGACGTGAAAAGAATGAGAAAAACATCTAAGGCATCATTTTATAAGGGCCTGCGATTTCTGGTGCACGGCTCGTTCTATAGATCGTGAAAAAGGAGCACAGACCATCATATGATCCATGATAACTTTAAGGAATTTTCCTTCTACTAGTTAGGTAGTAAGGTCCAACGTATGGACCATTCAAGATTAGTACGAGTTGTACTATGAGCTAGGGAGATCGATGTAATTGGATAGGCACGGTTAAGGGACAACAAACTGTAGTACCCCTTCACAGGTCGTTAATTGGTCCATGCTAACTTGGGCCAAAGAACCATGGACTGGTTAGCAATCATGGCTCATCTCATGGTTCATACTCACCTAGTACGAGCCATGGAACCATCTGTGGTAACTTGGCTAAGGGCTAATTCCAATGTTTTGGGAGCATGGTTCACTACACGGACCATGTACTAGTTTTATGGTCAGTCAAAGTTACCGTGAACCCCTGGGCTCAAGACTTAGTTGTATTAATGCATTTTTAACAGAGGTTTGAAGGTCCGAGGTGTTAAAGCAGAGCACCACAGCTCAGCCATTCACGTGTTGAAGAAATAATTCACATGGAAAAGACTTTTCATTTACTATGAAATGGAGGAGTGGCGTGACAGGATGTATGCATTTTTTATTTCTTTTCTCTTTCCGTTTCCCGGGAATGGCTGATGTAGAACCCAAAAAATGGAGGGACTATTTTTTATGGGGTAAATTCAGATCAAGGATACGTGGCATTAGCTAAAAGACCAGCAGGGAGTCTCTGACATAGAGAGGACTCGAAGCCTCAGAAGGTCTTCTCGAGGTGATGAAGAAAGATGCACTTTATTGTACAGGATAAGGATCAAGGAGTCATCACTCTTGATGACATGGAAGAAGGGACAAATAGGGGACAAAAGTGTCAGGCTTCTCAGGTGCATTATCGAGCTCGTATGAATCTAAACAATGCAAAAAATTTAGCTTGCACTGCCCAATGGTTTAGGCGCGTGGCACAAGGATATAGGTTGTAGTACTTTAAGGTTTTAGTTACATTTTCTGAGGGCCAAGGCCTCACTATTGTAAGCCTATAAATAGCCGGTCCTCCTCATTTATAAAATGATCCAAACTCTGATTCTCATAAGAAATATACTACTTCCTTAGGCTCCAAGTTTTTTTCTATTTGCCTTATTGTCCATTTGGTGTTTGTTAAGCTGATCTCGGAGCCAAGGGACAAGTTCTCCGGATCATTTGTTTTCACTGCAGATACGCTTATATTCACGCTCCTCGACTTATTTAGTTTGTTTTCCTATACTTTTATCTCTATTACATTTTTCGATTTACCAACCCGCTAGTAAATTAGACTCTAAAATAGAGTTGAATCGTAACACGTGTTCTTAACCCCTATAAATTCAATTATACTACTTAAGAAGACAAAAGAAAATAATTACTAGATATTCTTATAATTTAAAGCTTCTTGGACAATCTGAAGTAGAGGACTAGTGTGAACTGCAAAGAGAAGAGGGGGGGGGGGGTATGACGATGGAGAATTGAAGAAGGGTGGAAATTTTTTAAAAGAAACTACCATTTTTGTTCTTTTTCTCTTTGGCTTTAAATTAGATGTATACTTGATAAAAAAATTAAATATAAGTTTTTCGTCACGCAAGTTGTAAATTATTCTATGCATAAAAATATTTATTATTATATAAGTTTTATATTTTCTTAACTTTATCATAATTTTTATTTGGAAAACTTACATAGATATGCTATATTGAGAAAATATTTATCATCTATAGCAATAAAAAAAAATTACTTGATACTTATAATACATTTATAATATATGCGCAATACAATTTTAATACATATTGCACAGAATAATTTATAAAACACATATAATACAAATTTTATTCATGGATAATACATTTATTACAATACACTTTAAGATAATTATAATACAGTGTAAATTTCTTATCAAACAAGCATAATACATTTTAAGACACTTATAATACATCTATATTGCATGCATAATTCACTTTTAATACATAGTGCAAATTTATCATAGTATTGCTATGTATAGATAGTAATAAATAAAAAGTATATTTAAAAATAATACTTATTTATTAAAAAGTACTTACCCAAGTAATTTATCCTCATACTCAATATTTTCGCAACAGGTTTGGACTTAGTTTTAGCCATTACCTCTAGATGTATAAAAAGTCAAATCAAATGCTCTTTTCTTTACTTCATTGATCACCCTAATGCTCTTCAGATGCTAGATTTTAGGGGTGACAAATTTGACCCATAAATATGTAATCTATCCAATTTGCTCAATTTTTAGTGGGTTGGGTCAGTGTCATTTTCTTGTCGGGCCAATTTAAATTGTAACCCAAACTAATTCATCTCTTGAACCGGTTGATTTGAGTCACTTGTGGGTCCATTTATCAACTCGTGAGTGTTTTCTGATTATCACTCAATGGGTCCTTTTCTAAAGTCAAAGCAGAATTTTTCTGAGGAAAAAGGACACTGTCTGACCAGTTTTAAAATAAATAATTTAAATTTGCATATTGAACAAAAAATATAGTCTTTGGGCATATTTATTTCTAATTTGTAGCCTTTAGGTATAGATGTATTTAGAAACTGTATAATTATTATATAAAATATGTATATGTATAATATTTTTATAGAAACTATATAGGATTTGTATCAAAAGTTTATAATTATTGTATATAATATATATCTGTATAAGATTTCTATTGAAACTGTGTAGGATGTGTATAGAAACTGTATAATTGTTATATAGAATATGAATCTGTATAGGATGTGTATAGAAACTGTATCATTATTGTATATAATATGTATCTATATAGAATATGTATAAATTTTTTATCATTGTTGTATAAAAATATATTTATCACAATTATATTGTATATATGTACCACATATATATTGTATTGTGTCAATATGTATCAAATATGTATTGTATTGTATTGTATCAATATGTATTATATATGTATTGCATATACGTAAAATATGCATCAATACATGTGAAGACTGTATCAATATATTATAAGAAAAAATAGGCGCTTTCATATTGAGGAAAAATTAAAAAGGTTATAAAATTGTATTTGATTGTTAAGAAAAATAAGAAAAATAATATTTTTTTTTAAAAAAAACAGCAAAATAAATAAATAAGAAGAGAATTTTTTTTTTCTAAAAAAGAAATAACAAAAAGAAGAAGAAGAAGAAGAAGTGGCAAAAAACAAAGCGACTGTTATAAACTATTAAATAAGAACAAGAAGAATAAGATAGAGAGAAGAGAAAGCTTCTTTATTTCTTTTGAGAGATGTATTGAGGGATTTATGGATGAATTACAATGAAGAAAACCCCCTTTATTTATAGGGAAAAACTAACTTGGTCCCAAAGTTAAGAATTCTTCAAAGAAACATAAAGATAGACATTCACTACAATAATAATACTTTATAACACTCCCCCTTGAATGTCTATTTGGTAAATAATGTGCCTCGTTAAAATCTTACTAGATAAAATTCAGTGGAAAAAATTCTAGTGAAAGAAAAAGAGTACACATCTCTAATAATACGCATTTTGGTTACCTCATTAAAAACCTTACAAGAAAAACCTAGTGGGACAAAACCTTGTGAGGGAAAAAGAGTACAACACGTATTAACTCCCCTTAATGAGAACATCAATCAAAAGACTTGAATCTTGGCATTCAATCTTGTGCACCATCTTCTTAAGAATTATAGTTGGTAGAAATTTGGTGAATACATCAGCAATATTATCACTCGAATGAATATGTTGAACGTTGATATCACCATTCTTTTGGAGATAATAAGCTTTTAGAAAATGTGCTTCTTTCTATCTCCTTTTTTGAATCCTCCCTTCAATAGCGCTATGCATGCTGCATTATATTCTCAACTTGCATCTATTATCTCAACATGATTTGATGAAGTAGATACAATAAACTGCTTTGTAGATCATATGACAGTACCCCATATACGAACATAATTTATTTGAGATCAAACTTTATGTATATCCTATAAATGTCCTGCATTTCACAGCCAATAAAATATTGACAATATTTGTTAGGATAAATACATTCATATCAGGACTTGCAATTGATCTTATTTCAATATCTCACATATAAGTGAAACTATATCATGCTCATAGTTATAGAAAGATATGTAAATGCAATAATTGTATAGAATATGGTACTTCAGGACCAATCCAATTGTGCTTGTTTCTCATTTCAACTTCTTTAAGCAGATAATCTATTGCTTTTAAAAAATCTCCAAGAGTTTCAATTCAAGTCATCAACTTGCATAACAATATAAAATATTCTAATTTTCATAAAGACACAAGGGTAAACAAATTCGTATTTCTATCTTAAATCATTAAGGTGATTCTAGTACATCAACCTTGATTGATTTAATACATCTGAGGATTATAAAGAAGTTTTTCAAAAACTCGTATATGCTTCAGGCATTTTGAATCCTATAAGAATTTTCATCTCAATTTTGTCAAGTGACATAATGACATCTTCTAGTGTCTAGACTGCAAGTCAAATAAGATTTGCTTACCAACATGTATCCTTTCATGTCACATGATAAATATTTTTGCGCTAGCATGCTTTAATAGACATAGAATTCAGATCCTCATAATCTTTTATAATATATGCTATATTGTATCAAAGGTATCGTCGATGATATATCATTTTGTTTCGATTCACAATGCGACATTATTTTGTTGAGATCTCATTACTTTATTATTTTCAGGTATCTGAACCTCTCATAAGGTTTTATGAAGTGTTATGTCGTAGGCTCTCCAAGAGCATATTGCCTCTTTATTATGATCAAATGATTATTTGCTCCTCTCTCTTTTCAAGGATTACTGTATTTGAAATAGATTGTCTACCATACATCATGCATGTCGTAGACTTTGTCCTTCAGGGACATTCAATAGGAGCATTTTGATATGCCCAAATTACGACTCCAATTAAGAAGCGTAAGCGGTCGTCGTCAAATGGGGGGTTTGTATAGATCAAATTTTGAACAATGCAAATAACAAATTGCAAGTTTTAACGAGTAAAATTCATTAGAAGAGGTGAACTAGGGAAGTGTTCAACATGGCGTCGTAACAATTTCGACTCAAAGCTTAACCGGGTTCTTTCTATATGCATATCACAATGTGATTGAATTAATGGTATCATCTAAACGTTTCTCAACCAAATAGACGAATTTCCTTTTCAATTCTCTCGAACTTGAAAAGGTGAACTTTCTTATTTCAATCCTAAACATCAAGAAGATTAATCTAGTTACAACATTAATCATAAGACGAGAATTGGTAGTCTCGAATCCTCGTAGTTAATCAAATTTCCCAATTTTAATCTCTTTGCTCAAGCAATTTAAACCTAGGCATGTCCTAATATTTGCAACCACTAGAAAACATTAATAATGAATGATTAACGATGTGACAACATATAGATTGAACCCAATGCTACACGAAATTTACATTGCTACTTTTGCCATGGCTCCCACAACCCTAGTTGTGGGAAGTTAGCTACTCATGCTATTAGGAAAAGAGAAGAAAATCATATTCATAATAGAGAGAAAAGATTCTTACGATATATGAACACAAGCTTCAATTATCCCAGAACAAGAAGCCAAAATCCCAAGAACAATGGAAGAATAATAATAAGAAGAAAACGTATTTGTCGTGTTTTCTTCTCTCAAAAAGTCGCTCAAACCGTCGCGCAAACTATAAGTTAATGAATAATAAAACAACCCTAACACAGGGTATTTATAGTAGCCCAGGAAATAAAGTCCAAAAATAGAATTTTCAGAATCCCGCGTCGCATTGACGGGTCGCCTGACGGACCGTCACGAATATGACTGGCCGTCACTTGAGCCGTCACTGCTAAACAGTGAGCTTCCAGGAAAATTCTCAGGTAAGTCATCCAGCAGGTGATGACTTACAGCTTTATGTGTGTTTTATGACAAATTTTCAGGTAAGTCGTCATCTGCTCGATGACTTACATGTATATAGGGTAAAAACACATTTTGAGGAGTGCGTTTTATCTTGGTGGCTTGGGTGACGGGTCGTCAGACGGGCCGTCACTTCTAGACAGTGCTCGATGACTTGCTGTCTCATCCTGGCGACCTGGGTGACGGCCAGTCACAGGTGTGACGGTCAGTCACAGGTGTGACGGTCAGTCATGCCAGCCATCAAGCGTAACCAGTTGAGGTTTTTGAACATTTTTTCTTCCATTTCTATCTCTAGCTCCATTTCCTGCAAATATAACAATAAAACATCAAAAACCACAAAAAGTTGCTTGAAAACTCAAGAGTATTCTTAGTTAAAGGGGTCAAATATGTCGTAGAATCCCGGCACATCAACACCCTCAACTTAAAACGTTCGCTTGTCCTCAAGCAACATGACAACAAAAACAAAATGACGACTCAACTAAGAATACAAACACATATCTTTAGCAAATCATGGCCACTCAACAGTCTATTAAATTTAAATCAAGCCCCCCCCGGTAATACACAAATGTATGAAACGCTAACTTGCAAGGATCCAAACATGTCATTCCGATATGATAGAATATTCTACATACACACACAACAGCTATCCCAACAGTCAATAGATGATACAGAAATCTCGGTGCCCTCACTACAAAGAAGTCCCACACACAAGATTTGGGACTCACACTCACAAACGATTTCAAACAATGCACATGCGATGCCATAAGCTTGCCCTTGCTATTCTATTTTAGTTTTTCAGAAAGCCGCTCAGGATCACTACAGGACTTGTTTTGGCTTGTAATGAGGCTTCGGGTGCAGGTAGGATACGTTTGGGGAATAGTGACTAAACCCTCCTTGGAATCACCGACCTACTATTTCCACTTAACTTTACTTCGTCCATCCTTATTCACCTTTTTATTCCCTTCTTTCTAGCTACAGGTGCGGCCTCTTTCTTTTGACAATTCTTTTTTTCTTTTTTTTTCATCTCTTTTTCGTTTCTTTTTCTTTCTTTTCTTAGGCACACACCCGAAATTTTCATTCTATCCACAACCAATCTTATCCATCCTATTTTTCTTATCATTTAACTCTATAGTAGCCACCCTCAACTTAGGCTGATTGCCTGAGTTGAGGTGCACGATGTCCAAGGAAGGACCAGGGCCAAAATAGGGATTCAAAGTTAAAAAGAAACGGTGACAGGTTATTGAAAGAATAGGGTCAATTATGGCTCAAACAGGGATCAAAGGGATTATTTGCATTTGGACGGTCTTATAGGCTAGGTGGACTGCACACAAAAAGGGCCTGTGATCCTTTCCTAAGCAACCAACTTCAAGCTTAACAAAATAGACCGGGCAAGTTCTAGATGCATGCACAGAGTAAGAGTTTATAACAATAAGCTCACACACACTTGGCACCAAGAAACCATACCACTACCAACTATCAAAATATCAGCTCGGCTTAAGCATAATTATTACAATCACAACCACACAATGACATTTAAGGATCCAGAACAGTCAATCATTTCAAACATAAGTACAAAATCAACTTTTTCAGAGGGGGCTCCTTTTAGTTCAACTTTCAAAAAGCCATGCTTGCTATAGACATCACAACACAACCAAAATTTAAATGACAACCTAACCATGCCGGTTCTACTAGATAGCACACTGGAGGGAAAAGAAACACGGTAATAAAAACCCTCGGTGGTGAAAGACTCACAGGTATCCCAACAGCACCCTCAACTTAGACTCATGCATTGTCCCTAATGCATACATGTGAAAGATAAACCTGTGAGAGAAAGGAATACCTGTGAAGCCCATAGGACTCAGAGTTTAGCATGATGTTGGAGACCACCAGGGTCTCCAAAGCAGGAGCAATCGCTGGAATAGGTGCAAGCGACATCATCCTGTTGAGCTCCAACTTTCTCTTTTATCGGCTCCTCAGCTAGTCGAGACAACTTCTTTACTCTTTCTAACTCTTTTTCTTTGTTGGTTCTCTTGCGGTGTTTTCTTTTCCTTGATTTTTTCTCACCGCCTTCCTCTATAGGTTTCTCTTCTTGCGATCCCAACACCATTCTCATAACAGCTACAGTTTTAACAAAACCCTTCTCCTCAATATGCACATCCGTAGGGGCTTCATCAATAACATTGATAACCGCGACCACCCTCATGTCTCTTGGTGGCTTCATCAATTTACACACATCAAACTTGACCAATTCATTGTTTAATATGAATGTCAGTTCGTTTGTTTCCATGTCGACCAACACTCTTGCAGTGGCTAACAATGGTCGTCCCAAGATTATGGGAACTTCAAAGTCCACTTCGCAATCTAAAATTACAAAGTCAGTTGGGAATATAAACTTACCAACCTTTAACAGCACATCAGACAATATTCCCACCGGTCGCTTTACTGAATGGTCAGCCATTAACACCCTCATGGTAGTTGGTTTGGGAGATCCCAAACCCAATTGTTTATAGACTGCTAGTGGCATCAAGTTGACGCTAGCACCAAGATCACGTAAGGCTTTTTCAAAGTCGAATTTCCCAATAGTACAGAGAACAGTAAAAGCACCTGGATCTTCCTTCTTTTCCACTAAAGATCTTGAAGAAATAGCACTGTAGTAGTGTAGGTTATCTTCTGGTTCAAAGCTCACTGACCTCTTCTTGGTAATCAAGTCCTTCATGAACTTGGCATATCCGGGCATTTGTTCAAGAGCGTCCACCAGTGGGATGTTTACTGATATCTGCTTGAGCATGGTCATGAAATTTAGGAACTTGATATCTTCCACTTTATTCTTCAACCGTTGTGGGAAAGGAGGCGGTGGCCGAGGCATCATAGTTGGAAGTTTTTCAACTTCCTTGCTTTTATCCGTGAGCACTTGAGTAGCATCCTCTACCACATTTTCATCCGCAATATCACCTTTCTGAGTCTGAATTACCGGATGTGATTTCGATAATATTTTATCGCTTCTCGTAGTGATTGCCATACAACTCCCGTCATTCCTCGAGTTTTGAATGGTGTCACTCGGCAAGGTACCTGTCTTCCTTTGATTTAGAGACGCCGAGATTTGACTCACTTGCTGCTCTAATTTCTTGATCGAGGTGGAATGTGAATCCACTACCTAGCTTATTGCTGATAATTCAGTCCTCATCTCCTTTACCCTGGAGTCGGTAGATTCCACCTTCAACAACATCTTCGCCATCATATTCTCTAATTTGTATGTCTCTGTCTCGTTGCTAGCTCTTTCCCAATTACCAGGTGGTACATACAACCCACCTCTATCAGTTTAATTCTTCCAGTTCCCCTGATCACGATCTCTGTAGCCAGTTTTTTCATAGTAGTTGTCCTTCTGATAGTTTTGACCTTGGTTTCCCTGGCCATTGGCCTGGAACCCCCCCAAATAATTAGCCTCCTCATCAGATTCAAACTCTGCTGCTCTACCTTGGGAACCCACAACTTTCACTTTCTCCATACCTCCTGACAGCAAATGTTTTGTCAGTAGGTCCATTTGCGTTTTCAGATGGGCCATATCTTGGTCCCGCTCTTCCTCTTTCCTGCGTTGTTCCGCTGACATACCGACTTCATAAGTGCTAGCAGCCACCTCTGTATCCCGCGTATGCCAGGCCCTGTTGGTTTTAGTGAGACGGTCCAAAATAGTTGTGGCATCGATAAAGGTAAGACCCATAAACGCTCCACCTGCTGTACTATCCAGTGTCGGCTTGGTAGCCGAATTCAGTGCCCTGTAGAATGTTTGCATTAGGAAATTGTCGGTCAACTGATGGTTCGGGCATTGTGTCAGCTTCTTCTTGAACCACAACCAAGTCTCATGTAAAGCCTCATGAGGTTGTTGTCTGAAGTTGCTAATTTCATCCCTCAACTGTATCATCCTAGAGGGAGGAAAGAACCTTTCTAGGAAAGCTCCTTTTAACTCTCCCCAGGTTGTGATAGAGTCGGGGGTTAGCTCTGTCAACCATAGTGCTGCCTCATCAGACAGAGATAACGGAAATAACCTGAGCCTGATCGTTGTCTGACTTACTCTAGGCAATTCGAATGACTTGCAGATACCCACAAAATTCATCAGGTGTCAGTTTGGCTCATCACTAGCCACACCACGAAACACCCCTCTCAAATTCAACAGCTGAATCATTGTGCTCGTAATGTTGAACTTGGCCCCGGGCGCTAGCGGAGGAAGAACAATGGCGCCCCTAGCACCAACTCCATCTAATGCAATATCATCCTCTATATCCTCAACATTCAAGTGATGCTGAGCCTGTTGAGCCTGCTGTTCTGCAGCGATCCTTACTACATCCTGCTGTTGGACATTCATGGTTTGCCTTAGCGTTCTTGCGAGCTCGGGGTCGTAGGGTAATATTGGTTCACCCGAGCATCGGGTACTTGGCATGCACAACTCTGTACCCTATACCAAACAAAAACAACAAATAAAAGTAAAAGCAGGAAATATGACTAAGAGTCAAATAAACACACCAGACTTAATAAACAACCGTATTCCCCGGCAACGGCGCCAAAATTTGATACGCCCAAATTATGACTCCAATTAAGAAGCGTAAGCGGTCGTCGTCAAATATAGAACCCAACAGAGGTTGGGGTCGATCCTACAGGGAATAAGGTGCAAATTAAGTCGTTAGTGAATTAGATGACTAATAATCAATAGTTTCCGGTAAATGGAGGGTTTGTATAGATCAAAATTTGAACAATGCAAATAACAAATTGCAAGTTTTAAAGAGTAAAATTCAGTAGAAGAGGTGAACTAGGGAAGTGTTCACCATGGCGTCGTAACAGTTTCGACTCAAAGCTTAACCGGGTTCTTTCTATATGCATATCACGATGTGATTGAATTAATGGTATCATCTAAACGTTTCTCAACTAAATAGACGAATTTCCTTTTCAATTCTCTCGAACTTGAAAAGGTGAACTTTCTTATTTCAATCCTAAATATCAAATAGATTAATCTAGTTACAACATTAATCATAAGACGAGAGTTGGTAGTCTCGAATCCTCGTAGTTAATCAAATTTCCCGATTTTAATCTCTTTGCTCAAGCAATTTAAACCTAGGCATGTCCTAATGTTTGCAACCACTAGAAAACATTAATAATGAATGATTAACGACGTGACAACATATAGATTGAACCCAATGCTACCCGGAATTTACATTGCTGCTTTTGCCATGGCTCCCACAACGCTAGTTGTGGGAAGTTAGCTACTCATGCTATTAGGGAAAGAGAAGAAAATCATATTCATAATAGAGAGAAAAGATTCTTACGATATATGAACACAAGCTTCAATTATCCAAGAACAAGAAGCCAAAATTCCAAGAACAATGGAAGAATAATAAGAAAAAGAAAAATGTGTTTGTCGTGTTTTCTTCTCTCAAAAAGTTGCTCAAACCGTCGCGCAAACTATAAGTTAATGAATAATAAAATAACCCTAACACAGGGTATTTATAGTAGCCCAGGAAATAAAATCCAAAAATAGAATTTTCGAAATCCCGCGTCGCGTTGACGGGTCGCCTGACGGACCATCACGAATGTGACTGGCCGTCACTTGAGCCGTCACTGCTAAACAGTGAGCTTCCAGGAAAATTCTCAGGTAAGTCGTCCAGCAGGTGACGACTTACAGCTTTATATGCGTTTTATGACAAATTTTCAGGTAAGTCGTCACCTGCTCGACGACTTACATGTATATAGGGTAAAAATGCATTTTGAGGAGTACGTTTTATCTTGGTGACTTGGGTGATGGTCCGTCAGGTCAGTGACGGGCCGTCACTCCTAGGCAGTGCTCGATGACTTGCTATCTCGTCCTGATGGCCAGTCACAGGTGTAACGGTCAGTCATGCCAGCCGTCAAGCGTAACCAATTGAGGTTTTTGAACATTTTTTCTTCCGTTTCTATCTCTAGCTCCATTCCCTGCAAATATAACAATAAAACATCAAAAACCACAAAAGTTGCTTGAAAACTCACGAGTATTCTTAGTTAAAGGCGTCAAATGTGCCGTAGAATCCCGGCACATCACATTTGCAGCTAAATATGAAATTAATTTTGGGTCAGCAAATACTTCTAGCATTTGACTTGAATTATCTTTTGAATGAGGATCATACTAATGATAATTCATAATTATTTCATAGATGCTTATTCTCTCTCCTTTATGTTAGAAAAATTAACATATATCCTCTATCTTTTTTGAGAAATTCATCTTTATGCATCATGATATATTCATTAATCATATATCGCACATTCAAATTAATTAGATAAAAATATTTGGTTCCTGACCTTGAACCAATTGAGGGGAGAAATTAATCATAATTCGTTGGTCTGAATGCATACATGTTCTATTGTATACAATATATCATATTTCATACCAATACATGAAACTTTATTCTCATAAGCAATGACTCGGCTATTTATAGGAGGCATTCAACGTCAAACCAACATTATCAAGATGAATTATCTTGATTATACAATCTGAAAATTATGCTCTTAACTCACTTTATATTGAACAAGCAATTTTATGAATCAAATCGCAAGTTGACAACAAATGCACATGTGATAACTTTATAGATGCATCATATCACATGACAGGTGAACGGGCCCATATTCACCTTTTATATTTTCTAGATTTTAGAGGATTCGATCCCAATATTAGTTGATCCAATCAACTTATCATGAGAACAAACAACATAGAGAATTCTTGAAGAATCTTCTAGTTCTTCAGTATATGTCTGATGTGACGCTAATTTACGTCACTTTCGACTCCTTTTTACTAAGAACAATCGTATGTTTTCAAGCAACCATTGTTGTTTTTGATGTTTTTATGTTGTATTTGTAGGAAATGGAAACAAACACGGAAACGGAAGAAAAGACGCGAAAAACAACATTCTGCCTAAGAGCGACGGCCTGAGTGACGGCCAGTCACACATGTGACGGTCCGTCACTGTGACCGTCACACCCAGGCAGCAACTTCAGGCAGTCCACTGCCTAAGGGTGACGGTCCAGGCGACGGTCCGTCAACCCTGTGACGGTCCGTCAAGCCTGGCCGTCACGCTTAGGCAGTGACTTCAGGCGGCGACCCGCGTTTTGGGGATTCCTAGCCCGTTTTGGATTTGGTTTCTTTGGCTCCTATAAATACCCTATGTTAGGTTTATGTTAATTATTATTCTCCCATTAGTTTAAACAAGTTTTTAAGTCATTTTTGAGAGCAACAACACGTTTCCGGATTCTTGAATTCGTGTTCTTGATTCTTTCGTGAGTTCTTGGTATTTCTTGCTCTTGGATGTTGGAAGATTGATTGTTTCATTTTATTGTAAGACTTTTCTTCCCTTTATTATGAATACAACTATTTTCTCTTATTTATCGAGCATGAGTAACTAGAACTCCCGCAACTAGGGTTGTGGGAGCCATGGAAATGTAGCAATATAGATTCCGGGTAGCGTTGGGTTCGATATATGTATTGTCATGTTGTTAATCATTCAATTAGTCAAGTTTTCTAGTGGTTGCAAACATTAGAACATGCCTAGGTTTAATTTGCTTGAGTAAAGAAGTTAAAACCGGGAAAACTTGATTAACAACAAGGATTCGAGACTACCAACTCTCGTCTTAAAGATTAATGCCGTAACTGGATTAGTCTACTTGATGTTAGGATTGAGAGCTAAAAAAAGCACATCTTTTTGAGATCGAAAGAAGATAAAAGGAAATTTGTTTATTTGGTCGAGAGACGTTTAAACGATACAATTGACGCAATCACATCGTGACAAGCATATAGAAAGAACCCGGTTAAGCCTAGAATCGACATTGTTACAACGCCATGGTGAACACATCCCTAGTTCATCCTCTCATACTGATTTAAACTCCTACGTTTACTATTGTTTTGTTTACAATTTGATTACAAAACCCCCCCTTATTTACTGGAATCGATTGACAACTAGTCATTTAATTCACCAAAGACTTAATCTTCACCATATTCTCTGTGGGATTCGACCCCAACCTTGTTGGGTTCTTTACTTGACTACGATCGCTTACGCCTCGTTAATTTGAGGTGTAGTTTGAGCGTTATCAAAAAGTGGCGCCGTTGCCGGGGAATACGGTTTTTGATTAAGTCTAGTGTGTTTATTTGACTCTTAGTCATTCTGGGTGTCTTGATGAAGTCTGAGTAATCAAGACACCCGCGTCGTGCCGCGACGTTAAATCAGGCGCTGTATGGGAGGCAACCCATAAATTGTTGAGTCACCACCGAGGGTTTTTGTTGCCGTGTTTCTTTTCCCTCCGGTGTGCTATCTAGTAGAACCGGCATGTTTAGGTTGTTTATTTTAAATTTTTTTAGTGTCTATAGCAAAGCATGCGATTTCTTATCAAAGTAGCGTCCCTTTAAAAATTTTCTGGTTTTGCACTTATGTTGGAACGATTGACTGTCTGGATCCTTGTATGTCATTGTGTGATTATGAGTAGAATGAGTATGCTTAAGCCGAGCGGTTGTTTGAGAGTTGGTAGCGATATAGTTTCTTGGTGCCAAGAGCGTGTGAGATGATTGTTATAAATTCTTACTCTGTGCATGCATCTAGAACTTGCCCGGTCTATTTTGTTAAGTTCGAAGTTTGGTTGCTTAGGAAAGGATCACAGGCCCTTTTTGTGTGCAGTCCACTTAACCTAAAAGACCGTCCAAATATAAATAATCCCTTGATCCCTGTTTGAGCCATAATTTGATTTTTCTTTCAATAACCTGTCACCATTCCTGTTTAACTTTGAATCCCTATTTTGGCCCTGGTCCTTCCTTGGACATCGTGCACCTCAACTCAGGCAATCAGCCTAAGTTGAGGGTGGCTACTATAGAGGTAAACCCTGTTTTGGCCCTGGTCCTGCTTGGACATTGTGCACCTTAACGCAGGCAAGCAGCCTAAGTTGGGGGGTGGCTACTACAGAGGTGAATGGTAAGAAAAAGATGATGGAGAAGATTGGTTTTTGAATAGAATGAAAATCCGAGTGTGCGCCTAAGAAAAGAAAAGAAAAAAATAAAGAAAGATGAAAAAGATCGAAAAAGAAACAAAAAGAATTGTCAATAAAGAGGCCGCACCTGTAGCTAGAAACAAGGAAATAAAAAGGTGAATAAGGATGGCAAAGTGAAGTTATGTGGTAGTATGTTGTGTTTTGATTCCAAGGAGGGCTTAGTCACTAACCCCTAAATGTATCATACCTGCACCTGAAGCCTCATTACAAGCCGAAACAAGTCCTGTAGTGATCCTGAGTAGCTTTCTGAAGAACCGAAATAGAATAGTAAGGGCAAGCCTATGGTATCGCATGTGCATTGTTTGAAATCATTTTTGAGTGTGAGCGCTTACCTAGTCCCAAATCTTGTGTATGGGATTTCTTTGTGGTGAGGGCACCAAGATGTCTATATTGTCTGTTGATTGTTAGGATAGCTACGCGTGTGTATGCATAATGTTCTATCATATCGGAATGACATGTTTGGATCCTTGCAAGTTAGTGTTTCATACATTCGTGTGTTACAAGGGAGCATGATTTAATTGAATAAGTTTGAATGACCATGAAGTGCTATAGATACGAGTTTGTTTTAGTTGAGTCGTAGTATTGTTTTATGTCATGTTGCTTGAGGACAAGCGAACGTTTTAAGTTGAGGGTGTTGATGTGACGCTAATTTACGTCACTTTCGACTCCTTTTTACTAAGAACAATCGTATGTTTTCAAGCAACCATTGTTGTTTTTAATGTTTTTATGTTGTATTTGTAGGAAATGGAAACAAACACGGAAACGGAAGAAAAGACGCGAAAAAACAACATTCTGCCTAAGAGTGACGGCCTGAGTGACGGCCAGTCACACATGTGACGGTCCGTCACTGTGACCGTCACACCCAGGCAGCAACTTCAGGCAGTCCACTGCCTAAGGGTGACGGTCCAGGCGACGGTCCGTCAACCCTGTGACGGTCCGTCAAGCCTGGCCGTCACGCTTAGGCAGTGACTTCAGGCGGCGACCCGCGTTTTGGGGATTCCTAGCCCGTTTTGGATTTGGTTTCTTTGGCTCCTATAAATACCCTATGTTAGGTTTATGTTAATTATTATTCTCCCATTAGTTTAAACAAGTTTTTAAGTCATTTTTGAGAGCAACAACACGTTTCCGGATTCTTGAATTCGTGTTCTTGATTTTTTCGTGAGTTCTTGGTATTTCTTGCTCTTGGATGTTGGAAGATTGATTGTTTCATTTTATTGTAAGACTTTTCTTCCCTTTATTATGAATACAACTATTTTCTCTTATTTATCGAGCATGAGTAACTAGAACTCCCGCAACTAGGGTTGTGGGAGCCATGGAAATGTAGCAATATAGATTCCGGGTAGCGTTGGGGTCGATATATGTATTGTCATGTTGTTAATCATTCAATTAGTCAAGTTTTCTAGTGGTTGCAAACATTAGAACATGCCTAGGTTTAATTTGCTTGAGTAAAGAAGTTAAAACCGGGAAAATTTGATTAACGACAAGGATTCGAGACTACCAACTCTCGTCTTAAAGATTAATGCCGTAACTGGATTAGTCTACGTGATGTTAGGATTGAGAGCTAAAAAGCACATCTTTTTGAGATCGAAAGAAGATAAAAGGAAATTTGTTTATTTGGTCGAGAGACGTTTAGACGATACAATTGACGCAATCACATCGTGACACGCATATAGAAAGAACCCAGTTAAGCCTAGAATCGACATTGTTACAACGCCATGGTGAACACCTCCCTAGTTCATTCTCTCCTACTGATTTAAACTCTTACGTTTACTATTGTTTTGTTTACAATTTGATTACAAAACCCCCCCTTATTTACTGGAATCGATTGACAACTAGTCATTTAATTCACCAAAGACTTAATCTTCACCATATTCTCTGTGGGATTCGACCCCAACCTTGTTGGGTTCTTTACTTGACAACGATCGCTTACGCCTCGTTAATTTGAGGTGTAGTTTGAGCGTTATCAATGTCTAATACTCAATATGCACATCTTCGGATGGCAGAATCGTTCAAGCTAACAAATAAAATTGTTTCTTCTAGTAAACTCCAAGTTTACCATGACATAAATTTTATATCAATAAACTTCTAGTTTATTATGGCATGTGATCTAATCATGCTCGGATAACTTTTTACATACGTATTTCTTACCAGAGTAACTTTGGAGATATTCAATCTTCCAATTATTCTACCTCTTCCGGAGGTGGATTGTGATGTAGTCACAACCAAGTGCACGTCTGCATTTATATGCATTACTAAATATTATCACATTCACTTCAGGGAATGAATCTATATTTGTGTCAATCAAAATTCTAATTCTCCAGGAATGGAACATAATTGTTCCTTAAGCTTATCAAATTATGATAGCTTAGAACCTCTTTCAAGATATTGTTACTTTAGGAGCAAATCGAGGCATACATATAATGTAGATAATTTTTTCTCTATCATATTCAACAAATATTACCGTGTGATGACGATTTTGAAAAATCTTCTCAACTCCAAGTATCATCGTGTGATACGGTGACTCTTTATTGTCACAATTTTGGAAAATCCTCTCAATTTCAAGTATCACCGTGTTGTTTTTCTTGGCTACTGATTATTTCACTTCTGTTTATCATCTTTCCCTCCCACTCAAAGTTTTTCTCAAAGATGATCAAGAATAGTTAGTTTCATATAGGTTTGGGGATTGGAAAAGAACACTACAAAAGATATATTAAAATTGCTAGAGAAAGCCAATCTCTGTAATAGTGTATTAATAGATTTATTGGATATAAATACCACAAACATAGCATCTTCCTTTTTCTCAAAAACAGTACCTTCGTTTTTATAGAATATTAAGGAGCATCTTTCTTTTCACAAAACTCTACCCTTTTTTTTCAATCACAAAATAGTAAATGGACAAACAACATAAATCCGTGACCGTTTTCGCACAAAATTTGGCATACAACCGATATATAATCGTTTTAATAATTCAAGGAGAGGGGATAGAGTTACGTACATAAGTAGATTGGGACATATTACCTAGTATATTGACGAAAGATTATCGTCTAGTCAGTAGGTTAAATCTTCGCGCTGATAACGTATTATAAACTATTAAATAAGAACAAGAAGAATAAGGTAGAGAAAAGAGAAAGCTTCTTTATTTCTCTTGAGAGATGTATTGAGGGATTTTAGGGATGAATTACAATGAAGAAAAACCCCTTTATTTATAGAGGAGAACTAACTTTGTCCCAAAGTTAGAGTTCCTAACTTTTCTCCAAAGAAACATTAAGATAGATATTCACTACAATAATAATACTTTATAGCAGCGACAAAAAGAAAAAAATATAAATAGCAAATTGACTAGTCAACAATGACTAAAAGATGGCATACAAATTCTTGGATCATTTGGTTGAAATTAATTTCCATCGATTGTCCATTCCCCCTTTTCTAAATGCTTCCAAAGCTTCCCTGAATAACGTTTCCTTTTGTACTTCTATGAGTAAAATATTTATTAAAATCATTGAGTTTTTAATTACAAAGGCTTTTTCAATAGCAAATTTTGAAATCTCTCATTCAATGATTTTATTGACTCTTCATTCAGAACAATACTGTTTAATATATCATTATATTAATTTTTTGAATACATCAATGATTGAAACTAAGATGTGAAAAAATATATACACTTTGCAAGGATAATCGATGTATTTGTGTAGAGTAAAACTTAATATTGAAAACATCTGTTTTACTAAATTATTATACATAAAAGAATACCTTTTTATTAAAGTTGTAGAAAATAAAATAATTGACCTTAAAACTAACATTTGCTGAGAGATGATGTTGAGTCATTGTAAGACTTGCTTTGATTTGAGTAATAATTAAGCGGATTGAGTTATAACCCATTATTTAATCTATTTTAATTCAACTCATTTTGATCCAAGCAAATTTTGAATAAGTTGGATCATGATTGGCCTATTGATATAATTCATTTGATTTAGGGTAACTTACATAAAACACACATCTTTAGGAGCTAATTACTCTTTTCTCACTACTTTCCCTTCGGATACATCACAATCCCCCCGGATACATCCCAAACCACTCGGATACATCCCAATCCCATCGGATACATCCCAAACCACTCGGATACATCGACATCTTTGGTTTTATCTCGGATACATGGGGTATCCGCATGTATCTGAGGGGTTACAACATGTATCCGAGGGTTGGGATGTATCCGATAGGTGGGATGTATCTAAGGTGAGGTGATGTATCCGAGGTCAGGTGATGTATCCAAAGGAGTTTTTTGATTAACATGTGGTATATTAAGTAATTAAAATAAAGTAGTGGGAGAGTTAGTAAATATGGTAAGGTGTTATGTCTCTTTAGATAGTTTATGCTTTGATTTATTCAAATTTGACCCAACCCGCTCAGGTGTCTCCCTACTAGACTCATCACTATCCTATAAGATTAATAATGATCAATGACTAATATTTCTCCATGTCCCTTCACCTTTTGTTTACAGTTTTTGCAAATTGCAGTAATGTGAACTTACCGCAGCCTTATATACACATCCAGAAGAGCACATGAAAAGGTTTCACAAATCAAGGCATGTTAAAAATCGACTTTTATTAGTTTATTTGATTTATAGATATGAAATATCATCAAAATTTATTTAATGATATATAAAAAAATTTCAAACCAAGTCAATCTATATACACCCCTAATATAGGGATGACAATGTAACGGGGCGAGGCGGGTGCAGGTCAAGTTTTTTCTCAATTCGTAAAAAATTCAACCCGTTTCATACAAAAATTTTACCCGCGACCACCCGCCCCACACCATACCCGCTATTTTTGAATTCTTATGAATAAATTGAAGTTATGGAGAGAATGAAACGGCAAAAAATATTTTACAACTTTTGCAGAGAAGTGTATGTGTATAGATCATATCTACTTGAACCCACTTTACAAGATATACTTGCTGCAGTTGATTCTATTTAATGATCATACTTTAATTGTTAAATATTTTTTTGGTTCTACAAACTATAGTAAAATGAGCTCTTTGTTTTTTTTTTTACTTGTATTGATTCTCTAGGTCATTCCTTTCTATCAATGGGTGTTCTGTATGTTTCTTCTCATTTTGTTCCAGTGAAGTTTTGTATAATTAGTCTTTTATCAATGCTATAAATGGACTGCTGTAACTATATCTGGGGCTACTAGTTACTTTTGATTTTAGAATAGGCTGCATTATATAACTAATACATTATGCTATTGGTGAGCACAAAAAATAGTTAAACATTAATATTTGAATAAACAAGCAATATCACCAACTCTAAATTGTATTTTGTAAGAAAATAAAATCATAACTCACACCCATACCACATCCGCATAAAATTAATATTTTTTATTTTGATCCGGTCCACCCCACACTCACATATGTATAAACTCCACGGCCTCATATATATCTAAACTCGCACTACCGCATTACCATCCCTACCCTAATGTTTACAATGCAAAGACTAAAGACCAGCCAAAGCGGACAGAAGACCAAACACACACAAAAAAAGGAAATGGAAAAGGAAAAACAAGGGTGGAATTGGGCGAAAGGAGGTAAACTAGCAGCGTGAAATTTAAGAAGTGTCCTCTTAACAACCATTACATTAGTGAAGACATCTGCTTTCTCTTGGTTGTATTGTATATCAGTGATTTAAAAGTCATTTAGGGGATGAGCCCCGGGGCGAGCCTCGGGGCGTAATAAAAATGCCCCGGGGAAATTTGTGGGAGTGAAATGATCGTGAGGTGTAAGCCCGTCGGTCTGAGCGTACGCTTAGGCGTTGGGCGGGTTTTTATTTTGGGCATAAGCTCAGAAAAACTCTCCTAATTAAAATTAAAATTGCTACATAAGTATTTAAATTAGTACCAAAAAAACATAAAATTTCAACTTGTTATTAAATTTTAAGAAGATAAAAAGGCTTAAAATCAAAATATTTTAATTCTTAGCTCTAATTTTTATTCTTTCTCTTCGTCTTTCACTGGGTAAATGGAAAAACTAATCAATTGGCAAACTACATAGTCAAAAAAGCATCATCTTTCATGACTTGCTATGATTTGATGTCTCTAATTGTAGATTCCTTCTTCGAGTTTCTTTTTTTAAAAGTTAATTTGTAAATTAATACTCAATTTTTTTACAAAGTCTAATCAATCTTTTGAGATGAGCAGTTCTGATTTTTTTTGTGTGGCAATTATTGACTTTGATTAACATTTTGAGATGAGACAATTTTATGTACATTTTCAATTATTTTTTATTTTCTTGAATTTTTTAATAATTTCTATGCAATTTTATTATTTATTTTTATCATATTACTTTATAAAATATTAAAAATTAAAGTTCCACGAGGCTTACGCCCCAACACCTCAAGGCTTACGTCTCGGGCATCAGGTAAAATGCCTCGCTTTTTAAAACACGATTGTATATATAGAAGCTTGCGGGTGCCAGTGAACCCTTATTTCAACATAATTTTGAATCTAGCCCTTCACCACTCTTTAATGCATATTTTTCAACATATATATGTCCTTGAGCTATCCATTATTTTAATTTTGAAAGTGAGGACATGATGGGCTGATATTTTTTCCATTTATTAATTTCGAGGGTATGTATAATCTTCAACAGTGAGAGTGTGAAATATAACTAAAGACTAATACTTGCAAATTGCACTGAAAAAAGTAATATCTCGGGCAAACTAGCTCATTGACTTCCTTACACTAGAAAATTTGGCGTTCAACTATGTCAAGGCTAGGACATTCTTCTCCTCCGGACACACTTTAATGCATCTGTTTCTACATGTATTTTTCTTGAGCTTTTCATTTTTTTTTTGTTTTGGAGGTGAAGGGGTGGGATGAGTTGTTATTTTATCTACACACAAGATGTTAATTCATTGAGTATGTAGTATATTTTGATGATCGGCAAACTTGTCACAGGAACTTGGTATAGGGACCTGGTATTCTCTTACAACAACCAGTACAAGTCACTTTCAAAGACAACTGTGTTGTACCACTCTGTGTCAGCACTACTATCGGTCCTTCCTGTTATCCAATGGAATCTGTCCAAGGTTTTTCCTCCAACATTGTCTCATATATATATATATATATATATATATATATATATATATATAATCAAAATCATCTCTCTATCCTTGTAAAAGCCACCGGAAGATTCTATAAAGAACAAAGCTTCATCAAGCGAGGGATCAGTTTGCTCTAAATGAAACTGTATCTAGCTCTAGGTTGATTAGGAATTTTGTTCTGTTCTTTACAATTGTAAACTAACTCCTCTTCAAGAGGCCTGTGTGAGTGTTTTTATTGTTAGGACTGAAATAATCAGGTATCATGCGAAAGCTAGCAAAACAAATGTCACGATCCAACCTACCGGGCCATGCGGGCACTTACTCTAAACCCCTAGGTAGACGAACCCTCACCACCGGTTCAACGGGTAACATTGCGGAAATTTAAATAACCCATTAGAATAAGTCAATTTCGTACATGAGAATTCTTTCTTACAAATAGTTTAGAAAAATGACGACTTAAAGAATTTGCGGAAACATTTACAATCCTTAAAACACCCTCCCTAGGAACTAGTCTAAACAGGTACAAGAGCTACTACAAGATGATACAAGGAAGGGAAAAGACACAACTTCCGCCATAGAATCAAGGACAGAAGATGCTGGAGATCCTTATCGCTGCAAACCTATGAAACATCACCAACCTGCAACCAGACTATACCCAAAAAGGTATAGCAAGAGTAGAGTCAGTACAAACATACGTACTGGTAGGCATCATCGATCGACCCGAATCCACTCCTACCATCATATAAGAAGAATAGGGAAAAACATGAATGTAAATAATAGGACTGGATTCCCATCCTCCAACATTCTTTCGCTGCCAACTCCCTCACCCTCAAGACTTTCGAGTCACACTAACCTTAGACTCCCCAAGTCACCAAATCCTAGACTTTCCAAGTCACATTACCCTTCACCAAAGTCCATGTCCATGCCTGGACTGCCCTTCCCTTACCCAAGTCAACTGCTCTGACTAAACATTCAGACTTAACCCGGCTAACTGCCCAACCCAACCACTTATACCCGTAGCATTACTTACCCGTATTCAGCCCCTTCACGAACCTCTAGGACAATCCTCCAACATGTTCGCGACAACCAGAAACTACAACCCCAGACTCTCAGTCTCCCTCCCACTCTAACCACCTCGTGAGATCCCTCTAGCAACCCTTGCTAAATTTATTGATAATGTTGAAGTTATATCTAAATTCCTTCTTAAATCACGTAACCCGAACCCTCCAAGGATCCCCCAACCATACGTAAGTGCCCAACAGGCTACCCCAGTCTACACCAAGACCAACCCTTAGCTTGATTACAACAATTAATCCCTGACCGCTAAAGACACACTCAATAATGATAAAATTTATATATATATTTAACCTCCTCTTTTTCATAGTCCGGACCCACCCCAGGATCCCCTCTAGACAACACCTAAGTGTCAATCACCAACCCCGCCTAATCCAAGACCAACTCAATGATATAACATAATTACCCGATCACTCAAGGACCACCAAACAAGTAACACATTTCAATAAACAACCCGCTCCACTCACAGAACCAATATCAGTCAATGTAACACAACAATATAAATGTAATGATGCAGTAAAATAAACCCGTACCAGGCGTGGTACCCGAGCCAACCGTTAGTATTCCCATACCAGGCGTAGTACCCGAGCCACCTGTTAGTATTCCTGTACCAGGCGTGGTACCTGAGCCAACCGAATGTCAACAATCCACAGTCAAATAGATGAACAAACAACTTGTAAACCAACAAGTAAACACACCGTTCAACTCACAGACTGTAAAAGAGGAATCTTAGACAATCTACACAACTTTCTTAAGCAATGTAATTCATACAAACACTTAGATAAGAGTACAAAATTATACAACATTAATAGGAATCGTAAGCCATCACCTACCCCATTTCCGGGCAACCGGTGAACCGTCAAATCCCGTCCGAAGACTAACCTGGTTCGCCCCCTTTTTAAACATGCAAAGAGTGATTCCTCTCTTTAATATATATATAAACAGCCACACGATTTCTCTTTTCTAACGCTTAGCAAGACTTCCACTACACCTCAAGCCATATACATCCCTGAAACCCCACCTAGGAGTTTCCCATTCCTATTTCTCGTAGCTCACAAGAGCTTTATCGGTACCTCGAACCTTTCCGACATATCAGTCCCTTAACCTATCATTTTATCACGCCAAGACAATAATATAACCACATTATACAATTCACAAGACCAGCCATTTACCCGTATATCCTAGAATCAGCATAACCGAACCCGATTCGCTACCCTTCATGCCCGGAGGCCTAAAACATGGATTCCCTGTTTAAACTATACAATAAGTATGGAAAGTAAACAGGTCTAACTACTCATGAAAACCTAGCCTACCTGGATGCCAAGCAGTTGCAACGGTGCATTTCTGGCTCCGTGAAGGCGTTCCCAGCTGAACGATGGTCTTGGAATCCGCTGATTCATGTCCCTTCAGCCATGACCCCTCCTCCTCATGATTCCCTAGCCTTGGAGCATCATGGGAGGGTTTTTGGAGGAACCCTCGTATGTTTTCCAACTGAGGAGAAGAGACTTTTTAATAAATTCCCATCACAGGCTACTGCCTCCCGTAGCTCCGCTATAGCGGTTTTGCTATTGCAGAATAATTATCGCTATAGCGGAGTAACGTCAGCCTGGATTATTTCTAAAAATCAGGAATTTTCCATGACGTCACCCTACTTACCCTGAATGAATTTTTAATCATTTTCCCTAAATTCATGAAATCAGGAAAAATTAACATAATGACGGACCCAGTCGTTACAACAGATACCAATTTACCCATCCTCGAACGATCTTGAATAAAACCAGGGAGAGAAACTAACATGAGACTCTCACTGTCCCAAGTGACCGCGAAATTAACGAACCTACGCAAGTTGTCCAACCTTTCCATTAAGAGCCTAACCGTCCCGAGGAAAAATCTATTATTACCTCATCCCGACGAAGAATTTGCGAGCCTCACAAGGACAATTTCACGTCTTCCCATTCCGAGCACCCAAGAATTTTGAGGCCTTACGTCATGTTGGGATGGACAAATTTGAAAAGACTCGAGAGAACTCTTCCCATGCCAGTAACTGACTGGCCGTCCACTGTAGAGGATATTTCACCGCTATAGTTGTCCCGCTATAGCGGACAGCCGACCGCTATAGCGGTTGGCAACAGAATGAAATTGGGGAGGAATGGATTTCTCCCCTCATTCTCCCCACATTCCTTTCAAAAACTCTACTCTCTCTCTCCCGATCATCCCACTCCCAACGTTAGAATTTCCAGGTAATAATCGTAATCTCTCTTTCCCTTACTCCCTTGCACGATTTTATACATGAATGTGGTAGAAAACTAGGAACTTGTAGTATATTGAAGTGGGTTTTTGAACTTTGAACTTTTGGTTGGATTTTTGTCGGATTTTCGAAGCATGGACGCTTCCCTTACGTTTACAATGCCTCCAAGGAATCCTGGGCATAAGGATTATGCTATTATTGGCCAAAAATGGGTGGAAAGTGAAGGGTTGTTCTTGAACAAAAGTAATGATTCGGGCGATTTATAGGGGTTATAGTGCCCAAATATTTGTAGAAAATAGTAATATGGTACTTTGGGTAGGTAGATTTGGACTTTGAATGACAAAAATGGGGTTTTGGACCAAGGGGCGCCATTGATGCACCCCTTGAATGTGTGGGATGATGAAGACCGCTATAGCGGTTGGGCTCCGCTATAGCAGTCCCACTACAATGGTACCCCTCCGCTATAGCGGTTTCGCTATGGCGGAAGCACCATCCACTATAGAGGAAGGCCGCAGAACAGTGGCCTTCCCAGCTAACACTTAGAAAAAATTTCCTCCCTTTTTATGTTCTATTACTCTTCTAATCCCATCTCCTTCTTACCCTTGAAGGATAAAACAAATGGCTGAACAACAATGGCCTGAATATGATTATGAGCGATTCCCCGATGAAGCTAGTCGGGAGAGGTTCAGGGATTACCGGAAATTCGGCTTCTGCTATGAGAGGGGCTGCCAAATAACTGGGGTAGATGGAAAAGAGGCTGATTTCCACTGCCGAGTTCAAGAGTTTGGGTGGGGTCCTTTGCTAGTGGCTCCCCCTCCCGCGCTAACCGGCTGGGTGCAGGAGTTCTATGCTATCCTCCCCACTGTCCATTAGGATGAACCCAACCCCACCATCAGGATCCTAGGGGTGGACGTGCATGTGGATGCCCGGACCATCAACAAGGTGTTAGGGGTGCCCCATGTCTCCAACGAGGCATACATGGCTAAAGCCCGGTTGTGGGACATGACTTGGATGAGAAATACTCTGGTGGATCCCACATTCAGGTATAAGGTGTACTAGGTCAACCCCGAGGGCGTCATTAACGTCTACTTTTCCTCCGAGGCTAGGAAGTGGGTGAACTTGGTGTCCCGGAGGATCCATACATCGGGAAATCAGATCGACGTTACTTATGTCAGGACCTTGGTGATTGATTGTGCTATCCAGGGTATAATCATGAACGTAGGGGAGAAAATCATCTCCAAGTGGAAGGAATTCTACCGGGGTCACAAGAAGGGCCCTTATCTGCCTGGGTTGGTGTTAGAGCTGTGCCGACGAGTTGGTGTGCCTCAGGACCATACCGACTCAGAGGTGACCATGGACGAGCTCTTTGACCCCGTCCGGGTGAAGGATATCTCCAAGAAGAAGAGAATGTTGGGTGAGGCCGAAAGTAGTCAGCCGGTGGAGGAGGCCGATGATGATGATGAGGATGATGACATTCTTGCCCCTTCCCAGTCCCAGCCCCAGCCCCCGATCTCTAGAGCCCAGCTGGAGGAAAATCTGGCAGTTGTCCGGAGGTTCATGGAGGATCTTAATGCCGGAGGCTCAGCCCCCCACCCATCTATTCAGGAACTTGCAGCACTCTGTAGGGAGTTAGGGGAAGAGAAGAGGAAGAGACGCTCCCGGGACCGCATGTTTGTTCGGATGTGGAAGACCATCAAGGTCATGTTCTCTTGTGCTGCCCCCGGTCAGGAGCTCCCCACCCTCGACCCCGAGGATGTGCATGAGTTCCCCTTCCTGAGCAATGATGAGGCTTAGGAACCCCCTCCCCCCTTATTACTGATCATTATTGTTGGGTTGCCCCCATTTGGGGCTTGTTTAAGACAATATTTCCCCTTTTTTCCCCTTTCATTTTGTCACGTGGATGCCCGTTTTAGACACTATTTTCCTTTCCTGCATATCTTGTATAATAGCACTGTTTTTCCTTGGTTTTACACAGTGGTTTCATAGCTAATACTTGTTTTTATCTTATCCCCAGAAAGGGACGAAAACAGGGGAAAACAGAGCAGGTTCACTGCCTCGCTGACCTCCGCTATAGCGGATGGTCATTCCACGATAGTGGTTGGCTTCCGTTATAGCGGTCCTGACGGTAATAGTACAGAACATTTGATTTCCAACTGAAGCACTCATCCCCCTTCCCGGTCACCACTGTCCCAACCTGTAAGTCCCGCCATGGTCTTGAACCACCCTCAAGACCATTCCTGGCACCGAGCACATCACAATCAGGCATAACACATTATAAACATATCATAATTACAAGAAATTCACAACAATTAATTGTTTACCGGTAATATCTTCCCGCCATTATGCACTAATGGCTCCCTTATTCCTATGGTTCCCAACCAATTCCTGACTGTCCTGAAACTGAAGCTTCCTTACAGCCACAGTACTCAATCCCTTATCATCTTAACCAATGATAAGCCCTTTCTAACATGCGGTACCACTCTTTAAATCAAGAAATTAAACAGACTACCACCATCTAAGGTACACACAAATTTTCACTTAAAGACTTTCTGTAGACTCTGCATGCACATCAATTAAAAATCCACACACATTTCAATTAAGTCACACAAGGTTGTACACACCACATTTCAACTTTAAGTCACAACAAGATCAATCACAACCAACTCAACTCACAAGTTTCACCTCCCATTCATACCACGGATGACCATTAGCCGGTTATCCATGCTTGCTACAGCCTCTCAGCCAGATACCAATTGGAACCTTCCCGGTTCTAATTTCTCTTGCTTGTCCTGTCGTAACTGAAGTACGAAAACCTCTTTTACCTTGCTGAGATACCAATTGGTATTGAGAGATACCAATTGGACTCAACTCATGCAAGCAAGTAATCGAACCGCACGAAAGAATAAACGAAGGGAGGTATTTCGTAGAATGCCTCATAGCTTCCCAAAGATTAGATGTGGACGTCAACACACCAATCCGTAGGACTCTATCCGACACTTTGCTCTTGTACTGGGAGATCGGTAACCTATGCTATATTACCATTTGTCACGACCCAACCTACTGGATTGTGCAGGCACCTACTCTAAACCCCTAGGTAGATGAACCCTCACCACCGGTTCAACGGGTAACATTGCGGAAATTTATATAACCCATTAGAATAAGTCAATTTTGTACATGAGAATTCTTTCTTACAAATAGTTTAGAAAAATAACGACTTAAAGAATTTGCAGAAACATTTACAATCCTTAAAATACCCTCCCTAGGAACTAGTCTAAACAGGTACAAGAGTTACTACAAGATGATACAAGGAAGGGAAAAGACACAACTTCCGCCATGGAATAAAGGACAGAAGTTGTTGGAGATCCTTATTGCTGCGAACCTATGAAACATCACCAACCTGCAACCAGACTATACCCAAAAATGTATAGCAAGAGTAGAGTCAGTACAAACACACGTACTGGTAGGCATCATCGGTCGACACGAATCCACTCCTACCATCATATAAGAAGAACAGGGAAAAACATGATTGAAAATAATAGGACTGGATTCCCATCCTCCAACATTCTTCCGCTGCCAACTCCCTCACCCTCAAGACTTTCGAGTCACACTAACCTTAGACTCCCCAAGTCACCAAATCCTAGACTTCCCAAGTCACATTATCCTTCACCAAAGTCCATGTCCATGCCTGGACTGCCCTTCCCTTACCCAAGTCAACTACTCTGACTAAACATTCAGACTTAACCCGGCTAACTGCCCAACCCAACCACTTATACCTGTAGCATTACTTACCCATATTCAGCCCCTTCACGAACCTCTAGGACAATCCTCCAACATATTCGCGACAACCAGAAACTACAACCCCAGACTCTCAGTATCCCACCCACTCTAACCACTTCGTGAGATCTCTCTAGCAACCCTTGCTAAATTTATTGACAATATTGAAGTTACATCTAAATTCCTTCTTAAATCACGTAATCCGGACCCTCCAAGGATCCCCCAACCACACCTAAGTGCCCAACAGGCTACCCCGGTCTACACCAAGACCAACCCTTAGCTTGATTACAATAATTAATCCTCGACCGCTAAAGACACAATCAATGAAGATAAAATATATATATTTAACCTCCTCTTTTTCATAGTTCAGACCCACCCCGGGATCCCCTCTAGACAACACCTAAGTGTCAATGAACAACCCGCCCTAATCCAAGACCAACTCAATGATATAACAGAATTTCCTGGTCACTCAAGGACCACCAAACAAGTAACACATTTCAATAAACAACTCGGTCCACTCACGGAACCAATATCAGTCAATGTGACACAACAATATAAATACAATGATGCAGTAAAATAAAATTGTACCAGGCTTGGTACCCGAGCCAACCGTTAGTATTCCCATACAAGGCGTGGTACTCGAGCCAACTATTAGTATTCCCGTACCAGGCGTGGTACCTGAGCCAACCGAACGTCAATAATCCACAGTCAAATAGATGAACAAACAACATGTAAACCAACAAGTAAACACACTGTTCAACTCACATACTGTAAAACAGGAACTTTATACATTCTACATATCTTTCCTAAGCAATGTAATTCATACAAAAACTTAGATAAGAGTACAAAATTATACAACATTCACAAGAATCATAAGCCATAACCTACCCCATTTCTGGGCAACCAGTGAACCGTCAAATCCCGTCCGAAGACTAACCCGGTTTGCCCCCTTTATAAACATGCAATGAGGGATTCCTCTCTTCAATATATATATAAACAGCCACACGATTTCCCTTTTCCAACCCTTAGCAAGACCGCCACTACACCTCAAGCCATATACATCCCTGAAACCCCACCTAGGAGTTTCCCATTCCTATTTCTCGTAGCTCACAAGCGCTTTCCCGGTACCTCGAACCTTTTCGACATACCAGTCCCTTAACCTATCATTTTATCATGCCAAGAAAATAATATAACCATATTATACAATTCACCAGACCAGCTATTTACCCGTACATCCTAGAATCAGCATAACCGAATCCGCCAGATTCCATGCCCGGAGGCCTAAAACATGGATTCTCCATTTCCACTATACAATAAGTACGAAAAGTAAACAGGTCTAACTACTCATGAAAACTTAGCCTACCTGGACGCCAAGCAGCTGTAATGGTGCATTTCTAGCTTCGTGAAGGCATTCTCGGCTAAATGATGGTCATGGAATCCATTGTTCTGCGTCCCTTCAGCCATGACCCCTCCTCCTCATGATTCCCCAGCCTTGGAGCAGCATGGGAGGGTTTTTGGAGGAATCATCATATGTTTTCCAACTAAGGAGAATAGACTTTTTAATAAAATCCTGTCACAGGCTACTGCCTCCCATAGCTCCGCTATATCGGTCTGTCTCTCTGCTACAGCAGTTCTGCTATAGCAGAATAATTACCGCTATAGCAGCGTGACATCAGCTCAAAATATTTTTGAAAATCAGGAATTTTCCATGACATCACCCTACTTACCCCGAATGAATTTTTAATCATTTTCCCCAAATTTATAAAATCGGGAAAAATTAACATAATGATGGACCCGATCGTTACAGCAAACCTCGAATGACGTTAAGTAAGAAGACAAATGATAAATATACCATAAGAGATATAATAATTTAACGTAGTTCAGTCAATCGACTACATCCACAAGAAGAGATGAGCAATCCATTATATAAAAGAGAGTACAAAATATCGAGAGAAACAACCTCACAAAATTCACTCTAAATAAAAAGGAGGTTCACACAAGTGACACCGCAACACTTGTGTCTAACTAATTATTTCTCTAAACCAAACTCTCAAAGCCCTTATGACTACATTTTGGATGCAAAAAGGGCCAAAAATACCCTCAAACTATTTGAAATAGAGTAAATATACCCTCCATTTCATTTTGGGCTCAAAAATGCCCTTGTCGTTAACATTTTGATCCACATATACCCTCCAACTTAACACTCCATTTTCTGTGATGATTTGGCAGCTACGTGGCCATTCAACTAGGATAAGGCCACTCCACATGGATGCCACCTAGGATCCCATTAACTTTACAGAAAAGGGCCAAAATACCCTCAAACTATCTGAAATAGAGCAAATATACCCTCTATTTTATTTTGGGCTCAAAAATACCCTTCATGTTAACATTTTGGACCATAAATACTCTTCAACTTAACACCCATTTTCTGTGATGATTTGAAAGCCAAGAGGCCGTCCAACTAGGACAAGGCCACTCCACAAAGCTTCCACCTAGGATCCCATTAAATTTAATAGTCTTACCCATTCTTTCAATGATCTGACCTACTAATTACTCTGACTCACTCTCAATTAAAAGCTATACTAAACTTAACTCACTTCATTTGATAAAAAACTTCAAACAAATCTAATATGGTCATAAAAAAAAAATCTTGCAAGTTATTAGTATTTAACATGTCGTTAAAATAGAAAAAAAATACAATTTAGCGACTATGTCGGCATCTATATTGGAGGCTTTTTTTAAAGGATAGCTATTATTTATAATCTATGGTAGAGCATACATCGAAGATACATCTTCATTATCAGTGATAAGTACCTTACTAAATGCTACAAAGAAATTAAGAAGATGACCCACAAAGTTATACTCACTGTTGAAAAGAGGTACTGATGATATGAAAAAGCAAGAAACAAAGACAGATCAAATGGATGATTTGGTGAGCCTTCTGTTGGAGGGTGATAATTTACTTGCTAAATTATTTATCTGTTGAGTTTAAGTTTTATGCACCTTTTGGATTTAAATTTTATACACGGATAATATATAGTTTTTTCTAATGACTGATATGAGAGCTCATTGCCCATATCAGATTTGTTTGAAGTCTTTAATCAAATAAAGCAGATTAGGTTTAGTATAACTTTTAATTAGGAATGGGTTGGGGCAATTAGTAGGTCGGATCATTAAAAGAATGGGTCAGACTATTAAATTTAATAGGATCCTAGGTGGTAGCCATGTAGAGTGGTCTTGTCCTAGTTGGACAGCC
The DNA here is from genome assembly GCA_003996215.1 of Jaltomata sinuosa. Taxonomy (NCBI): domain Eukaryota; kingdom Viridiplantae; phylum Streptophyta; class Magnoliopsida; order Solanales; family Solanaceae; genus Jaltomata; species Jaltomata sinuosa. The sequence goes on along the minus strand of QJPP01003100.1, from coordinate 62,883 downwards.
ACGTGGCTACCAAATTATCACAGAAAATGGGATGTTAAGTTGAAGGGTATTTGTGGTCCAAAATATTAACAACAAGAGTATTTTTGAGCCCAAAGTAAAATGGAGGGTATATTTGCATTATTTTAAATAGTTTGAGGGTATTTTTGGCCCTTTTCTATAAATTTAATAGGATCCTAGGTGGCAGCCATGTGGAGTGGTCTTGTCCTAGTTGGATGGCCACGTGGCTTTCAAACATCATAGAAAATAGGGTGTTAAGTTGGAGGATATTTGTGGTTCAATATAGTGAAGCTTAGGTTTGCTGGTGACCTTCTACTCTTTTGTAGAGGGGACACAAAGTCAGTGGAGAAATTGTTCTATTGCTTTGAGAGATTCTCTTCAGCATCTGGGCTAATTGTCAATATTAAACAAAAGTTATGTTTACTTTGAGGGTATAGATCAAGACAGTCAGGCTATCCTGGATATGCTATAATTTTCTCAAGGAAGCTTTCTTTTTAGATATTTGGGTGTTCCATCGAGTACTAAAAGACTATCAGCTAGTCAGTTGGTCCTTCTACTGGACAAGATGATGACAAGAGTCAATCACTGAACTTCTAAGCTCCTATCTTATGCAGAAAGAGTTTAGTTAGTGAGGTCAATACTATTTGCTATTCAGACTTTCTGGTCTCAAATCTTCATTTTGCCTAAAAAAGTACTAAAGGCAATTGAGGCCATTTGCAGAACTTTTCTCTGGATAGGTGGTAGTTGTCCAACTAAGAAGGCTTTGGTAGCATGAGAGAAGCTTTGTTTGCCAAACTGTGTACGAGGAATAAATATTATCCATATTCACACATGTAATAAAATTGCAGTATGCAAAATGCTATGTAATTTGTGTAACAAAAAAGACAAGTTGGGGGTCAAATAGGTATATGTGTACTATTTGAAGGGGAAAACTACTTGGGAATGGTTCCCAAATCAAGCATCATCAATGTTGAAGAATATCTTTAAAGCAACTAAGGCTATGGAGGAAGCTAGTTTTGATTATGCTAGTGTGACAAGGTCTTCTATGTTCTGTATAAAGCAGGTCTACCTCAAGCTCAGAGGTGATTACTCTAAAGTAGCTTGGAGAAGACTAGTCTGCAACAATTTGTCTCTCCTAAATAGGTGATTATCCTTTATCTGTTCTGCATGAAAAATTATACACTAGTGATAAACTTATGAAATGGAACCTCATTGATGATAGTATTTTCCCTATATGTGGTCTATCTGAGGAATCAGTAGAGCATCTATTTTTTGCTTGCCCCTTCTCTAAAGAAATATGGGATAAAGTGTTAGCATGGCAGGGATATCATAGAGGGGCAATGGGGTGGTCAGATGAAGTAGCATGGATGATTCAACATGTAAATGGAAAAGCTGCTCAATCTCAAATGTTTAGGATAGCATTAGGTAGTTATGTTTATATGGTGTGGAAAGGGAGAAACAATAGAGTCTTCTAAGGAAAAAGAACTCCAAACATTATTACAACCATGATTATCTAGGAGTCGATTTCTATAGGATCCATGAAGCCAAGACTTCCTATTAGAATTGCTGAACTTGATTTATATCCTATTTAGAAGGCTATATATTATAGTAGGATCCAAGATATAGAAGGGGTGAACTTCTTGACTCTGGAGCTTGGGAGCCCTGTCCAAGCTCAATTTTTGTCTCTGATCTATACAAAGTCTTTTTGGTATATAAAATGTCTGTTTATTACCAAAAAAGTATGAAACATGTTAGACAATCTGAGATGGCCCTAGTTTTTCCATTTTGTAATGATTGTTTAAGTCTTTTATTGTCCTCCCAACACACATGCAAGTTTACGTGGTTGCAAGTAATAAAGTAATTGCAAACAATTGGGTATTGTCTATCTTCATGGAGTTAATTACTGACAAGATAACTAATCTACTATTATGATTGTAAACACAAGTGTTATCTAATTCAAGAGTTTTAGGGTTTGATTATTATACTAACAAATAAAGTAAATAGAGTAGAAAATTTAGGAGTTTGATTATAAGACCTAGGGTTGTGGCACTCACGTAATTTCATCATACTTTTTATATATTATTTAAGCATATTTACGTAATCTACCAAATAACTGAATCATAGGGTCAACAGTATGATCATGGGCTCTCACAATACTCTAACCGTCTATCCAAATTAGCCTTCTAACTATATTGTTGAGCATGGATAGTTGAACCGCTCCCTCCGTCCACTTTTACTTGTTATTATTTTTCTTCTTGAGGTCAAACTATATGAACTTTGATCAATATTTTAAGATATTTTCATCATATTAATATGAGAAAGATTGTAACTTATGGCATTTTTCATATAGTTATTGATCATCTAAATTTTAAATTTAAAATATTAAATCAATTTATTTTAATTTAGCTTTGAAGTTTAGTCAAATTGACTTTCGTAAAGTAAAATATGAAAAGTAAAAATAGATAGAGGGAGTAATTTGAATGAAAAAGTTGTCATCCTGTATTTTACCCTAGAAGGAAGATCTAGGTACATCTCCGTCCTAGCCACTAATTCATCCGTAGGTGAATCCTACTCTCCTTAACCCAAGTTTTATTTCTAATCTCTGTCTCTCAAGTTTCTATAGAAATTATCTGTTTGCCCTATCACTACTAAAAAGTCAGAGAAAATCAACCTCAAAAAACTGACTTTCTGTGATCAATTTTCCTTATATATTGGTTGCAAAGCAATAGAATAGTAAGTAAAAGATTAAGAGAACAAAATATAATGGTAGATTTAGAAAACATAAACTATATATAAGTTATGATATTCATATTATGGCCATAACCCTAGATATATAGCTTTTAACCACTCATACTCTGATTACAAACAATAATCTAATGTATGAACAATAAATTAAGATTAGTAAAAGAGTTGAAAGGTAACCCTATTATAGAAGAGACTTCTTGCTCTATGATTTTATTAGATTCTCAAGAATATGCAGAATACCCACTAAAAATAAACTAGGAAAGGTATTTATAATATTTAGAAAGAACTCAAAAAGACCTCTCCAAGTTGGGTTGGGACAAGGGCAGAATTTTCCCTTGTCTGTTGTTGCTCGCTGCACGAGCTCCCCTTGCTCGCTATAGGGCTCGCATTGTGAGCTCCTTCTAATCACCCTGGAATTATCCTTCTCAGGGTGTAAACTTTAGAGAGAGTGTATTTTGGACCTTCCTTTGCTATAGAGTTGGCCCTGTGACCTTTTGATTTTGTTCTGGACCTCAATTTTCCAAATTTGGCGTTCTGAGCTCCCTTTTCATCTCTTTTTAGCTTCTTTCATTAAATCTGCATAAAATACCTTGTATAAATAATAAATCATAAAATCAAGCATAAACTACAAGTATTAGGCCAAAACACCCTCAAAATAAGGTTTAAATGTGAGTAAAAAGTAGTAACAATGAGTGTATATCAGACCCATATCATCGCCCCCTCAAAAGAAATTAGGCTTTTCTACGAGCCCTAACTCTTTTATAACTTGTAATGCTCTCTGTAATTTCATAGGTTAAATAATATAAAGTAAAATTTTCAGTAAAAATAAGACTTTTTGAGACCATTTAGACAACATTTGAAGTTAAAGTTAGATTTTTTTGCAGAAGTAGAATTTTGTTTGAGTTTGTCATGATCCAAAAATATGTAAGCCATGATGGCATCTACACTCCGACTTGATAGGTGAATCAACTTTCAGTTCTATATTATTTTCATTAATTAGAGCATAAAGTAAGGATGTGAATAATTATAATATTATAATGAGTGTCTCGATAACTATAATATGCAAAAATAAATAAATAGTGACATGAATATAAGAAATGACTTAGAGTACTACATACTAGTATGAAAATACTCAATTACAATTGTCTAGAAATAAATAAAATATGGGATAAAATAAAGATATATGGAGTCCGATCCCACCCTGAAGTCTCCAAGTCTACAACTATTAGACACGATTGTGTGATCCATTGATACACGAATCTCAATCTGCAAAAAAGAGTGTAACAAGTATAGCATGAGTACTGAAACGTGTGCTCATCAAATATCATTAATCAATTCCAACAAGATAGTTGCAAGGATTGGTCTTTGAAGTATTGCGGTCTACACTTTAACAGTAATGAACTTTAAGCAGATATAGCATTATCATGTAAGGATAGGATAAATCAAAAGAATCTCAGAAAAATTATTGAATCCGATTATAAAAAGAAATATGCAAAAGTTTATCTCAATTACACGTAAGATGCTCAAATTAGAATTAATATCATAATATAACATGTAGTATAATGACCATATCTAAACTCATAACCTTGCGTACACACTAACTCTACTAAGGTGTCTAGGAGCATGACCCATAAGAGATAAATGTGTTGTCCATATAATGCACATATACTCTCTATATGTAGTATAAACGATCTCAATGTACTTATCAAACTCAACACGGACGATCTCAACATGCATCACTCATATCAATGTAACTCAATTTTAGTAAGGATGATTTCAACATTCATATCTCATAATTTTTTCAGTTCATATATAATCACATATCAATGTATAACATATCAATATCAGTAAACAATTAGTATCAGTTAAAAATTTCTCCTACATGAAGTTAGCTCTAAATAACACCCACTTGGATACATGTAACATCACTGGCAATGCAGCATGAGTTATAAGAAAAATACTTGAGTCAAAAATATATATTAGATAAGCACTTTTCTTGTAGGAGGACCATCAGTCTAAATTTATATGTGTAATGGTGAACAACAAATTCTCCGTAAGAAAGATGTATATTTTATTACTTCTATAACAATAAAATATCTCCTAAAAGAATTTCATTCTTCATTCTAATATGCATCATAAATACAAGTTTATCTTGTGGCCAGCATAGATTGGCAAAATTGGTACGGTTGATAAATTACTGATGTTTCATATCCAAGTTTCTTCATCCTATGTCTTTTGCAATTCAGCCGATGAAACTCTAGATAATCTACTTTTCACTTGCTATACTATCATAACTTTATGGTAAAATTTTTTTATCTATTTGGGATTTCAAAGAGTTATTGATAGTTGGCAAAATGAGATTCAATATGTAAGCAGTTGGGCAATGAGAACTGAAAAAATGAGTTATTCTAAATTGTTCCTTTGATATGATGATTGCCATCATCGGGAGAAAAAAATATGATGATATTTCAGAATAAAACATACCAAAATTACAGAGTTTCAAGGAAGATTACTATACGCATTCACATTAAAGAAAGAGGGCTGAAAAAGTGACAACCTATACTTCCTCGACTCAATCCTTCCCATGAGTTGCTCTAGGGGGTCTGGTTCCTTTTGATACTGCTTGTAATTATAATTGAAACTATTACTATGAGATGTAATCTATTTTTGATTTGTATTTGTGATAGTTGTATTAGCTAGCTAGACTCCTTTGTTAGTTTAAGTCTATTTTTCAACTTTGAAAAAGATAGTCTGGATTGTTTATTATGTAAATATCATTTTTGGTATCAGTAAAATTATTTATTTTACAAAAAAATCATGAAAGTATCATTTAGCTTGAATTTCCTCTTAATGCATCAATAAATCAAGTAATTCACGCAACTAAGTCACATAAATCACGTAGATCACATAACTCAGCATGTCACTTGGTATCCACATAGGCGCTTATGACCCCGCTGATACGTCAATCCATCACCCTTAAGTCATTCATTATAATATAATTAGGGGAAAATATTTATCATGAAGGTAAAGTCTTAATTTACCTCAATCCAGAGTACCACAAACTTAAAGAACAATCTGTCCCTTCCTCAATACTTTTGAATGTTTTCAATCTATTCAAAATCAAATTTGACACGATTAAATAAAGCTAACAAGATCTATATTAATATAAAAGGAACCAGGTCAAAAAGTGAACAGAAGTCAAATCTGAGCCCCGAGATCAAAATTAAAGATTTCTCTTAAAATTGGGTTACCCATACCCCAAAGGTCTCCTATATCAGGTTTAAACAAAAATTAACCTCTAATCGACCTTTAAATCCCTAAATTACACCCTTCTAAGTTTAAGACAAAAACTCCTAAATCTCTTAATCAAAACATGGATTAATCTACTATTGAACGTAAGGAATCATGAATAACTACTAAGATTAAGGTTAGATTTTTACGAGCACGTCAAAAAATAGCCGCAAAATCACCTAAATCCAAGCTCTAGAACTCACGTTATGAAATGAAATGTCAAATCTCAATTTTGAAAATATTAAATTCTACCTAGGAATTTCTCTTCATAAACAAGGTTAGGATTCACACAATCGCGGCCTACTCTGGCCTTCCCTTACGCGAACATGGCTAGGTTCCACGTGAACGATGTCTGGCCCCTCTCCTTTATGGGAACATGCATTGATGGTCGTAATTTCATTTATCCCCTAGAGCAGCTCCTTGCACAATCACTCAAAACCCTATCACAATCGCGATTCATATTGTAGGGTCATAATAGCAACATAAAGATTGGTATGCTAATTTTGTCATTTGGATGTCTGAATCTTATCTGAACCCTTTGGGGTGAAAATCATATATGCAACCTACTCCAAAAACACCCTATGAGCTCATTGGAATATTCTAATCACCAATTCCAGGTCTTCTAGATATATTTTACAATAATCAACTCTTTATTTTTTAAAATTGTTAATTGTCAACTTGATCATCTGAATCACTCCCAAAATCCTCAGTGCCCATTCAAACTATCCAACTAAATCTCCAATCAGCATACATACCTATAAGAACTTTCAAATCTAGATTTTTAGTTCATTAACCTAATGTTGTCTTTGGTCAACTCTTAAATATTTAAATTCCTAAGTTTTGGCTTTCTTCTCCGAAACGCACATGAGTCCCTCGAGACACATACCATCTGTCCCTACAAGTCATAAAATAATCGATCATGTATAAAATGATGGAGCTAATTTCTTATCTTCAACAATAATTGTGGATTCATACCATTATGAACATTCGCTCAAGTTGTCGCTTCAGCAGATTTTCCTTCAACTTCAATGATGTATTCGAACTTCAGGAGTTGAGTCATTTGAGAAAAGATTTTGCTTCCCACTCATCCAGGACTGGAGGAGGCAACATTATTTCCTTCTGAAAAATGTATCACAAATTCTTGGAGCAATTCAGTGTCTCCTTGAGTGATTTTGAAGATGTCAGCTTTCGTCACTTGTACCTTATTTGCTTCAGTGTGTCGCTTGTATAAAAAATCTACAAGATGTTCAAAAGATCTGATGGAATGTTCAAGTATTAAACAATACCATATCATGGATCCTTTAGTCAGAGTTTCTCTGAATGTTTTGAGTAGGACCAATTCATTCTCATCCGATTCCATATCATTTCCTTTCATAATGCATGTGTATACTATTACATGCTCTTGAGGTTCCATTGTCCTATTATATTTTGAAATGCTTAACATCATGAATAATTTGGAAATTAATTTTAGAATTGCACTTGGCAAGAATGGAAGTTGCACATATCTCTTTGAGTTTTGAAATTTCAAGATCGGTAGAGCCTCTGAAATTTGATCTATGCAAGCATGGAACTCTTTCCATTCTGATATATCTGGTTAGTCAGTGCCATTAGGTACTTTATGATTTTGGATGACTCTGTGTTTCTAGGAGTAGTAATATTATTTTCTCCATGTTCTTCGACTCTGGTATGGTGAGATTATTCCTATTGTGATACATTTGTTTCTGTTGTGATGTTCTTTTTCAAACCCGTTATTGTTTTTTTGTTGGTGTCCAAAATGGCAAAGAATTTCGTAAAATTAGACTCGATGACTCTGATAAGGATCAAAATACCTGATTAGAGCGTATCAAACCACAAATCCCCACCAACCATTAGCAAATTATCATGCACATACCTTAAACAAGTAAAATCTAAAAGTGAGTAAATCGTAACCTACCTGAAGGCCGATCATGTGCTCACGAACCCACTACCCAGAGCTTTTATCATTCGAGAAGCCTCTGACTGCTGCCATACTATCAAAATAATTATCTATGTATTAGAATATGAAGAATAATACCCATATCACTACTTTGGAATTTGGGTCAAATATTGCCGCAGGACCCACTTATGAAATCAGAAAATAAAATTCATAATAATGTTCTTCGTGGGACAAGAATGTAATGACCCTTCCGATCATTCCTGCAATTACGTTTTCTGTGTACTATTAGAGCTTTCCTGTAGTGGCCCCAAGTCATTTATGGCTTGCTGGGGCCGATGGTTTGGTGCTCTGGCCGTTCGGTTAGTCTTTATGACCAATTCCCTGTCTTAGGAGCTGAGTATCAAAATCGTGCGGTGGTGATTTGCGATCGTATGACCATAACCTTCATCCTGTAGCAAAGGCTTGCGGGCCTAAAATTGAGAATTTTATTAACATCACATGTATTTGAAAATATTTTATTTGAAAGTTGAATTTGGTAAAAAGTTTTATTTCTCTAAAAATGTTTTAAATATTTATTAAAAAAATAATAATAAATAAATAAATACTTTTGTTACGATATATTTGTGTATGTATTTATTTTATAAGAGTTTTATAAATTACTAATGTTTTTAACGGAGATAATAAACTTAGTTATGTTGAAGGTTATTATTATAATATAGTAGGTTTTATTTGAAATAATTTTCTATTAACTATGGTATATTGAAAAATATATATATATATATATTTTACCACGACTCTATGCAATACCCGAGTATATACGTATTGGGAACGAATATTTTGGAGCCACCTCTACCTCTACGTGGAAGTGGAGAGAGAGTACAACAATATTTTCATTAGTGGTGGCATAACTCATGTTGACTTAGCATATTAGCATTTATTGCTAATTAATGTGAAATGTGTAGGGGGGGTCAAATCTACTTGCTCAATGGGTTAGAGTTGCTGCAAAGTTATACTTGCACGAATAGGACTCAACGTGGTCGGCTTCTATACAAGACATATCTATACACATATGTTCTCCATTAAATAAGGATATGGTGAAGGAATTTTCTTTGGCAATTTTTATTTGATTCCCAAAAGAAAAATCAATTATCTATGTCAAGTTATTCAAGCCCAAATTCGAGTTTGATTTTATTTCGGAGCAAGTCGGGCTTGGACATCGTCGTTCTAGCAGCTTATCGTCGGACGACAGGTAGGTTACGGTCTAAATCCTCTAGAATTTGCATATATAAGATAAAATTGTATTAATGGGCATCCTTGGGTTGGGTTATTAGGTTGGTACCACAGACCTTGACCGCTTTTCCATGATTCATCCATTTCTTTCCTCCAGTTTTGTGTAGTATTCTTAGTAGTTGATATTATCACCCTTGTGGTCCTGTGAGGCCTTGTTGACTCTAGAACATAGAAGGTGGGTTATTGGGAATGTCCACGAGTTCCGGGCATAGAAATATCATTTTAGGCTGGTTATGCTTGTTGAGTAGCTTCGGAGCCTGTGTAGGGCCATTAGGTTGATTGTGAGCTGCTGGGCGGCTATTTGTGTTGATCATTCATTTCCATGCATAGAAAGTGGATTTATCTATGTTTTACTATGGTTTTTGGATTCAGGCCTACTAGAACTATTTTTCTAAGCTTTGCATGGCCTTGGGGGCCCACTTTCGATGGAAATGAATTGGGAAATGGTATGACTTAACTGGTGGATCTTCTTGGGGTAAAAGAAAGTTAAATTATGATTAATATCACCAGTTTTACTACTAATGCTAGACTCAGCAGGGTCGGGGTGCTAGTTGAGTTTTCTTACTACTTTGAGATGATTTTAGCCTCGGTCCGACTGAGCACCTGAGATGGCCTTCTACTATTTAGATCCGATTATGCCCGGGCACCCTTGAAAGGGTTTTTGAGACATTTTCTACAACTTTAGTCCTGGAAAGGGTCTAGGCATGCATATTCGAGACTGGGTCTCTATCTCGAACCTGGACTTGCTTCTAGATGGCATATTTTGATACTGAGTTTTAGTATGGGGTCCGGGACCTCCATGAACCTTGCTGCTCTAGGCCTGGGGCTTTGGTCTATGTGTGACAGAGGGAAGGTATACGGCAGAGTATAGGTATACATGCAGTGTCCTTCTATGGAACCCACCTGTTGGGCGGCCCAATCGACACCGGAGGGGGGGTACATACAGAGATACCATTTCACCTGAGATCTTCATGAATCATATTATTTATTGTTTAAGGCTCCACCCTTATTTTTTGTTTGTTGATTGTAGGCTCCAGTAGTATAGGATACCGAAGGGTTTGTTTTTACTTGTTTATGTTCCTCGGTTGTATGGCCGACCGGGGGACTATAGGTAGACTCTTGTTATTTATTTACGGAATTATTCCCTATTACGGCTAGGTAGTTGGTTTCTGGATTTGAGATTGATATGGTTAGTCGATCTTTGATTTCTATTTTCCTGAGCATGTTTATCTCTACTCTTCGCTCTCCTTTCCTTATACTTGAGGTTACTGGTATACCGTCCATTTCTAGAACTTATTATGTATATACTTTTATCGCAAGGATCCCAGGTGCGTCTTTTCTTACTTTCACCTGTGCCTGTGTGTATATATTCTAGTTTCTAGCCTTGTATATTATTCTGTTGTCTTTCCTCTGGGCTAGTTCCTGTGTACTTTTTCATTGATTTTCTTGACTGCTTGTTTCTATTCTATCTGTTATTACTCTTTTATCTTATATATGTCCAGTCGGCCTATGATACCTACTGGGTACCTTATGCTTCGCATTTGGTGCTCACCCTACACACTGCATCTTCTCGTGCAGATCCTAGTGTGAGCCATCGCTGCTAGCTCGTGGGAGACTCGTGCTTAGAGTTTTTGGTGATATTCTGGACTCAGGGTGAGCTCTTGGCGACCGGAGCTTAGCTTTCAGCTTATCTTTTGCTTATGTACTCTAATACCATTCGTAGACATTTATGTATATATTATTTTGGATCCCTTTGTACTTCTGACATGGAGATTTGGCTCTATACTATAATACCAAGTCTTGGGTTGGTTTTGGCGCCTGTATATACACCTGTTGTTCTTTCCTTTATCTTATGTATCCCTTGCTTCTACCTATTTTACGTATTCTTCTACTTGTTGGTTAGATAGTAGCCCATTACTAACCGTTCTGGGCTATGTGAATTGATTTGCCTAGTGGGGTTTGTAGGTGATATCATGACCGAGAAACTGGATCGTGAAAGCTTGGTATCAGAGCCCCAGGTTCACCAGTGTCATTGATATAGGAGCCAATGTCTAGTAGAGTCATACGGATCAAGGAGGAGACATTCGTACTCAATATTTCGAAGGCTACAGTGTCATCTTAGGAAATACTACTTTCTTATTGCCTCTATATCATGCGTCTTATCCTTGATGGTTTCTTGAAATTTCACGTATTCTAGTTCATTCTTTGGCAAATGATTCTTACGAGAGCAGTTTACCAGACTTATCCAAGGTTCTATGATCGTATCTGAGTATGAAACCCGCTTCCACCAGCTTGATCATTTTGGGGCTATGATCATGCCTACAGAGCCTAATAGAGTCTGTAGGTTTGTCTGGGGGGGTGCGGACAAAGCTTAGACAACTAGTGGAGATCTTAGTTACTAGTGGTTGGTCATTTTAGGCTATTACAGACTATGTCCATATAGTAGAGGACTTACACCGACATGATCAGGGGGCTAGGGATAAGAGGCCTCATTATTAGGATAGCTTCAGTGGTTCTCGATAGGGTGGTAAAGGTTTGGGCCAGTAGGGCTGGGGTCATCAGCTATAGCAGAATCAGGGTTAGACTAGTAAACCAGTTCAGGCTTTGCTTTAGACTTTGGGTAGTTCTCAGTTTGAGCAGGGGAAATCTTCGAGAGGTACTACTTTTAGGGCATCAGGCCGGAGTGGACACACGGGTTCATCTAGTTCATCTTGATAGGGTGGGTCATCAGGGTGCTGCTATTATTGCAGTGTTAGCGGTCACTACGCTAAGGATTTCCCCAGTGGGGTTCAACTTGCTATGATTGTAGTGTTGTCGGCCATTTTACTAGAGATTGCCCCCAGAGGGATGCAGTTCAGCCCGCAGCTCGCCCATGCGAGCAATTCAGCCACTGGTTAGAGGGGGTAGTGGTCAGGCTAGGGGTGGTGCCTCACATGGCAGAGCAGGTGGTAGGGATGGCGGTCGGGCAGGTGGAGGTCATCATCAGTTTTACGCGGTCCCTGGGAGACTGGAGGCAGAGGCCTCAAATGTTGTGATCACAGGTATGATTTTAGTGTCCCGTCAGTCTATTTTGGCTTTATTTGATCCTGGATCTACTTGTTCATATATATCTGCCTACTTTGTGTCTTGTTTGGGGTTGGCTAGTGAGCCGTTATCTGTGTCTATTTCTGTTTTGACCCCAGTAGGAGATTCTTTAGTAGTGGATTGGATTGTGAGATCTTGTATGATATTTGTTGGTGATTCAGAGACTAGAGGTGATTTGATGATCCTTGATATGCTAGATTTTGATAGAATACTGGGAATGGACTGGTTATCCCCTCACCGTGAATTTTTGGATTGTTATGCCAAGACTATTACCATAGCCACGCCTGGTGTATCCCCGATCGTGTGGCAGGGTTCTATTAGTCCTGCACCATCTGGGATCATCTCTTGTCTTCGAGCTAGGAAGTTGATTTCCCATGGGTGTTTAGCTTATCTAGCATATGTCTGAGATGCTAATGCTCCTGAGTCTTTTCCTATAGTTAGAGATTTCCTAGATGTGTTCCCTACCGACCTGCCAGGCCTTTCACCTGAGAGAGATATTAATTTCTCCATTGAGTTAGAGCGGGGCACCAGGACCATTTCTATCTCTCTTTACCGTATGGCTCCTGCTGAGTTGAGAGAGCTTAAGGAGCAGCTCCAGGATCTGTTAGCTAAGGGGTTTATTAGATCGAGTGTGTCGCCTTAGGGTGCTCATGTTCTGTTTGTTAAAAAGAAGGATGGGTCTGTGCGGATGTGTATTGATTATCGGCAGCTGAATAAGGTGACAATGAAGAATAGGTATCCGATGCCGAGGATTGATGACTTGTTTGATCAGCTTTAGGGTACAACCATGTTTTCGAAGATTGATTTGAGGTCCAACTACTATCAGTTGAGGATTAGGGCGGAGGACATCCCTAAGACAGCATTCAGGACGCGTTATGGCCATTATGAGTTCCTGGTGATATCTTTTGGGTTGACTAATGCCCTTGTAGATTTCACAGACTTGATGCACATGGTGCTTAGCTCGTACTTGGATATGTTCGTGATAGTCTTCATTGATGATATTTTGATATACTCGAGGAGTAGAGATGAGCATGAGCAGCACTTGAGGACTATACTTCAGACTATGAGAGATCATCGGCTTTATGCCAAGTTCTCAAAGTGCGAGTTTTGTCTTGAGTAAGTTGCATTCCTAGGGCACGTGGTGTCTTAGGATGGGATTAGAGTTGACTCGGGTAAGATTTCAGCAGTCCGTGATTGACGTAGACCCACTACTCCTACTAAGGTTTGCAGCTTTGTTGGGTTGGCCAGGTACTACAGACAGTTCATGGAAAAAATTTCTTCTATAGCACACCTTTGACTATGCTGACTAGGAAGGATGTCCCATGTCAGTGGTCGAATTAGTGCGAAGATAGCTTTCAGAGGCTTAAGTCCTTATTGACTTCAGCTCCAGTTTTGACTTTGTCGGTTGAGGGTTAGAGCTTCTCCATGTATTGTGATGCTTCTAGGGTTGGTCTTGGTTGTGTATTGATGTAGCAGGTTCGAGTGTTAGCATATGCGTCGAGGCAGCTAAAGGTTCACGAGCGCAACTACCCCACATGACTTAGAGTTGGCGGTAGTAGTCTTAGCGCTCAAGATCTGGAGGCATTACCTATATGGAGTTCACTATGAGATCTTCACTGATCACTGTAGTCTTTAGTATATCACGAGTCAGCGAGAGCTGAACTCGAGGCAGAGGAGATGGGTCAAGGTACTGAAGTATTATGACTTCACCATTCTGTATCATCCGGGCAAGGCAAACGTGGTGGCGGATACCTTGAGCCGGAAGACGGTGAGTATGGATAGCCTAGCTTTTCTTTCAATTTCAGAGCCACCGTTGACCTTGGACATCCAGTCCTTGGCTAACCATTTGTTTAGGCTTGTCTTGTCGGTTCCTAGCAGAGTTCTCGCTAGTGTCAAGGTTCGTTCTACTTTGATTGATCAGATTCAGAACCGACAGTTTAAGGATCAGAATTTGTATGACCTTTGTGATCATGTAGTTCGGGGTGAGGCCAGCTAGGCTACTTTGGGTTCTGATGGTATTCTGAAGTTTGATAGTCATCTTTGTGTTTTGAAAGTTTGCGGTTTGATTCAGTTGCTACTTCGTGAGGCGCATTATGCTAGATACTCCATTCATCCTGGCGCAACGAAGATGAATAAATACTTGAGACAGCTCTACTAGTGGTGTGGTATGAAGAGGGATGCAGCGAAGTTTGTATCTCGGTGCTTGAACTGTCAGCAGGTGAAGTTAGAGCATATGATACCGGGTGGTGTGATGCAGCGACTTCCCATTCTTGAGTGAAAGTGGGAAGGGATAACTATGGACTTTGTTGTTGATTTGCCTCGTACTTCTTGGTGTTTTGATTCTATTTGGGTGATTGTGGATCGGCTGACTAAGTCAGCACATTTCTTGCTGGTTCAGACTTCTTATAGTGTGGAGAGGCTAGCTCAGATCTACCTTTGTGAGATGGTTCGGTTGCATGAGGTGCCATCTTCTATCATTTCAGACTGCGGCACTCCGTTCACATCTCAGTTTTGGAGGGCTATTCAGCGAGATTTGGCTACAGAGGTTCAGCTTAGTACTGCTTTCCACCCTCAGACAGATGGCTAGTCCGAGAGGACTATTCAGGTCCTAGAGGATATGCTCCGAGCCTGTGTTCTTGACTTTGGAGGTTCTTGAGACCAGTTTGTACCTTTGGCAGAGTTTGCTTATAATAATAGTTTTCATTTAAGTATTTGCATGGCACCTTTCGAGACTTTGTATGGTAGTCATTGTAGATCGTCGGTTCGTTGGTTTAATGGTTTTGAGTCTAGGACACAGAGTACAGATTTGATTCGAGATTCCTTACACCGAGTCCGAGTGATTCGGGATAGATTTCGAGCAGCTCAGAGCAGGCAGAAGAGTTATGTTGATCGTAGGCTTTGTGCCTTGGAGTTTAGTGTTGGTGACTTGGTGTTTCTCCGTGTATCGCCCATGAAGGGTGTGATGAGATTTGGTAGATGGGGCAAGCTTATCCCCAGGTACATTGGGACATTTGAGATTCTTCAGAGGGTTGGTAGTGTGCTTACATGTTAGCTTTGCCTCTAATGTTTTCAGCCATGCACCCAGTTTTCCATGTATCGATGTTGTGGCGGTATGTTCCAGATGTGTCTCATGTGTTACAGTGGGATTCAGTTCAGTTAGATGAGATTTTAGCCTTTGTTGAGGAACCAGTAGCTATTTTAGCCAGAGAATTCAGGAGATTGAGGTCTCGAGAGATCCCGGTTGTTAAGATTCAGTGGAGGCACCGTCCAGTTGAGGAGGCTACCTGGGAGACTGAGAGAGATATGCAGGCTCAGTATCTGTAGCTGTTTGAGCCTTCAGGTACTTCCTTGTCCTTGACTTTCGAGGACAGAAGTCCTTTTTAGTAGTGGATGATGTACTGACCCTTCCGGTCATTCCCGCAATTATGTTTTTCTTGCACTATTAGAGCTTTCCTGTAGCGGCCCCAAGTCATTTATGGCTTGCTGAGACCGGTAGTTCGGTGCCCTGGCTGTTCGATTGGTCTTTATGACCAATTCTCTATCTTAGGAGTTGAGTATCAAAATCGTGCGGTGGTGATTTGCGATCGTATGACCTTAACCTTCTTCCCGTAGTAAAGGCTTGCGAGCCTAAAATTGAGAATTTTATTAACATCGCGTATATTTGAAAATATTTTATTTGAAAGTTGAATTTGGTAAAAAGTTTTATTTCTCTAAAAATATTTTAAATATTTATTAAAAAAATAATAATAAATAAATAAATACTTTCGTTACAATATATTTGTGTATGTATTTATTTTATAAGAATTTTATAAATTATTAATGTTTTTAATGGAGATAATAAACTTAGTTATGTTGAAGGTTATTATTATAATATTGTAGGTTTTATTTGAAATAATTTTCTATTAACTATGGTATATTCAAAAATATATAAATATTTTACCACGACTTTATGCAATACCTGAGTCTATACGCATTGGGAAGGAATATTTTGGTGCCACCTCTACCTCCACGTGGAAGTGGAGGGAGAGTACAACAATATTTTTATTAGAGGTGGCATAACTCATGTTGACTTAGCATATTAGCATTTATTGCTAATTAATGTGAAATGTGTAGGGGGGATCAAATCTACTTGCTTAATGGGTTAGAGTTGTTGCAAGGTTATACTTGCACGAACAAGACTCAACGTGGTCGGCTTCTATACAAGACATATCTATACACATATGTTCTCCATTAAATAAAGAGATGCTGAAGGAATTTTCTTTGGCGATTTTTATTTGATTCCCAAAAGAAAAATTAATTATCTATGTCAAGTTATTCAAGCCCAAATTTGAGTTTGATTTCGTTTCAGAGCTTTTCGGAGCAAGTCGGGCTTGGACATCGTCGTTCTAGCATCTTGTCGTCGGACGACAAGTAGGTTACGGTCTAACTAGACTTTGCATATATAGGATAAAATTGTATAAATGGGCATCCTTGGGTTAAGTTATAAGGTTGGTACCACAGATCTTGACAGCTTTTCCATGATTCTTCAATTTCCTTCCTCCATTTTGTGTAGTATTCTTAGTAGTTGGTATTATCACCTTTGTGGTTCTGTGAGGCCTTGTTGACTCTGGAACATAAAAGGTGGGTTATTGGGAATGTTCGCGAGTCCCGGACATAAAAATATCCTTCTAGGCTGGTTATGCTTGCTGAGTAGCTTCAGAGCCTGTGCAGGGCCGTTAGGTTGATTGTGTGCTGTTGGGTGGCTATCTGTGTTGATTATTCATTTCCATGCATAGAAAGAGGATTTATCCACATTTTACTTCGGTTTTTGGCTTCAGGCCTACTTGAACTATTTTTCTAAACTTTGCATGGCCCCGGGAACTTGCCTTCGATGGAAACGAACTGGGAAATGGTTTGACTTAACTGGTGGATCTTCTTGGGGTAAAATAAAGTTAAATTATGATTACTATCACCAGTTTTACTATTAATTCTAGACTCTGCAAGGCCGGGGTGCTAGTTGAGTTTTCTTACTACTTTGAGATAATTTTAGCCTCGGTCGGATCGAGCACCTGAGATGGCTTTCTACTGTTTAGACCCGGTTACGCCCGAGCATCCTTGGAGGGTTTTTTGAGACATTTTCTACTACTTTATTCCTAGACAGGGTCTGGGCATGCATATTCGAGACTGGGTCTCTATCTCGAACCTAGACTTGCTTCCGGATAGCATATTTTGATACTGAGTTTTAGTATGAGGTCCAGGACCTACATGGACCTTGCCGCTCCAGGCCTGGGGCTTTGGGCTGTGTGTTCCAGAGAGAGGGTATACGGCAGAGTAGAGGTATACGGGCAGTGTCCTTCCATGGAACCCACTTGTTGGGCCCGATCGGCACCGAAAGGGGTACATACAGAGATACCATTTCACCTGAGATCTTCATGCATCTTATCATTCATTGTTTGAAGCTCCACCCCTGTTTGCTGTTTGTTGATTGTACGCTCCGGTAGTATGGGATGCCGGAGGGTTTGTTTTTACTTGTTTGTGTTTCTCGATTGTATGGGCGGACCGGGGACTGTAGTTAGACTCTAGTTATTTATTTACGAAATTGTTCCCTATTACGGCTAGGTTGTTGGTTTCTGGATTTGAGATTGATATGGTTAGTTCGATCTTTGATTTCTATTTTCCTGAGTATGTCTATCTCTACTCTTCGCTCCCCTTTCCTTATACTTGAGGTTACCGGTATACCATCCATTTTTAGAACTTATTATGTATATAATGTTATCGCAAGGATCCTAGGTGCGTCTTTTCTTACTTTCACCTGTGCCTGTTCGTATATATTCTACTTGCTAGCCTTGTATGTTGTTCTGTTGTCTTCTCTCTGGGCTAGTTCCTGTGTACTTTTACGTTGATTTTTGTGACTGCTTGTTTCTATTTTGTCTGTTATTACTCTTTTATCTTATAGGTGCCCAGTCAGCCTATGATACATACTGGGTACCTTATGCTTCGCATTTGGTGCTCACCCTACACACTACATCTTCTCGTGCAGATCCTAGTGTGAGCCATCGCCGATAGCTCGTGGGAGACTCGTGCTTGGAATTTTTGGTGATATTCTAGACTGAGGGTGACGTCTTGATGACCGGAGCTTAGCTTTCAGTTTATCTTTTGCTTATGTACTCTACTACCATTCGAAGATATTTATGTATATATTATTTTTGATCCCTTCGTACTTCTGACATGGAGATTCGGCTCTATACTATGATACTAAGTCTTGGGTTGGTTTTGGCGCCTGTATATACACTTGTTGTTCTTTCCTTTATCTTATGTATCCCTTGCTTCTACCTATTTTATGTATTCTTCTACTTGTTGGTTATATGGAAGCCCATTACTAACCGTTCTGGGCTACGGAAATTGGCTTGCCTACTGGGAGGTTGTAGGTGCCATCATGATCGAGAAACCGGGTCATGACAAAGAATCACATGCTCTAAATTTGAGCATGATCCGCCTTCAAATTCAAGCTCAAAACTGCCCCAACGTCAAGAGAAATCAAGAATTAAAATAGGAAAATTAACAGAATAAATGCCAGAAACTTACTAGATTTAAGACGGGAAGATGACCACGGACAAGGACACAACAATCCTAAGCTTATCAGATGAACCCTTAGATAATTATTGAGCTTGAGCTCTCAATAATGGCAAAATTTTTGTAGAAATGATTTAAAAATGTGGAGAACATAATTATATACTTCCAGGGCATAGCCCTTCGCGAATGCGGGAGGCTGCCATGAATGCAGCGTCACGTACGCAGCCCTCCCGTTGTGAAGGCAAAGAGAAAATAAGGTCGGGGCCTAGAGCCCTTTCTCCATGAAAGTGGTGCAACCGCCACAAATGCGAGCTCGCGAATGCAAAGAGTTAAATTGGCTTCACCAGCTGGTAAAAAACCAGCAACTCACCAAGTTCAAAAACTCACTGGATGGACCTTTAGGATTTGTTCGGAATCCTGCACAGGAAAATAAAATATTCTACCCTACCAAAAATGGTATTTCAGATTCAGTGAAATCAATGAAATTTCCAACAGAGGTTGTTTTGATAAAAAGTAGGTCCCACACCTAAAATATCTATTTTAACTAAAACCAACCAATAGCTCAAAATGAGTCCAGAAGCCTCTAGCCCAAAATCCACGCTCTAGAGCTAACGATGCTAATGGAATTCTCATCTGAGCTTGTTTACTTCGAATGTTGACCAAAGTCAATTCTTTAAACTTAAAGAGTTTCAAAATAGGGAAAATAACTTAAAACACAAATGAACTATCCAGGAACTGAACCATCAGTCCTGGCAAGTCATAAATGACATGTAGTTGTTGTGGGAAAGCTTGAAATGCTGAAAATGCACAAAAATAGAGAAAATGACCTAAAGGGTCATTACAACATCGACTAAAAGAACTTATATCCTCGAAGTTAAGAAACAACAAGCACCCAAAGGCTAGAAAACGTGAGGATATCATGTCTGCATATCGAGCTTGGCTCCCCAAGGAGCCTTCTCTACTGAGAGATGCCTCACAGAACTTTTACCAACAGGAAACTTCCTAAACGTCAAACTTCTAACCTGCCTACCTAAAAATAGCAACATGCCCTTCCTCAGAAACCAAGGTCTCATCTAGCTGAACTGACTCCCAACAAAAAACGAGAAACTTACCAGGAACATACTATCGCAACACAAACATAGGGAAAACCCGGGTGAACATCCCACACAATTAGTAACCAGGCTAACTCCAAAACCTACCTCCCCAACACTCTAAATCATGAACTCTCTGATCCGTATAACCCTTCTGACTATATCAAACTGTACAAATCCCTTCCTAAATCATCCATACTCTAACCCTTGAACCACATAACAAGTCAGTAACCCAAGCTAACCTTGAAGCATCAACCAACCCAACAGAAGCTTGCACCTCCTACCACCATCACCTAGAACGAAGTCATTTGAACACTCGAATGGTAGCTATTCTTAGATGAGAACTCCACCAAGGCCATGAACTGGTCTCAATGTCCTCCGAACTCAGTAATACATGCCCATAGAATATCCTCGAGAACCTGAATAGTTTGCTCTGACTAACCATCAACATGCGAATGAAAAATTATGCTAGGCTTAACATAAATATCCAATTTTCTCTTAAATGACCACCAAAAACATGATTGCAAACAAAATAGCAAGGTAAAAAAATTATAGGAAGAAGCACCCCATGCAAACGAAAAATCTCCAGAATGTAAACCAGGACTAACCCCTCAGAAATATGTGAAGTCTGAACTGTTAGAGAGCAAATAGACTTGATCCACCTATCCATGATGATCCAATAACATCAAATATCCACAATGTACGTGGAAAGCCTACCACGAAGTTTATAGCCTCCATGCAAGCAAGAATTTATCAGACTTCAAAACATCAAGTGAAACCAACCTGTTGGCTAAGGACTGGATGCCCAAAGCAAAAAGTTTCTACTTAGCTACTAGGAATGCCATCCGGCTCAAAGCATATACCCTGTTGTATTGACATGCAAACCACCAACCTTGATGGTATCTCAACATACAACAACCTCTGTCCCTCAACTGAAAGAGTCCAAATCGACACTGAAATCCACAAGTGTTGAGCTTTAGAGAATTCACCTCATGTTCATTGAACCACTAAAAGCAAATAATCTTATGAATCAATCTTTTGAATGGTGCCATAACCAAAGGAAACTCCTCCCAAATCGTCTAAAGTAACCTGCTTACCTACAAAGTCTGAAGGCCAACTCTCAATGCTACTCATGCTCCTCCCTATCACTCGAGAAGACTCAAATGTCATCGACAAACACTGTAGCAACCAAAACCAAATAGTTTGTGAACCCACGACTCCTCAAATCCATAAACATTACTGGGGCATTGGTCAAACCAAAGGACCTAGATAGGAACTCATAGTTGACATAATGAGTCCTAAAGATAGTCCTTGGAATGCTCGCCGCCCTGATCCTTAATTGGAGGTAACTTGGCCCTTGAATCCATCTTTGGAAAATGTTGATGTACTCTGTAGCTGGTCCAATAAGTTGTTAATATGTGACTTTGGAGACCTATCCTCAATAGTCACCTCGGTCAGATGTCAGTAGTCAACATATGCATGTAAGAAGCCATCCTTCTTCTTCTCAACCAAACAAAAGTACCCTACAGGGGAACACTTAACGTGACAAACCCTCAGAAAACCCTGAAGTTGTTCTTTTAACTTCCACTACTCTGCTGGTGTCCAATATGGCAGAAAAGGAATCTGCCGAGTGCCCAACTTAACATTGATATCGTAGTCAAAACACAACCAGGCGGAACACTAGACAAAATAGCACAAAATACCCTGAATACTCGCTAACCACATAAACTGACATAAGTGAAGAATGTCGGTACTATCACCACAAACATAAGCAAGATCCTCTGAACACCCATTAACCTACCAACTACCACTCCCTCAGAAATTACACAACTCCCCTTGGAACATAGCTACTAGTACGTTCCATACTAACTAAAAGGTTCCAAGACTAAGCAAGATAATAGTCTTAGCAAAACCGTCCTAGATCGATGGATAATGAGATAACCAAACTAAGCCTGAAACCATGGCAAAAAGCACCAATTCAGGATAACAAGGCTTATCGCGTGTTATACCCCAGATAGACACCTCCCAAGGCTGATATACTCGATCCACTACTAAGAGAATTCTCCTACGAGGTAGTTACATGCATAAGCACTGCAAAACTTAAATAGTACACCCACACAAGAAGCAAGGTAAGAATATAAATATACATGAACATGCAGACCTCATATCAAACAATACCAAGGCTAGCTGATGATAATGGAGATCGTACCTATAATAGCAGCACATATAGCCTCAAACTCTAGCCTACTCAAAGAAGCATCTGACTGATTGCGTTCGCCTCCAAATTGAGTACTCGCATAACTACTTGTCCTACCTGGCTGAGCCACTGATATTGAAGTCTCAATCATCCTACACTAGAGACACTCTTTAGAAAAGTGACAGACCACACCACAATCATAACAACCCCGAGAAATTTTTTTCTAATGCAAAGTATCTACCGGCCTAGAATGACCACTCGTCTGCCTGGCTGAGAGCCACCTCTAACATTCTAGGGAACACCCCTACTACCTTGCACACTGCCTCTAGTCGGTGGCACTAGAGCTTAAAGAGGGTGAAACTACTTGAACCTGGGGAAATCCCTAGCAAAATGCCCCAACTCACTATACCCATAGCAACCTCTACCAGATAGAGTCTAACGGGAAGATCCTGCTAAACTAGACTAGCCATCATGACCTAAATACCAAGAATGCAAACCTCACAAAGTCTAACCTGATCTCTGTGGTGCCACCTGAATTGGCCTGCTAGACTGAGAGTAGTGAAACTGACCTCTACCAGAGAATCCCATACCTCGAGACTGAGAACTACTAAAACTACCCCAATGGCGACGTCTTTTGCCAATGCCTCCATAGGTCTTATGACATAACCCCTCTACAGCCCATGCATGATCAACCACCTAAAGAAAAGTAGTCCCAACTTCAACAAAGTGCTTTATCATCAAATAAAGCAGTGAAATCAACCCTCTGACAAATCTCTACACTCCCTCATACTCTGTAGGAATAGTCATAGTAGCGCACCTAGTTAACTAGTGAAACCTTGCCTCATATTCTAGAATAGACATGGAACCCTGCTAAATGTCTACAAACTCATCCCTGACCATAGCACCGCTCGAAGAACCATACACCGCCCTTGCCTGTGACACACCCTCTAGAAGATTCGGAGTCCTAGCCATGGTGTCCTAAAGAACTGTGGTGTCCATAAACCCTATTAGAGACTGGGCTGGCCCCAAATCCTTTGACTAAAATAGTATACCCTCAATCTCTATCTCTTGTGCCAGTGAAAGTACTGTAGCAATAGATGCAAGAGCCTCGTCCTCACCCACTGTCGTACTCATATTGACCATCTGATAAAGAATGGAACAAATAAAGTTTAGAAGTTAAGAGAGTCAAGAACACATGATAAGGAATCAAAAAGATGGAATTTTCCTAAGAATACCCTGTAGCCTTCTGCAGATAGGATACGGACGTCATCGTATCGATCCGCGAGACTCTAGTAGAAACTTGCTCTTGTACCAACTACACCGGTGAACCTAGAGCTCTGATACCAATTAGTCATAACCCAAAAATTTAGTTCACGATGACACCTACTATAACCCACCAGTAGGTAAGCCAAACCCATAACCCAGAATGATAAGTTATGGACAAATAAAAGAAAACAACTAAACAGGAAATCAATACTACATAATAGGAAACCAGTAAAAAAGCATATATAAATGAAGGAACAGGAAGGGAACAAAATATACAAAAGAATCCCCAAGACCTGGTATCAGTCAGTACAAGAGTCACTACAACATAGATGTGTCACATATATAAAATATATACAGAACAGTCTCTAAAAGTGCAAAAGAATACTAGTCCAAATAGAAGGAGATGGATCAACTCCGGTCGCCAAGAACTCACCTTGTATCTTTGATAGGCAACTCTACAAGAGGACAGTGTCAACGGCAATAAATCAAACTAAAATTTGCATCAGGAAAAAAGATATAAAAGTATAGCATGAGTACCAAAATATGTTGTACCAATAGACATCATAGGCCAACTGAGCTCAAATAAGATACAGACATAATAAAACACAAAAATATATATATTAAGGGTAAGTAAGAGAAGGGTCAGAAAGAGAAATACCGTATAAGAAGCATAAAAATAAACTAGCTAATGAGAAAAACCTAGAATTCTAGTCATATCAAGGGTAACTACAATTATAGGCAACTATAACTAAAACTAATCTAGTGATCTTGTGTACCATTGGGATAAGGGTGAAGATAATAATAACAATAATTATAATAATAATACGCTCGAAATATGAATACAAGGAAAAAGAGGGTAACAAGTCAAGCTAAAAAATTAAGGTAAGTATAAAATAATAACTCGGAAAGTGTAAGTAATAATTTGACTATGACCTAACCAGACCTCCATAAGTACGGCAGGTACAAATAATAATAAATAAACCTAACCGTACCCCCAGAAGTCCAGAAGGTACAAAAAGAAACCAATAAACCCAGTTAGACCCCCATAAGCCCAGAGGATACAAACAATACACATTTCTAATTACAAACCAAACACGATGGGGAAATGAATATGGAAGAGTGCCATGATATACAATATGAGATGATTGAAGTGAACAATAGTGTCGTATACTCCTCCTCCAGTCATAGCTTTCAAAGGCAGGACCCATGGGGGACTCAAGAAATCCTTATACTAAATCAAAACCATTTCCAAATGAGCATGTCAACTATGAATACCAATAAAACCACCCAAAACACGTGTCGCCTTGGGCATGCAAGTTTAAAATCAGTAAAACCGCTGGGAACATGGGTCTTCTAGGGCATGCAAGTTTAAAATCAGTAAATCTTTCTCAAAATAGTTCATTTTTTCCTTTAAGGAAGCCAAGTGCATTGCAAGTATTTCAAAGATCCCATTTCTGAAGGAGAAAATAGTATTTTTAACTAAATAATCCATACGCCATGATAAAGATAGCAATAGCATAAGAAATGAGGCGGATAACCACGCCAAATACCAATACTAAGTCCAACCATGCCATACTAAAAAAAAACAAGGTCCACATACTAAAGAAAGACTACTATCCTAGAGTAAGCACTATCCAGAAAATACTACACTAACTCCCAATTCCATAAGAACTCCACCTAAGGCAGTCAACTAACTGGAACTTAAGCTAAGACAAGCAACAAATTGAAACTACGCTAATACAAGTAACTAACAGACTTTAAGCAAAAGGGCAAATTATACTGACCTGGAGTTCAGCCAATCCAGTGTCCATGGCTTGGGGCCCATAAATATACTGTAAATGGGATAAAATATAAGAAAGAAGCAGTAAATATAAATAATAAACAAATAGTAAACATCTACTCTACCACAAAATTCTCCTTTAATTCTCTACCAAGGTTCTTTAATCTAATCACCCCAAGCCACAAGCAGCCTAAACTAAGCAAAGGCATACGACTCTAATCCCTAGGATACTATACATACTATGCTAAGACTATAAAAGAGAACTCTAGCCTAAACTAACGATTTTCAAGCGAGATTCTACTCTAAGGCCTCTAAATAAATATAAGGATTAAAATACCTAATTAGAGCGTATCAAACAACAAAAACACCACCAACCTTTAGCAAATTATTATGCACATACCTTAAACGAGCAAAGTCTAAAATTAAGTAAGTTGTAGCCTATATGGAGGCTGAACACGCGCTCACGAACCCACTAATCCAGAGATTTTCACCTATAAGAAGCCTTTGCCTGCTGCCACACTATCAACAGAGTAATCTGTGTTAAAATATGAAGAATGATACCCATATCATTACTTCAAAATTTGGGTCAAAAATTGCTCGCAAGGCCCACTTACGAAATCAGAAAATAAAATTTATAATAATATCCCTCGTGGGACATGAATCATATGCTCCAAATTTGAGCATGATCTGCCTTCAAATTCAAGCTCAAAACAGCCCCAATATCAAGACAAAATCGAGAATTAAATCAGGAAAATTAACAGAATAAAGGCCAGAAATTTACTAGAGCTTATCAGATAAACCCTTAGCAAATTATAGAGCTTGAGCTCTCAACAATGGTAGAATTTTTGTGAGAAATGAGTCAAAAACAAGGAGAACATAATTATATACTGCCAAGGCATTGCCTTTTACGAACGCGGGAGGCCACGTCAAATGCGGCCCTCCCATCGTGAAGGCAAAGAGGAAATGAGGTCGAGGCCCAGAGCCCCTTCTCTGAAAAAGCAGTGGAGCCACCGTGAACCCGGCCAACCTATTGTGAATGCGAAGGGTTAAATTGGCTGCCCCAGCTGGTGAAAAACCAGCAACTCACCAAGTTCAAAAATTCATTGGATAGACCCTCGTCTCGCACATGCAAATGAAATATATTACCCTATCAAAAATGGTATTCCAAACTCAATGAAATTGACAAAATTCTCAATGGAGGTTGTTTCGATGAAAAGTGGGTCCCACCCCCAAATATCTATTTTTTACTAAAACCAATCAATATCTCAAAATGAGTTCAGATGTCTCAGAACCCAAACTAAAGATTCCACTAGGCCAAAGTCCATGCTCTAGAGCTAATGATGCTGATGGAATTCTCATCCAAGCCCGTTTACTCTAAATATTAATCAAAGTAAACTCTTTCAACTTAAAGTGTTTTCAAAACAGGAAAAATGACTTAAAACACACATGAACTGCTTGGAAATCGAACCATCAGTCCCGGCAAGTCATAAATAACTTGTAACCGCTGTGAAAAAACTTGAAATGCTGAAAACATACAAAAAAAAAGAGAAAATAACCTAAAGGGTCATTATAAAATGGTAATAAATGCAATTAATAACATTTGACCAAATTATCATAATAATTTTCAAATTTGCTTGCAATGGACATAATTATTAAGTAAGAAATATGGTTAAGGCAAGTGTTTTAGATGTTGTCATTAAAACTAATTAAATTCTTTGACTAAATTAATAGTACATGAAAGTTATCATATAAAGCTAATAATTATATAATTAATTCTGTTGATAAAGTTAATACAATATTATTCTTTTTCAGATAATATTTTCTAATAATTCCTCACATATCTTAAAAATAATATTAACTAATAAAATAAAATAAGAAGTTTTTATGGGTTTTCACAATTAAGAACATTGCATCGAATCTAGTGTCTCGTAGAATATGAACTAGGACTAGATAAAATAAGATTAAACTTAAAGAATAATTGGTGAAGTTTAGAACTTTTATGAACCAAGAAATCTTTTGTAAGCTCATGTTCTTATTCTATTATACTATACTTGCACAATCTTTGTCATTATTGTGGTTTTGCGCTAAGAGACCATGCACTTGTCCTAGAATTCATGAGTGCTCTAAACATCTATTAAAATTTTACAAAAGTGATACCAATATACATTCATATAGTTTTACCCATCTAGTATATTCTGTAGAGCGCGTAATACCCTACCTTTAAAGGATATGATAATAGATTAAAATTTTACAATTCAGCATCACTTTCTTTACAAATTTGCACTATAAGTACAATATAATAGATCACAAAAGAGACAATTTTTTATAGTGCACAAGATCAAATAATGACTTGTTATTACTCATATGAATCTATTTCATGGGATCTCCAATCACATAGGCCGCGTTACCATCATGTCTGATATATAACATGATAAAAATCTCATCCCCGTTGAAGATTTATTTATAAATATTTTTTCTCAAACATTTAGTCAGAGAATTGGCCAAATTCACTTTTGACTTCACATAATTTATGAATATAATTTCTTCTCTTAATAACTGTATTATCACTTTATGTCTCAAACATATGTATTTGATTTTGCCTTGAAAAAATATTCTTTCACTACAATTAATATTGTTCGATAACCACAATATATATAGACTGGTTGATTTTATTTCAAGATGAATACTTGTTAAGAAGTTACTTAACCCCTCAACCTCATTATCAGCCAACTCCAAAATAACAAATTATATTTAGCTGATTTCCATGGGATGGCACCCCACAAGGAATGAACACATTGAATTTTGAATAATAAAACCAAGTGGAATATTCTCACTTTAAAACAAATTTTTCAAAATAACTTTAGTAAGACACTTTACCCAATTTTTAATATTTTAAAAATAAGATAATACTCCATGTGTTTCAATTTATTTTCCCTAATTTGACTTGACATGGAGTTTAAAAAAATAAAGAAGACTTTTAAATCTTGTGGTTTTAAATTAAAGATATGTCAAATGTATCAAAATACCCTTTAATCTAGTAACCTTAAACATGAATGTGGAAAGTTGGAACTAAAAAAATACTAAAAAGGAAAAGAGTTATTCTTTTTTAAGCAGACTAAAAAGAAAAATAATTCAAACAAATTGAAACGGAGGGGGTAATATTTTCATAACTCATAACAAGTTCAACCAATTTCTCATAAATATTTTATCACGTAAATAACAAGCTAATAACATAGTCTTACCCCAATATTATATATATATATATATATATATATATATATATATATAGAAAAAATTATGCGATATAGAAAACATCGCTATGTAATTACATTCCGTAGCTAACCTTTCAAATATTACCATTCGCAGCTAATGTTTAATTTAAATATATAATTAATTATGGATCAAAACTTTTATCCAAATACAAATGAATATCTCATATCTAAAGCCCCATTCCTTTCCTTTTTAATTGCTCTCAACGCCCAACCCCTTAATCTAATTTCATTTACCCCTCAGACTGTTGCCGCCCTATTCTCTCATCCTCTCCTTACTTCCCCTCTTTCGTTCACAGAAAACTTATGCCACCTTCACCCCTCTTCATCGCCGCCTCCTTCTCTGGCAAAATTCATGGAATTTAAGTAGAAATGGAAAACAAGAAGCAAATGCAGTTGTTTAATATGCCTCTTGAACCTTTGTGCAAGAAAATCGACGCCGGTGATAGTCATAAGTTTTTTTCTCATCTTGTTGATGGTGATTCATCACTTAGATCCACAGATCTCCAAATTCCTCGTCGCCTCATCCTTGTTGCCTTCTCTAGAGACCTCCATGAGGACAAATCCCACACATTCCATGTGCATTTATTTATTCTTATATATTTGTATCAATATATTCAAGTGTATAATCTGAATTTGTATTTGTATTTGGAGCATATAATCTGAATTTGTATTAATGTATATATTTAAATTTGTATCAATTCATGTTTATCTTGAAGATATGAGCTACAAGATTTGTATTTATATTCAGAGCTAATATGAATTTGTATTTGTATTCAGAGCATATAATCTGAATTTGTATCAATTTATACAGCTGAAGTTGTATCAATCCATGTTTATCTTGAAGATATGAGCTGTAAGTGGCACCATTGCTGGGGAATATGGTTTAGGATAAGATTAATTGTGTTTATCCTTATTTCATGATTTACCTTTTCTGTTGTTTTTGTTTTATTCTTAGGTTACACACTTGTGTATGCCCAGCACTCGAAGTCAAGGCAATCCCCTGATTCCAATTAACCATGAGCTTGAAAGGACTTTGAGGAGAATGGATAAGCACAGAATTCAGGAGACTCTGAAAGAAACCACAGGTAGGATGTTGGCTGAGGAATAGGCAAGGGATCAATAATGCGACGCAGCTCGGCTAGCTAAAGAGCAACACCAAGCTGCAGCTAATGAGAAACCTAGATGAGATGAGGCAGCCCAACAGAATGCACTGAATGAATAATCCGAGCAAAGAAAGGATATGGGCCATGAGCAGAAACACCACCGATATACCCCTCAGTATGATGATGATGATGACCTAGATGATGCAGGTGCAACACGTGCCATAATGCCGCCCCTACTTCCCCCCGGGCAAAGTTTGAGATTACCAATAGAATGATACAGTTGTTGAACATTAAAAGAGTGTTCATAGGAAAAGCTAATAAAGATGCAAATTTGCACTTAATGAACTTCATGGGGATTTGCAAATTGTCTACTCTGGGCTGCCCACAACTTGGTTTGAATACCCCTCACTTTTTCCTGGGCTTCTTTCACTAAATCAATTCCCATAGGCTTCACATCACCTGCCTCGAACTATCATATGGGCGATCTACATCCCCTACTATTAAGTGCCTCAAACAGTGTCATGTCAATTCTAGAGTAATAGCTGTTGTTGTCTGAGAATTCACACAATGGCAAGAACTGGTACCTATGACCTCTAAAGTCAATCACACATGCTCTCAGCCCTATACTGTTGCTGAGCCTGATTACTTGTCTGCCTGTGAGGGCACTACCTCTTGAAGTTACCCAAATCACCATAATGAAAACATTTGCGGTCAAGAGTGGGCCTGCTGGTAGAAGTGTAGGAAGCCCCCTGGCCTCTGGGAGCTGAAAACTGACTGGCTCTTGGATGACCACCTGTAGAAGCGAGCAAGGCTGACTGAATTGGATAAGAAGAATGCACCTGCTGATTGTGGCCCATGGAGTATGAACCACTGAAATTTCCATGATTCTAGGATTTCTTGGCTAACACCTTAGCCTGCCCAACCTGTATGACCCCTTCCAATTTCTTCACATAGTCTGTGACCTCATTAAAGCTCTTCCTTGCTGAAGTCGTATGCACTGACAACACCTGCAATTCAGTATTCAAACCTTTCACAAACAACCAAATCCTCTCCTCTTCGGTGCCCAAAAATTGAGTAGCAAAACGGGACTAGGCATGAAACTTGGCCTCATATGCTGAAACTGACATGTTACCCTGTTCCAGATCCAGGAACTAATCCTTTTTGCGATCCCTCAAGGTACGAGGAATATACTTCTCTAAGAATAGATCATGAAACTCCTTCCAAGTCAGTGGAGGCAAAACAGATGACCAATATTCCACAAGAGACCTTAACCATTGCTTAGCATCTCCCTGCAGCTGAAAAGTGATGAACTCAACCCCATGTTATTGCACAATGACCAGCTTGTGTAGCCTCTTATAACAGTCCAAGATAAATTCATAAGCATCTTCCTTCTCAGTACCCTAAAATATAGAAGGTTTCAGTTTCAGAAACTTTGTCAGCATCTTATGCTCATTCCTTATCATAATTGGTCCTAGCATTAGACGAAAGAACTCATCAGTACCCAATGCCACATCCATCCTAGGAGCCATTGCAACCGCTGTCTGGGTGCCCAGAACCTGATCTGCATTACCCGTGGGGGTGGTTCTCATACCAACCATTCCACTCAGAAAGCTTTACACCTACTAAAAAGCCTCGGGCATTATAGGGGGAAGTCCTGCACCTCCAGTCGGTGCTGCCTCCTCTTATTCTGCGCCCTCCTTGACAACAACCTTTACTTCTTCCACAACATGATCTTGGGGTGGGAGAGGGGTTATCTCTTGTGCACCTATAGTGGCTTGAGCTCCACCCCTGACGGGTGCTGCTCTACCTCGGTCCCTGCCCCTGCCCTTTCCTCTACCTCTGATGATTGGGACCACCGGTCTCGCTCCATTGTTTCTCATATTAACTATTTGCGGACAAAGAGGGAAAGGAGTTAAATACAAATTTGTATCACCAGATACCAATTGGAATCAAGTTATAGCACAACAGAAGAAAAAAGAGATAGTTTTCCTAAAGTCCTACAGCCTCTCAAAGAAAAGTACAGACGTCTTCGTACCATTTCGCAAGAATCTACTAGACTCATTTTTGTACAATGAGATCAATGAACTTAGGTCTCTGATACCATCTTTGTCACAACCCAACCCATCGTGAGTGGCACCAACCCAAAAACCCTGGACTCCTCTATGTCTTAGCTAACAGAAAAACTAGCTCACTATAAGACACATTACCCAATCGTTATTTGAATCGCCCTAGACCATCCCTTGCTCAGAAACCGTCTGAGACTAGCCTAGCCTAGAATTTCCTACTCCCAAACTCGGAAGTCTTCTAACCCAAAACATGTCACGAGAAGTTTACTCGTAACGACGGACCCGGTTGTTACACCACCTCCACCTACTGGAACCACAGCCTTGGTCTGCTGCTGCACCTGATTACCTGCCTGCCTCAGAGGACATTCTTTCTTAAAATAACCCAGATCACCACAATGGAAACATCCTTGCTCAAGAGAGGGCCTGCTGGCAGAAGAATAGAAAGCCCTCTGGCCCCTAGTAGCTGGAGATTGCAAAATGGCCCCTGACTGACAACCAGTAGAAGCTGGAAAGGCTAACTGAATAGGACGAACCAAATGAACCTACTGGCTGGGACCTCTGGAATAAGAACCACTAAAATTACCCGCACTCTGGGACTTCTTAGCTAACACTTTAGCATGCCCAACCTGCTTAACTCCCTCCAGTTTATTCATATAGTCAGTCACCTTATCAAAGCTCCCCTTTGCCAAAGTCATATGAATGGACAGAACTTGCAAATCAGTATTCAAGCCCTAAACATACAAGCGAATCCTCTCTTTCTCAGTGCCCAACAGTTAGGTAGCATAGTGAGACAAAGCATGGAACTTGGCCTCATAAGCTCCAACAGACATATTGCCCTATTCAAGGGCCAAAAACCCATCCTTCTTGCAATCCCTAAGAGTACAAAGCATGAATTGAGCCCAAGTCATTGGAGGCAAAGCGGACGAATGACATTACACATGGGCCCTCCACCAGTGCTTGGGATCACCTTGCCGTAGGAAGTTCACAAACTCAACCCCATGTTGCTGTACAATTCCAAACTTGTGAAATCTCTCATAATAATACAAAATAAACTCAAAAGCATCCTCTTCTTCAATACCATGGAATGATAGAGGTTTCATCTTCAGGAACTTAGTCAATAACTCATGCTCGATCTCGGTTATGACAGGGCCTAATACCAAATAGAAGAATGCATCTATACTCAAAGCTTTATCTATCCTGGGAGCTATGGCAACAGCGAGATAAGCACCCGGAACCTGAACTGCTAGCATCATGGGGGTGGATCGAGTACCTGCCAGCATGCTCAGAAATGCCATCACTTGTTGAATGACCTCAGAAGACATAGAAAGAAGGCATGCACCTCAAATTGGTGCCACCACCTCTAGTTCTGTGCCATTCTCATGTATTACCTTAGCATCCTCAACATGATCCTGGGGTGGGGGAGGGGTCGTCGGTCTCTACTCAGCTACCGTCTGAGCTCCACCCCTGGTGGGTATCGCTCTCTCTCTGCCCCGGCCCCTACCTTGCCCTCGCACCGCTTGTCCCACAGCTGGAGCTACTACCCTCGCTTTATTCTGTTTAATATTCACCATCTGCAGACAAAATAATGAAGGAGGTCAGATACCAATTTGGATTGAAAGATACCAATTGGAATAAAGTTATAGCACAAAGGAAGAAAGAAGGGATAGTTTTCTAAAGTCTTGTAGCCTCTCAAAGAAAAGTACAGACGTCTCCGTACCATTCTGCAAGATTCTACTAGACTCATTTTTGTATGAAGAGATCAAAAAACCTAGGGCTTTGATACTATCTTTATCACGACCTAACCTACTGTGAGTGGCATCCATACTAACCCCCGGTGAGAGAACCAATTAACCAACCAATACTTAACTGGAAACTAAGCAGCTAAAAACTAATTTGCAATAAATAATCTGAGATTCACATCTAAAAATAAATAATCAAAAACCCTATAGAAATATTCCTTTAGAATCTGAAAGTCGTGTACCAAAACTCTAAATATGTCTAAAAGACAGGGATACAACCCCAAAACAAACAAAGTCTAAGTCTGAACAAGAGACAAAAACTAATAGAAAAATCCATGGTAGCCTGAAAGATGCAGCTCACCCTTGAATTCAGAAGTTGTCTGGATCACAATTGAGGTCTCGAAATAGCCGCTGGAATATTCCATATACTCAACAAAAAAAAGAGCAAGTACAATATAAGTATGCAAAAACAACAGTGTATTGTTAGGATCATCGGCCAGTTCCAAGATACGAAATATGAACAAATAACCATACCTTACTGAAACAGGACAACATGTATAAATAAAGTCAAGTAAATATAAGCAAGACTCTCAGTCATCAACCTTACTCAACCACCATATAAGACATGTCCAAGAACCCATAAATAATAAAAATTCAGACCACCTAAGGATCCCTAGGACATCATCTATGGCGTTCAACATGCAATCCTAGTTTACTCAAGAAACCACTTTAGAACTTAAACATACCAACCCGGCTACTCATGGACCAACAGGTAATACTAACATCACAACAGATAAGCCCGTTTCACTCATAAAATTAACACATATAACAACAATCAAACCCGTACCAGGCATGGTACTTGAGCCAACCATAAATAAATCTGTACCAGGTGTGGTACCTGAGATAACCGATGAATAAACCTATACCAGGTGTGTGATATCCAAGCTATCATAAATTTGTATCAGGCATGGTACCTGAACCAACTAAAGATTCACAGATATCATAGCAATCAAACCACAATGAATAACATACCATACTTGTACAACTAACAAGCATTTAAAATAAGTTTATTGCATGAGATTGACACTTAAGATATCACTAACATTTATTCCCTTTTTCCCTGAACATACATGGTGCAAGTAATACTAATGAGATAGTTATTATGCATACATTACAAATTTGGAATTACAACAAGCATCACCTACCCCAATCCAAGCTTGAATGCTCTACTAGACCTGAGCTTTCCCATTTTTTTTGCAACTTTAGCTTGATTGTGGTCCAAGAACAAAAATGTAAACACATAATCAACCAAAATAGCCTAAATATCATGGATTACATCTTAATCCCAAACTGCAGGCCAATTTCATGATCATTCCTCCCATTCTAGGGCTTTCTCACCATAATTTCACCTAATTACTACCAATTCCATGATTACACTAGTCAATTATGGTAAAGAAATCCTAAATAAACAACTTAAATTAAGAATCCAAGGTTTTATGCCCTAACATTCCCTTTTACACCAGAAAATTTGACCTAGGTTAAGTTAAACCCTCCCCAAAGCTGGTAACTAATGATTCTAAGCCATAGAAATCAAAGTACTAGTTTACGGGAATAAAATACTTACCTTAATGAATAATTTTTGTGGAAAAACAATAGAGTTCACCCAAAATTTCCTCTGCCTTTCCCAAAACGCTTTTGTAAAATAATGAGCATTTTTGGGGAAATTTTTAAATTTACAGTGATTAATCCCGATATAGTGGCCCAATCCACTATAGCGACATCCTCCCACTATAGCAGAGTTTACATACTCTGATTCCCGCTATAGTAGGAATTTCTCTGCTATAGCGGTATCGTGGTAGCAACCTATCACCCACTATAGTGAGGGTGGCAAGGCAGAAACTCAGAAATCCTCCTAGTTTTTCCCATTTCATAACACACCCTCAAACCATGATGTCCTGGACTAACCCCTTTACATCAAGTTTGATATTGAGAGTTCTACTCACCCAAATTCAGTTCTAAAAAGTTCTACAGACTCTTTAACGCCTTAGCTAATAAAAAAATAAGCTCAAACTTAATCATTTCGCCCAATCCTTTTCCAGATTTCCATATATCTCACCTCGCTCAGATTTAATTCCATACTAGCCTAGCCCAAAATTTTTAACTCTCCAACACAGAAGATTTCTAACAAGATTTCTTACACGATTAGCTTACCTATAAGGATAGAAAGGGTCATTATAGATTTTATGTTGAAGCACTAGCGGATGTGATTATGAATTTTGATGGAGATGATATAGAGGAGTATGATGAGATGGCTAATCCACTCGCCAGTATGGGGTCCTACACATATGCACTGAAAAAGTTAGATTTGGACTTGAAGAATCGTGCAACTCTGCCAACCAAGCCTTTTATTGAGTAGCCTCCAGTCTTGGAGTTCAAGGCTCTCTCATCCTACCTTCGATATATCTTCTTGGGAGCCAATAATACCTTGCCGATTATTATTGCTATAGATTTTGTCGAATGGCAAGTGGAAGCTCCAGTATCTATGTTGAAGAAGTTAAGCAGGGCCATCAGTTGGTCCATTGCAGACATCATTAGTATTCCACCAAGTATATGCACTCATAAAATCTAGCTCGAGCTTTATTTTATTACTACCATTGAGCATCAGTACAGGCTGAATCCACCTATGCAAGAGGTTATCAAAAAGGAAATCATTAAGTGGTTGGATGCATGTGTGGTTTATCCTATGGCAGACAGTAAATGGGTAAGTCCAATCCAATGTGTGTCAAAGAAGGGTGGAATCATTGTGGTTCCTAATGTAAAGAATGATCTTATTCTAATTAAACCAGTCACAGGCTGGCGAGTGTGCATGGACTATAAAAAGCTGGATGCATGGACTAAAAAGATCATTTCCCGATGCCATTCATGGATCAGATGTTAGACCGTCTTGTTGGTAGAGATGGTATTGTTTCCTTGATGGTTATTCAAGATATAATAAGATCTCGATTTCTCCTGAAGACTAAGAGAAAACCACTTTCACTTGTCCATATGGGACATTTGCCTTCAAGCAAATGCCTTTTGGGTTGTGTAATGCATCAGCGACCTTTCAACATTATATGATGTTTATCTTCTCATACATGGTAGAGGACACTATCGAGGTATCCATGGATGATTTTTTGGTGGTAGGTGACTCCTTTGAGGATTGCTTGGACCATTTGAGTAGCATATTGAAGAGATGTGAAGAATGTAATTTGGTGCTTAATTATGCTTAAGAACGGTATAGTGCTTGGCCACAGGATCTCTAAAAAAGAGATTGAGGTTGATAAAGCGAAGATTGAGGTGATTGAAAAATTGCCACCACTGGTGTCCTTGAAAGGTATTCGAAGCTTTTTAGGGCATGTTGGATTTTATTTCATCAAGAATTTCTCTAAGATTGCACACTCTTTGTGAAAATTTATGGAGAAGGAGGTGAAGTACATTTTTTATGATGTATGTCTAAAGGCATTTGAGTGCCTTAAGGAAAAGTTGATATCGGCTCCTATAATTATTTCACCTGACTGGTACAATTCTTTTTGAAGTGATATGCAATGCTAGTGGAGTGGCGTTATGGGCAGTCTTAGGCCAAAGTCGCGAAAAGATTCTCCATCCTATATACTATGCTAGCAAGGCATTTAATACAGTTCAGAAAAATTATACCGTGATGGAACAAGAGTTACTGTTTTTGGTTTTTGCTTTTGAGAAGTTCAGTTCCTACTTGCTTGGCACTAAGGTGATTATGCACACTGACCACGCAGCTCTTAGGTACCTTATGGAAAAGAAAGATGCAACGCCTAGATTAATTTGGCGGATACTTCTGTTACAAGAGTTTGACTTTGGGGTCAAGGACCAAAAGGGGATTGAAAACTAAGTGGCTGATCATTTGTCAATATTAGAAAAAGAGGCAATGCTGAAATTGAAAGATGAGATCGATATTAATGATACTTTTCTGGATGAGCAAGTATTGGCTGCATCAAAAGACTTGATTCCATAGTTCACAGATTTTGCTAATATGTGGTGAGTGATGTGGTGCCTTCGGATTTGTCCTTCCAACAGTGAAAGAAGTTTATGTCGGATGTGCAGAAGTTTTTCTGGGATGAGCCATACTTGTTCCATGTTTGTACTGATGGGATGATTGATATATGTGTTCCTAAGGTAGAGATGATGAGCATATTGGAGGCATATCACTCATCCCCTATTGGGGGTATCATAGTGGCATCCAGAGAACTCACAAGATTTTGCAATATGGATACTATTGGCCAACCATTCATCAAGATACTCATGATTATACAAAGGCATGTGATCAATGTCAGAGGCAAAAGGGTATATCTAGAAAGCATGAGCTTCCTCTTACCTTAATTCTTGTGGTTGAACTATTTGATGTATCGGGCATTAACTTTATGGGTGAATTTGTGATATCAAATGGTATAAAATACATATTTGTTGCTATTGACTATGTGTCCAAGTGGGTGAAGGCAGTTTCGCTTCCTAATAATAAAGGCAAGAGTGTCACATCATTCTTGAAGCGAAACATCTTTTCCAGGTTTGGTACCCTAATGGCGATCATCAGTGATGGAGGCTCTCACTTTTGTAATTGATTGTTTCGAACCCTACTTGAGAAGTATGGAGTAAATCATAATGTGGCAACACCTTATCATCTGCAATCTAGTGGGCAGGTTGAGGTCTCCAATTAAGATATAAAGATAATCCTTGCGAAAACTGTGAATGCAAATAGAACGGATTGATTTAGGAAGTTAGATAATGCTTTATGGGTATACCAGACTTCTTTCAAGACTCCTATAGGTATGTATCCTTATCAGCTTATCTATGGAAAATCATGTCATCTACTGGTTGAGCTTGAGCACAAAGTCATGTGGGTACTCAAGAAGTTGAATTTGAATTAGAGTGATGCCTCTAACTTGAGGCTTGATCAATTGAATGAGTTGGATGAGTTTCGACTAAAAGCTTGTTGACACCCAATTTTGACCTCTTTATACCTCTCTCGGGCAGTTATTATACTAATTATTGTTATTTTTAAGCTTAATTTTTTTCGCGTATTGCTTTTATTTACTAAGTAAATCACGTTTTTATCGTCATCGTGATACTTTTAAATTCGTATACAATTTTTTAAATATATAATTAATTTCATATTATTACTATTTTTCCATAAATTTAATATGATATTACATGTCATTTATTTTACGTACAATATATATATACGTAATTTATTCTTTTTAAAATAATTTATCTTTGGATAATTATCGTTAATTATTATTTTATCTACTAAATTTTATATACGTAGTAGTTTATTTATTAAATAGCCATCTGAATTCAATTTCCAATCTCAATTTATTTAAATTCTAGTCCTTTTCTACCCAATTTATTTCAATTCTAGCCTAAATTGAGTCAATTTAGGCCTAATTTTAAATACCAAATTCAATTTCAATTGCCCCAATATGCATGACCCATTGAGATTAAATCTCAGCCGTTGATCTCACGATCAACGGCCAAGATCACTCCACCTCTTTTCTTGCCCTTTAAACTACACAAACTCTAACTCCTCTTCACACACTAGCTCCTCCGCCCCTCAGCCTCCATTTTCTCTCCTCTCGGCCAGACCGCCGCCTCAACCCCTCACCCCCCAAATCTCCTCTCCGTGACCCCACCAGCAGCGGCAAAACCCCACCGCCTCAACGCCGCTGTCATCATCTCATCTCTCAATTCCCTCTGTCGCTGCCTCGTTTCACCGGTGAAACAGTCACCCAAACCACCACCAAGACCCACAAACAGCCACCCTTGTCCTGACCAGAAAACCCATCGACAGCGACGAAGCTCCACCGGTGCTTCCACCGCTGCCTCTCCACTCTCCTCCACCAAACGCCGCCCCTCCTCTCCCTTTTTCATCTCTTCTCTTTCGCAACCCCAACACCACCTCTGCTTCTCCTGTTCACCACTGGTGAACGCCACCAGCAAACCGGTCTCACCACCACCAACAAACCCCTCCTTTTCCTCTTTTCTCTCATTCCACTCCACCCGACACAGATGAGACTCCGATAGAAGTATGCCCAGTGAGCGAGATAACAACATCAATTTTGGGATGATTTGAGCAAGAAAGAGCATCACCATTCAGTCTCCAGATTAAAATTACTTGGATCTTATGGCAGATATGAATTCGTCTCCGATAAGGTCTTTCCGTCGTACTTGTTTTCAAATTTGAATCATGTTGAAATTAATTAGCAATTTGAGTGCAAAATTGGTTGTGTTTTATTCTTTGTGGCTGCACATTATCATAGGCAAAAAATCAAATCTTCATAATTCATGGGTTCTAGCAAAACTTTGATCTCTTATTATGTCTATTGTGAATTTTAGTTTGGTATGTTGTGATTTATGTTTTGTATTCTACAGTAGTTATACAATATGATTCCTTTCCCTATCAAGTTTGGTCCATAGCAATTATCTTCATATGCTAATCATGGTGTATTTGGAATATTGGTTTGTAAGATTTGTAATAGACTTGTATGGTAACTCGTGACAGTTGCAAGCTCCGTTATTATTCAACTCTTTGTGCTCTTGAGTATTTTTGGTAAATTTTGATTAAGTTATGCTAATTGATTTGCCTATTCATAAAAGGAAAACTTGGCATATTAACTGATTCCTCTTGACCTAGACAGATTCTTACTTGACTAATTTGGGTAAATATCAATCTGTTATGCTCCTTGCTTATTTTGGCTTCTCTCTTGTAAGGAAAAGATCTCCATGATTGCCTTCCTAAAATTGATCCATAATAGCCTTCCTATGCTATTTCTTTTCTTTATTGAATATTTCCTTACTTAATGAAATTCCTTTAATCTTGTTACAGCTTCTGACTTGCTTATTTTTGGTAGCCTTGATATGATTTGGCACTGAATTGATTCCTATGATTGAGCACTCCACATCCCTTAACTGAGATGCTCCTCTAATATATAAGGAACTCTTCTCCTCTCTATTAAGGATCCAGAATTGACATACTCAGACTCTGAGACTACCACTCTCATTTTTTAAACTTCTCTTCTTGGCTGCTAAAGTAGTATTGAGTGCTAAGTACAAAGACTTTGAATATTTTCTTGTTACTTGTGGATAACTGGTTAGTGTTCTACCTCTGTATATTGCAAATCATATGCATGTTTACCTTTAGTTTAGAATGTGTAATCACCTGTGTTTATCCATGATTATTCTGAGTTTGATAGAAAACATGACTATAGGAGTTTAAAGCTAATAACTTATTGCCTATTTGATTATATGATCCAAACTGTCACTACTTGTAGATTATGTATTAGTTATATGTGTCACTGCTATGATTCTTTCTTGCTATTGTTATGGTATATGTTGTGTGAAACGGAGAGGGCCTTAAACATATCCTAAACCTTGACATGGGCAATGCCTAGAACCCTTGAGGTTCTCATGAAACTTTACGATGTCAGGGACTAGTATTAGGAATCGTTATAGGCTCCTTTGCATTTTTTGTATATTTATCTTTAACAGGTTCTTTGCTAGCATTTGGTTGGGACCTTGAAGAGTTGCCAGGATTTGGGAGTCTCCAAGCTTTAGATCTGTTTATTTTATTTCTCATTCATTTATTTGGTCTGTAATATTTTGTATGAACTTCGATAAATAATAAAATACATTAGGGGTGCAATGGGGGAGGGGCAAACCACGTGCTACTTGCTTAATCGTAAACCATAGAAATTATGCCTATAGGATTTCTGTTGATATCATTTATTAGAAATTATGCCTATAGGAGGGTATTAATATCGTTTGTTAGAAATCATGTTCTAGGTTTTAAAATCCGCTTTGTTTTTTTTAAAAGAAATCAGAGATCGTGCTTATATGATATTTTTGTTTCAACATGTTAAATATAATATTATTTACCTAGAAACCATGCCTATAGGCTTAAAACTGTTTTCAGTTGTGAAACCACGCCTAGGAGTCAAATCCATTTTAGCATATTAAAGTCAGTTTCAGCATGTTTAAATCTGTTAAATTTAATTCAGCATATTAAAATCAGTTTCAGCATGTTTAAATCTGTTAAATTTAATTCAGCATGTTTAAATCTGTTAAATTTAATTCAGCATATTAAAATCAGTTTCAGCATGTTTAAATCTGTTAAATTTAATTCAGCATATTAAAATCAGTTTCAGCATGTTTAAAATCAGTAAATTCAGGTCTGTGGACAAATCAGTTTCAACATGTTTAAAATTAGTAAAATTTAGGTATGCATATTAAAACCACTAGATATTATGCTTATAGGACTTAATTAATTCCTGTATGTATTGATCATGTCCACATGTTTGAATAAAATGTCAATTTTCTAAACGTTCAATCCTAGATATCATGCTCATAAGATTAACTACGTAAATTGTTAATTGTGCGAGTTGTGAGGCCTATTCGAAACCATTCTGTGCTACTTGTTTTAAAGTCCATCTATGTTTTGTATGACGTTAATCTAGAGTCTAACTAAGTAGCCTTGGAATCTTATTGTCTAGACCCATATCCAAAATAGTAGTCCAATGCCTCTTGGACATTAAGTTGGGACGGATAGGCATACTAAGGTACGCTAGATTTTTCATTTCTTTAGTACGCTTTAGGCTGATAATAATCTTAATAACCAATTTAGGCGGGTAGATAGACGGATATGATGGAAATCGACCCGAGCAGAATACGACAATGTCTTTGGAATTGTCTCCGATAATAAGCCGGGCGCTGATCCGAATAGGTTAAAATTAACCTAAGTTTGTTTCTTTCTATTTGTTTGGGTTAGTTAACTAAGTCACTTAGTAATTAGGTCTCTTTTCCTATATCATTGTGTCACTTCTGACTTCTTGCTTATCTGATTTTTTCGTTTATTTATTTACTTGCGTTAATTCATGCATGATTTTCTCACTTAGATTTTAGTAATTA
Organism: Jaltomata sinuosa; assembly: GCA_003996215.1. Classification (NCBI taxonomy): domain Eukaryota; kingdom Viridiplantae; phylum Streptophyta; class Magnoliopsida; order Solanales; family Solanaceae; genus Jaltomata; species Jaltomata sinuosa. The sequence continues at coordinate 20,525 of QJPP01003100.1, read as the reverse complement.
AATTGGCTTAAATACTTGTTTTAAAATAAAGTTTTACTTGTTTAATTACATAGTCTTTAGTTTAATTAATTGACCTATTATCAATCACCTATTCCCACATAAATAACGAATCCGGCAGGGACCCACATTTGTGGACCTCGAAAGGTGCTTAACACCTTCCTTTCGAGGTAACTTGAACCCTTACCCGATTCTCTGATTGCGTAGACTTAAAATTAAAATTAATCTAGTCGTAATTAGTTAGAACGGCGCCCTAACGCACCTTAAATTCGTTAGGTGGCGACTCTTCACCCTCTCTTCCTAAAAGAGAGTTGTCACGTCGAAACCCGCTTTTCCGCGAGAAAAATGGGGCGCGACAAAGCTTATGAGAGATTAGCTCTTTACAATGAGAAGATGAAGATACATCACGACCGGATGATTGAAAAGAGAGAGTTTACACCGGGTGATTTGATCTTGTAGTTTAATTCAAGATTTTGCTTGTTTCCTGGAAAACTAAAGTCTAAGTGGGTGGCACCATTTTGAATGGTACATGTTTTCCCACATGGTGCAATTGAACTTGATAACAATGAAGGTAAACGGTTCAAGGTTAATGGTCAGCGTGTGAAGGCATACTTGGGAACTACTGAGGAAATAAAGGTAGTGGATATCTGAGCCCTTGGTGAAGTCTGAGTAACAAAGGGACCCGAGTCGTGCCACAATGTTAAATCAGGTGCTACATGGTAGGCAACCCATGGGGTATCTTGGTGAAGTCTGAGTAGCCAAGATACCCACATCATGCCGCGATGTTAAATCAAGCGCTACTTGGGAGGCAACCCAAGGTTTTTTTACTTTTGTTTCTACGTTAATTTGATTTTTGTATTAGATTAATGTTGTTGAAGTATGGAGGCACAAGTTAAGGTAGGCACAAGAAGTAAAGGAAACAAACGATGAGGCAAGTGAGGATCCACGAGCCAAGTCCGTGAATTGTGGAACCATCTATGGCTCATGTATCCCACTTGTGAAAATCAGAGGAAGTGACTCACTTCAGAACAGGTTCAATGAGCCTATTTAACGGACCATGGAATGTTCCACGGCCCGTGAATGGGACTCGTGAAACTCAGTAAGTCCTCTTTTAAATTTGTAGTCCAAATGAAAACCAATTTGGCTTGACCAAACTTGGTAACTTTTAAAACCATGATCCTCTCCCACAAAACCCCAATCATTTTATAATTTTAAACCCAAACAGCTCTCTCCACTCCTTAAACTCCTACTTCTCCTCAAATTCCTTCTCTAAACACACCCTCAACTTTCCTTTAATCTCCTTTTTGTCCACCCTAGCGGAATCCACCTCTCTTTTTGACCTAAAAGTTGCGATAATAATCAAAATATTTATGGATCTTTTGGTTTGCACTACTTTTCAAGTTGCTTACTCGAATTTCTCTAATTCTACTAAGGTGTAAAGTTATTTTCTATCCTTGTTCAAGACTTTGGTTGAAAAACCTTACCTAGGGTTGACTATGTATGAATAATAAATGTAGAACCCATCGGGATGATGGTTGTCGAGTAGAAACATGAATTTCTAGTGTGGGTTTGTGTGTTAATGGTGTAAAATATGGTAAAGTGGTCTATGGGGATATCTTAATTAGTAATTGAGGCTGAACTGAGTCCACGAGGGTAGTCCATGAGCCATGGAATGGGTCATGGGTCGTGGATGGCACTCATGGAACTCAGTACTGCAAACTATGATTTTATCTAAAATTCATGAGGGAAGTCCATGAGCCGTGGAATGGTTCACGGGTCGTGGATAGAACTTGTGGAACTCAGTGCTTCAACCTGTGATTTTACCTGAGATTCATGAAGGGTATCCATGGGTCATGGAATAGTTCACGGCTCATGGACCCTCCAGTTCTTCAACAATATGCAAATTTTGCTTTGCGTTTCATTACATTGTGTACTAATGCTCTAACCCACAGGTACTATGCCTCCAAAGCAGCCACACCATCAAAAGGCAAGCGGTGGCTCGTGAATTCCAATCTCGACTTCAGGATGAGCCCTCAAAATCAGAAAGAAGTGGGTCTGAGGAAGTGTATGAGGTTGAGCCTGACGCAGACGTTATGCCTCGGACCACGAGGCAAGGAGTTATGAAGCAGGTTGCAGGTCAAGCCACACCACAGGATGAGACACAGGCACATATGTTATACCCTATTTTTAACCGAGGTCAAATTAGTGTACAACATATTGGTGATTCTCAAATTAAATAATTTTAAGAGTCGCCACCTAACTATATTATAAAGGTGAGTTAGGACACCTAAAATTGAACATTATTAACTTTGTTTTAAGGTCTACTAACATTTAGAGATTCTAAGATAAGGGTTCAATTAATCATAAAGGGAAGGAATGAGGCATCCTTTAAGATTTGTATTAAAATGATTAACCGGACAGACTTAGGCTAATTAATAAAACTAAAAATGATGACCAATTTTTCAAAGAAATAAATAATAACGTTCTTAACTTCATGATTGTTTGAAAAGTGCGTAAAAAATAATTATTTGAGTTTAAAAATAAGAGATGGGTAAATCTAATTATTAACTACATAAAAGGGTTATTCAAGATTTTTGAAAACAAGTAAACTTGAGATGGGATAAATCCAAAAAGAACTTCACATGTCATGAGATTAAAATTTAGAATAATATATGGATCTAAAAATATGGGATAGAAACTAAAAGGAACATAACGTGATTGTTGTTAATTTTTTAACAAAAAGTGTTGGGTGCAAAATCAAAATTTTTCTTTTTTTAGAAAAAAAAAAAAGCTAAGATGAGTATTGCAAGAAAAGCTTAATGACCAAAATTTCCAATTGAATTGCACTGATTTCTTAAATCCCAAGACATAGAGGTTAATTCTTTTTAAGTGATAAAAGAACTATTTTCGTAAATAAACAATAAGACTCTTAAGCGTTTAAAGAGACCTCCAAAACTAATTTACATTAATAAAAGGTTTCAACGAATAATCCCAAAACTTAAAATAAACCCCAAAACACATACGATAACAATTAATCATAAAGAGTTAGATAAGAATAAATGATAAAAGGAAGTGAACAAAGACTCCATATGCATTCCCAAGCAATTTTGCTCGTTTTCTTGTTGTCGAACGTGGATAAAGAAGAGGAAATATGGTGACACGATGCAGGTACAAAGGTATCGAGTCTCATTTCGAGACTCCTATGATTTTGCGAGAGTCACAAATTAAAACTCCATTTGCTTCGAAATGTACATGTAAACAAAGATAAGAAGGAAAGACCGAAATTAGTAGCCGATTCTATATTTTAAAACATAAATAAAAGTTCGCAAGTAGAAAGAAGATTCGACATGAAAGCATTGGAACTGCAGTTAACGAGTACATATAACATATTTTTTATTTAACTTTCAAATCTTGATGAAAAAGAAATTGAACTTAAGATAACATGTACACCTAACATATCTTTCAATGTATTCTTGGGGATACTTGTCTTATACTAAAATAATTAGACAAATAACATAACTCACTAACTAATTTAATCATATTCTTAGTCATATTCTCTATGAGAAAACTAGTTTATCCAACCAACTTGAAGCATGCTAAATAACTAAATAAACATCATTATTGGCAAATTGAGCTCTTAACACTTCATGATCTTTAAAACTTCAAAATAAAGGACTAAACAAGAGCCGTTTGAACAAAGTGAATTTATAATCATGATTTCTAAGTACCACTTAAACACAGAACAATCCATGGCTTTTAAACTAATATGTGACCCTGTTATGAGCTTATAGAATCTCAAACAGTGAGGAACTTGAACAAACAATTTCATAATTAGTTTCCGGAACTCGGCAGAGAGGATGTAATACACGATTTTTTCCGCGATGTGAACTCTTATCAAGAACGTGATTTACAAATACAAGAGATAAGACTTGAACTAGAGTTTCTCCAACACTTGACCGAGGCGAAAAGAAACGACATTCTTGCCAATAAACCGTTCAGAAACATTTTAAACAATCATGGTTCTCTATTAAACTTAATCTATGGTACTCATTTTATCACAAGAAACATACTATGTCCAGAAAATACAAAGACTCATAGGCATGGTATTTATGATTATACAATCTCGTTTTCAAGATGGGGAAAGTAATATATGTGTAGTAGACAGTACACTATAAGGTTCACCACATAAACGAACCCAATACAAAGCAACAGTTCTGTAATCCGAAAATTTAGAAAATAACTAAGACGCGGATTCAAACACCAAAAATAAATAGAGTGAGACTCGAATTTTACTCGCCAAAAACAAAGGGGCTAACATTCATGACTCCCATATTAAGAGAACTATTTTTTGATAAAGAAAGTTAACTCCCAACATTATGGCATACTCAAAAGAAAATCTTTAAACAATATGAAAAACTTGAGTCATACTATGCTTATCAAACTGTTGCAAATATATATATTTTTACCATGTTGTAAATAGAGGATATGGAGAAAATGTGATAACTAGAAGTTGTAGTTAAGGAAAAACTCCTCTAAAATCTAAGTCTCAGCATATAAATTTACATTCTTAATTCTTAAAATAAACAATACAATTATGTTAGCAACATCCAGTCTTTTAACAAATTTCCTACGAGCAAAATGTCTTCTTTTAAGCAAAGAAACAAAGTGTATGCAGACAACAACTAAATCAGATACCTAAAAACACTTTCGAGTAGCTACAGGTTTCTTATAAGCATGCTTTTCTATGACAATGAAACAGAGATCATATTTCAATAAAGATGCCGAATATAAGATAATAATCTTAATCTATATAGTACCAGCAGTTACCAAAAGGGAAACTCTTATATCTTATTACACTAACATGTGAGAAAACAAATCAAAATCAAAAGCACCTCGAGCACATAAACAGGATTAAAATACATGTCAAGGATTTAGGCGAAATCGGAAAAGAGAAAGAAGGAATAGCACCGACCTTTTGTTGGGCAGTGACTGAGGCTTTGAGGTCTCAGATCCACCACTGCTCTATCAACAAAAATGAGAACTAAGCTTATGAATAAACAGAAGTAGATAGACGAGAGTTGAGGAATTTCGTGGTCTGAAAACTCCTTCCCCTTTGCTGAAGATATAAGGGGTATTTATAGGTGAAACTCGATTTGATTTGGGCGGGACTTTGAATTTTCGAATTTTGAATTTGGTCAAGACAATCTGTTTAAACTTGAACGTTGGAGATTTGGACGAAATCAATCTTCACGTGATTCAGACAGGTTATGCTTGAAATGACAAAATTTTAACTATACATTTGATGTGGACATGCTTCAAGCATGAAGTAGGAAAGAGGAGATAAAGACGTGTGCGAAAATTTCCAGATTTACACGAACGTGGTTAGAAAAACTTCTGATAATGGTGAAAGAGTTTGAAAAATTCACCTGAAAAGGGAAGAAGAAGAGAAACAGCGCTTTTGAGAGTGGAGTCTGATTTAGAGCCCATTTTGGCCGAATTTCATGGCCTTTTCCCGGGGACAACTACACAAATGCCCTTTAAAGGGAGTGACTTTGTATTTTTGCCCCCTATAAAAATTGTCTTACAAAAATAGTCTTCCTTGTTTTTCATGTATAGAGCAACTATCTTTTTGCCCCTTTACACCTCAAATATTTTTAAATAACTCTGAATGCTCATTTATATCTCAACTTTTATATATATTTCTTTTCTCTTTTTTCTTTTCTTTTTTTTATTTCTATTTTTTTTTTATTTCTATTTTTTCTTTTTTCTTTTTTCTTTTTTCTTTTTTCTTTTTTTCTCAACCTTTGTTTTTCTTTTATTTTTTGTTTTATTCTTTCTTCTACGTTTTTCTTTTTTCTTAATCTTTTTTTTCTCCTTTCAATTCTATTTTTTTCTCCTTTTATTTTTTATTTTTTTATTTTTTTATTTTTTTATTTTTTTATTTTTTTTTTTTCTCAACCTTTATTTTTTGTGTTGTCTTTTTTTTTTCTCAATCTATTTTTTTCTCAACCTTTATTTCTTTTCTCTTTTTTTTAATTAATTTTTTCGACCTTTATTTTTTTTATGAGATGTTCTATAATTCTTGCTTTAGAGGCAAGACTTAGCCCAAAGACTTTTGAAACAACAAATTACGCCCATGAGCAAGACTTGACACTAGTATATTGTGTCTTGATTTATGAGATGTTTTATAACAATTGCCTCAGAGGCAAGACTTAGCCCAAGGACCTCTCAAAAAATACAAGTTATGCTCCATGGGCAAGAGTTCACACTACTTCATTATGTCTAAATTTATGAGATACTCTATAACTCTTGCCTTAGAGGCAGGCAAGACTTAGCTCAAGGATTTTTAAACAACAAGTTATGCCCCATGAGCAAGACTTGACACTACCTCATTGTGTCTTGATTTATGAGACATTCTATAACTCTTGCCTTAGAGATAAGACTTAGTCCAATGACTTTCAAACAACAAGTTACGCCCCATGGGCAAGAGTTGACATTATCATATTGTGCTTGATTTATGGGAAGCTCTATAACGCTTGCCTAAGAGGCAAGATTTAGCCCAAGGACTTCCAAATAACAAATAAAGCCCCATGGGCAAGAGTTGACACTACCACATTGTGTCTTGATTTATGCGATGCTCTATAACTCTTGCCTTAGAGGCAAAACTTAGCTCAAAGACTTTCAAACAATAAGTTACGCCTCATTGGCAAGAGTTGACACTAGCACATTATGTCTTGATCATGAGATGCTCTATAACGTTTGCCTTAGAGGCAAGACTTAGCCCAAGGGCCTCCCAAAAAACAAGTTATGCCCCATGGGCAAGAGTTAACACTACTTCATTGTGTCTTAATTTATGAGATGCTCTATAACTCTTGCCTTAGAGGTAAGACTTAGCTCAAAAATTTTTCAAACAACAAGTTATGCCCCACGAGCAAGGCTTGACACTACCTCATTGTGTCTTGATTTATGAGATGTTCTATAACATTTGTCTTAGAGGCAAGACTTGTTCCAAAGGACTTCCAAACAACAAAGCACGCTTTTAAGTTTACTTCGATTTCAAAGAAAGAAGATCTTCTTTGTGGATTATCCAACTTTTTTTGTTCATTAGCAAAAAATAATAGAGGTTAAGAAAAAAGAAAAAAAGAGAAGAATAAAAGAGAAAAGGAAAAAATAAAGATAAAAATAAAAATTGAGAAAAAAAAGAAAAAAGAGAAAAAAAAAGTTGAGAAAAAAAAGAAAAAAGAGGAAAAAAAAAGAATAAAAAAAATAAAGGTTGAGAAAAAAAAAGAACAAAAAAAAAGAAAAGAGAAAAAAAGAAAAAAAAGGAAGAGAAAAAAAAAAAAAAAAAAAAAAAAAAAAAAAAAAAAAAAAAAAAAAAAAAAAAAAAAAAAAAAAAAAAAAAAAAAAAAAAAAGAAAATAAAGGTTGAGAAAAAAGAAAACGAGAATTAAAAAAAAATGAGAAAAAAGAAAAAAAAAGAAAAAAGATAAAAAAATTAAAAAGATAAAAGAAAAAAGAAAAATAAAAATTAAAAGTTGAGAGACAAATGAACATGGAGAGTTATGGTGTAGAGGGGCAAAAATGTATATGTTCTATACATAAAAAGAAAGGAAGGGTATTTTTTAAAGACTTTTCTTATGAGGGGCATAAATTAAAGACCACTCACTTTTGAGAACACTCCATGTAATTTCCTGCTTTTCCCGTTCTCAAAATAATTTATTTGGGCTTCCTCATCTTAATAATTTAACCATGATATAATTATAAGTGGTCAAACAAAAAATATGAAAATTATAATCTTAAAAAAATACAACCTATAAAATATTAGTGAAGTAAATAATTAAAATAATTAAATTAATAATAATTATTATACATACTAATATTACATTTTATTTATTAATAAAAAGAGTAGAAAAAGGTAATATAGTAATAATCGTAGTAAAAATAGTAAAACTATAGTAATAGTTAAAAACGTAAATTATTAATGACTAGAAAGCATAAAGAAATAAATTAGAGAAAAGGTGGGATGAAATTGGGTGTCAACAACATACTACCTCTCCCCAGTCCGAAGAGGGAGAGGGATCATCAGATACTGGAAATAGGTCTAATTCTGATGATTCTGATTCAGGCACGGGCGAAAAGAGTTGTGCCGACACATCTGAAAATAGAAGAAAGGTTGAGGCAGACAGGGCTCAGTCTGCTTAAATTCATGATAATCAAAGGTGGTGTGTTATGGATATACAGAGGATCTATGACAAGGATGCGGCTCTAACTGATAAAGGTTTGCCAATAAGAAAGATTTTAAAGGAACCATGCATTTGAACAACATACTTGGCTGAAATTTTGAAAATACAGGCTACATTTGCTCAGTACAGGTTTAGTTGGATGGGGGAGCCACTAGGCAGTTACAGTACAGAGTTGGTCCATGATTTATATGCATCTGCTTCAGTGTAACAGATTACTCCACAGAGACAGCGGACAAGGGACTAGCCTCTGTTAGCCAGTCTATTAGTGTTGTGGCCCGTTGATATCTCTGAGCGCATGATTTAGTGCTTCTTGTTTGGGCTCGAATATGAGCTTCCGATAAACATAAAATAATTTGACACCACATGAGGACAACAAATAATCGCAATAAAATGAAAGATCTAGCATAGAAAGCTAACTTGTTGAAATGGGTTGCTGGTAACATTGTTGAGCGCAGTGTCAATGCTGACTAGGTTAGTGGCAGAGCTGAGACTAAAAAGGCATCGCTAAATTTTGCAAGAAAGTTTTGGTGGGAAATTGTGCGGACCTAACTTTGTCCAACACAAGCTGATAACACACTCACTCCTGATCGAGCAGTTCTGGTGGCTAGCATTATGGCATGGTATGACATAAATGTTCCTTGGTGTATTATTAATAAGATCCATGAGAGCGCATTTCGAGATAGTACTAGCATCCCCTTTCCATGCTTGGTTCACTGATTGTGCATCAATTCAGGTGTCCCGATACTGCCAGGCATTGATCATCCCATAAAGGCAACACAAATTCAGGATGTTGGGTTGATTAAAGATGACACGAATTCGGTTGCCTAAAGATGAGCCCATCAATCTACATCATCATGAACTGCCTTGTTCGAGGGGCAAGTTGAGATGGGTGATCATGTTGACACCCCATCACATGTTATTGTTAGAGGCGCCTTTGAGCAGAGTACAGAGGTTCCAGATCCTAAGACTAGTTTTGCAGCAAAGGGTACCACAGTTTCACCTACGGCACCTTCGACATCCAGACCTTCAGCTTTCATTACTACCATGCTCCCACGCCCCTCCATGTTTTGTATGGTCACTGTCACTTATGATTTTCTGCAATAGTTAGTTCAGCGACAAACTCAGAAAGAGTCACAATTGTCTCAGATGGTGCAACAAGTGAAATCATGGACCTAGACCGAGGTATTGATGGTGATTTTCTAATCTCGCAGAACAGAATGTGATACGATGATATAGAATACAATAGAAACAAAGATAGGGAACGGGTTACCTACTCTTAACGGGCAAAGCGAGCCCCTTTATTCTGAATTCTTTAATTCAGAATCAATCAAATCTCCCCAAGTAGGATTCGAACCTACGACCAATCGGTTAACAGCCGACCACTCTACCACTGAGCTACTGAGGAACAACAGGAGATTCGATCTCATAGAGTTCAATTCCCGTTCCCAACCCATGACCAATATGAGCTCGAAGCTTCCTTCGTAACTCCCGAAACTTCTTCGTAGTGGCCGCTTCCTCATAGGAAAGAGTTGATGAAAGAGTAAAAGCAGCTATGGATGGATTTTTCAGAGAGTTACATGAGCGGATAGATAGTTTTGAGCATAGAGTGAATGATTGACTACGAGAAGTGCAGAGCCCAAACTTAGGAAGATTACGGGAGGAGGTGGCACAGCTTAGGGCAGAGGTTGGTTCATTGGCTGCTAGCCACACCCCCATCATACCACCTATTCCTATGACTATGCTAGCTACACCTCCACTGTTTGTTGACCTCTTCGCGAATGATGAGCCACCAAGTATTAGTGGGAAGAGGGCTCAAAGTGAGGATGCTTATGATATCGGTGTTGAGCTTGGGAGAGAGCAGAAGAGAGAAAGGCATGACTTTGCAATGGCCACGCTGATGTTATTGGATAAGGCCAGAGTGCCTGAGGAGGCTGACCTTCATAGAGATCAAGGAGAGTCCACTAGTTCAGCATCGGCTATTGGAGGTGCCATGCCTGCTTCTATTGATACTTTTGTTGATACTAACACCAGTAGGGTGCCTCCTGTGGCACCTACCATTCCTGATCCATTGAGCACAACATCCACTGCTGACGCTATTATTGTTGACACAACACCTGCTTCTGCAGCCCGCACTGACTCACCAGTCCCATGCGCCTAGTATTTTGAATCTGGGGATTTTTATTATCGTGTTTATTTTTCCCTTAGGTATTCTATCAAGTAAAAACTGACATGTTTAGGAGTTGTTTTATTTTTGGTCTATTTTTTGTTTTTTGTTTTGTGTGTTTGTGAAAGAAAAAATAGGAACACTTAGTGCAGTCTATGGCATGAGAACTGATTTTGAAGTTATTTTTGAAAAATGAAGACCCCTCCAGAATTTGTGTGACATGTTATCTGCTTTGATAGATTGACCATTATGGATATGTGCATGACTTTATGTATATGGATGTGATAAGTGTTGCTTAAGCTAGGGTATGAACTTGATATTTAGCGACTGATAGTGTAACTCTGTGCCATGTGTATGTGAGCCTGCTTTTGTATCATTCTTACTTTGTATGTGCAATCCAGAACTTGCCCGATTAGTCTTGATTAGGTTGTAGCATAGTTGTTTAGGAAAGGATCATAGATCATTTTTTATTTCAGTCCACTTAGCCTGAATGACCATCCAAAGAAAGTAAATATTCCTTGATCCCTGAATTTTTTAGCCTAAATTGACTTTTTTTTATTGATTAGCCTATTACCTTCTCAATTTTTTCTTCGAACTTTTATTTTGGCCCTGGTTCCTCCTTGGACATTGTGCACCTCAACTTAGGAAAATTGCCTAAGTTGAGGGTGGCTATTATAGAGGTAAATAATGGTAAAAAGATAAATAATGGGTGATATATGTGCTAAAGGAAAAAAATAACAACAACAACAATAACATACCCAGTGTATTCCTACAAAGTGGGGTCTAGGGAGGGTAGAATGTACGCAGACCGTACCTTTACCTCAGATGAAGTAAAGAGATTGTTTCTGATAGACCCCCAGATCAAGACAAAATAGGACCATAAGAGGTCAAAATAAAAGTACAAGATATATAGAAAAAAAAAAGAAAACGAAAAAGAAAGAAAGGAAAAAAAAAAGTTGAGTTTGAAATAATGCCGCACCTATAGCAAGAAGAAGGAAAGAGAATAAAAGGAGAATAGGGAGAAAAAGAGTGGTCTAAAAGTGGAATAAAGATAGCATAGTGTCAAGGAGGGCATAGTCACCATTTCTAAATATACCATACCCGTCCTCAAGCTTACGTTATAAGTTGAGTAAAGTCCTATAGTGATCCTAGTCTAATTTTTTGAAAACTAAGGCATAGAAGATAAGGGCAAGCCTATGATATTGTGCATGCATTATTTGAATTTCTTTGTATGAGCGAGTGTGTTCGTACTAGTCCCGATTTGAATGCTTACTGTGTGAATGAGACTTCCTTGTGGTGAAGGCACTAGAGTAACATTGTTGATTGCTGATTGTTGGGGTAACTATCGTATGTGTATGCAAATTTATCCATTGATATCATAATGTCATCCATAGATCCTCTCGTGTCAACTTGATGAGTGGTGTACGTGCACTTGTTTGTAGTAAGTAGGGGGGTGACAAACTTGTGAGCTGAACTATCTAAAAGACTTGTGACTGTTGTAGTTTCCTAGTTTTCTTTTACTTAAGCGTCATGATAGGATAGTTTTTATTGTGTTGCTTGAGGACAAGCAAATATTCTAAGTTGAGGGTGTTGATGTGTCATGGTTTTACGGCACTTTCGACGCTTAAAACTTGAAATTGTTGTATGTTCTTTAGCACTTTTGGGTAGATATGATGTGTTTTTGGTAGTTGTAAAGGAACACAGAGCTCGAAAGCCAAGACAAGAAAAAAGACTCAAAAAGTGACAAAATGAGGTCCACGACAGGCTTTCACGAGCTATGGAACTTGTCCGTGAACTTGATCCTGAAGGAGTGCAACTATGCTGATTTCCATGACAGGACTCCACGAGCCATGGACCCTTCCCGTAGATTTAATCCAGAGGAACTTCAAAGAGCTTGATTTCCACGAGCCATGGATTAGGTTCATGGACTTGTTTCTGAAGATGTGCAAAAAGTTTGAGTTTCACGAGAGTTGTCCACGAGTCGTGGAATGATTCACGGGCCATTAATCATGTCCGTGGAAAGCTGTCGACTTTGTTTTCCTATTTATTTAGGATAGGCTTTGCAATGTCTATAAATACTTTTCCTATTTTAGGGTTTACACATTATTACTGACTCTCAAGTTTTAGAAACATCAAATATTATTTTGTACCTTATTTTTGAGAGATTATTTCATCTATTTATTCTTGATTATTGAGTGCTCTTTGATAATTCAAGATTCTGAGTTTCTCTTATTCTGAGTGTAAGTGTATGATCATGGATTCAGATTATCTATTTTTGATTGTTGTCTTACGAATATGAGTAACTAAATTCACAACTAGGGTTGTGAAAACCATGATAAATTAATAAAGTAGGCAAAGTACTTAGTGATTCTTGAATGGTGTTTATGCATAGATTGTTCTTCCCTTCGTATTGATTGCTTTTTAACGGTGGCCAATGTTAGAACTCGCCTTATTCTTACTTGTTGGACCAAAGAGGTAATGAATGGAAAAAGAATTAACAACAGAGATTTGAGGCTATCAACCCTCATCTAATAGCTTGACCTTGTCCGAGAATAGCTAATCTGGGATTAAAGATAAGGGTTAATTACACAAACACCCGTAGACGAACCAAGTTTTGTAGTGATATTCGTCTATCTATGAGACCAACCATTTAGGTGAACTTAACTTACCGATCTTGCATGCTAAGCACCAGAATAGATCGCTAGTACGACGCATTACTGCGTTATGAAATCATGGAAAATAAAATCCTAGTCAACTCTCCCATTGATCAACAACAACATTAATTGATACTATGTTACTTGGTTACTTACAGTTTTCAACTATTATTTGCTACATAATCGCCCTTTCAAAAATAAATGACTAAGAACACAAATAACCACATTGACCTAGGTCCTAACCATATTTTTCGTGGGATCGTTCCTAACCTCGGTTAGATTCTATATTTGAATAGCAATCACTTTATACTTCACTTTAGAGGTGTAATTTGGGTGTATCAGTAAGCATTTGTATTTGTATTCAAACGTTAAATTCAGAGCCAATTTTTATTTGTATCAATTATACATTTGTATTTGTATTCTGAGCTAATTTTCACGGATAAATACATTAATACATACAACTATTATGGAAAAGATCTTGTGAGATTTCAGAGTCTCGTTGATTATGAAAGATTGAGATATCAGTGAGTGTGGTTCATGGAGAACTTTCCTTTTTTAAACAGATTTTGTGCCCCCATTTTCACAATTTAATCGAAATTGTATATTTATTTTTAAGTCAAATTTCAGAAGCCAAATACAATTGATACTCAAAAGAGCTATTAAATTGTAGCTACGATTTATAATTTTGCAAACTCTAGTTATGAAGCCTTATTTTGACCTTAATGTAAGTTATTACTGAAATTTTGGCTAATATATAATGATTCACACTATGTCATCATTCAAAAATTAATTTACCCAAATAATAACGAAGGAAGACTACTTTCAAAGCTGATGGCCTTCCCGACATATGTTGCAACGTCTCCAATAGCATGCTCTTACTTCGTCTTTCCCTTAATAAGTCGTCAAATTTGGTGCTTTTTGATCCCCAGTTGCTATGGGGAACAAAGGACGAAATACAATCGAAGCGGCCCGCCTTTCATCATCTATACCAGCTGCCACGCAAGAACCAATAGAAAGTATTTCAACGCCCCTCTCCTTACGGTCAAACAATAAATTTATCAAAGATATATTATATTTTTCAATCTTGCCATATAAAATTTGTCACAAAATAAAACACTCAATTCTATAACTCTTCATTATTTAAAATATTTTTTTTCCTACTTGCTATTTCTATCATCTAAAATTAACTTCAAAAATTGCTTAATTAAGAGACCAAAAAGATAGGTCTGCTGCCTTTTTTTTCCTTCGTATTTCAAACACAGTAAATTCATACCAAATACGTACTTCAAACCCAAACTTCGAGAATTAGAGAAGATAAAAAATATTAACATAGTAAATATTCATTACCAAATAAATTAAGAGAACAAACTTTTTCTTATTTATTTCATATGATTCCAAGCATGCCAATAACAAATAATTAAGTACTAGCATTTTCACTCATAACTTGAGAAATATTGAGATCAAATAAATTATAACTAAAATATTTTTTACCCACAAAAAAATTATTCTTTGTTAACATAACTTTATCAGACTCAAATGCAATTTTCACCCCCTACCCCTCCTAGTTTTCCCAATATTCCCACTCAAATCAAATGGGTGAAAACCATTTACATTCCTCAACTTTGCTTTAAAAATCAAACTCTCTTTCAACTTTGAAAAATAATCATCCTCTTCCCCTATCCTACGCAATATCTATTTTATCCTTGACATTTACATCATTCATCTATGTAAAATTATTTTATTATTTTAATCTAGGTATATATAGATCTTTATTTTCATTAATATTATAAGTGAAATAATTCTTTTATAATTTATTGCAAATCAAATATTAATATTTTATAATTATTATTTTAATATTACATGCATTAAATATGTATATATGTATGTACGTATGTATATATGCATATGCATGCATATTTCCTTTAAGTTTCACTTATCTCTTATTCTCTATTGTCTATATTCTATATAGATAAATGAAATTTGGTTGTCATTAATAAAATATTTTCTAATATAAATAACTATTTTTTTAAGAATTTGCTATAAATATATTTATTTTTATTAATTATTTTTGTATTACCTGCATCAAAATATATTTATAAAGTTATCACTTTATGGTTTTCATTATTTTTAAAAATGTATGTTTTATGACGTTCATTTATTTCATTATAAAACGACATTAACTCTTATACACAACTAAAAAAATTCTAACGAAAATAGCATTTTTTTATAGGCACTTGTTACGTAGATTAAAAAATAAAAATATCATAATTTTAAGAAAGTAAAAAAAAAAGGGACAAAAATTGATAATGTAAGGGTAGAATAGATATTTAGAAAAGCAAATTAGTAAAAAGGAGTGAGAATGACTATTTTTTAAAGTTGAAAGAGGAGTTTAATTTCTAAAACAAAATTGGAGGATGTAAATAATTTTCACGAGAAACTAACAAAAAAATTCTCTTTTATAAAGTCCTGCAAAGCAAAAAATAAGAGAGAAAAAAATTGTTTTGTTTGTTGTCTTTCAATGTTCAAGATGAACCAAAAAACTTATATAAAGTAAAGGAAACAAAGGGAAGCCTCATATGCCACAAAAAATAAGAGAAAAAATTTATTTTGTTTGTTGTCTTTCAATGTTCAAGATGAACCAAAAAACTTATATAAAGTCAAAGGAAACAAAGGGAAGCCTCATATGCCATTCACCTCTTTGAATGATAATAAATGCAATTACTAATATTTGATCAAATTATCATAATAATTTTCAAATCCATTTGTAACAAACATAATTATTAGGTAGAAAATATTGCTATTAAGGCAATATATATATATATATAATATATATATATATATATATATATATTTATATAATATGATTATATATATAATATATATAATCAAACATTTTAAATGCTGCTATCAAAATTAATAAAATATATAATCTAATTCTTTGACTAAATTAATAGCACATAAAAGCTGTCATATAAAGCTAATAATTATATAATTAAATTTTTTAATAAAAATTAATATAATATTATCTTTTTGAAATAATATTTTTTAACATTCACATAATACAAACATCAAGGAACATGACATTCATTTTACTCTTTTTATCTCATATTAGTTGACCACTTTTTCACCTTACACGCATGTTAAGAAATCATAAATAAGAAGTTAGTTTTATTAAATCACTCCTTAAGAAATTTCTTTGAAACTTTACAAACAAATTTGAACACTTTCAAAAAAAATTAATTGCATGGGTAATATGGAAAAAATTTAATTAATGCTTTCTTGATTTAGTAAGGTGGTCAACTAATATGAGAGAACTATTTTTTAGTAATGTGTCTAACTAATATGAGATAGAGAGAGTATCTTATTTAGTACTCCCTCCGTTTCAATTTGTTTGGCCTATTTTGACTTGGCATGAAGTTTAAGAAAGTAAAGAAGAATTTCGAATCTTGTGATTAAATATTAAAGATATATCAAATGTACCAAAATGCCTCTTAATCTTGTGCCTTTAACATATCATGTGGAAAATTGAAATTGAAGAGTTGCTAAAAAGGAAAAGAGACATTTTTCTGAAACGCACTAAAAAAACTAGACCAAACAAATTGAAACGGAGGGAGTATGATAATGATATAAGTGGGGATTCATACTGTCAACCCCAACTTCTTTTTGGGATTAAGGCATAACTATTATTATTGTAATTAAATGAGTAAGTTTATAGTATTATGTGTAGGGTAAAAACTTATTCTCACCCGGTGTTTATATCCAATCAATAAACAAGTGACATGTGTCATTATTTTAACTACAATTATTCATTCTTAATCATAGTTAACTACTATGTATTTAATATCTCAAATGTAGAAAATAATATCTTAATCAACCGTGATTGCTACCAACTTTACCCAAAGTTTCTTTTACCATCTGTAATTGAAATTTTATTATTTAAATTAACTATTTTTTTAAAAAAAAGTATAAACATTTTAACATTATAAAAAAGAAAAGCAATTACTTTTATATACCCTTAAATATAACAACTCAAAAGATTAGCAGATGAAAATTTCACAAAATTACACTTATTTATAGAGCTATATTGCTACACGTTATGAAAAGATTATAAATTTAATATGAGAGAAAAAATTACTTATGTTTTAACAGTTTGTCGTAGTTATATTTGTAATTTGCCTAATACTTGGCTACAAGTTAAGTAGTATTTTCCTTCTTTTTACATTAAGAAGTACTAAATGTCTTTTTGAATTTTCTTTGTTTAAAATAAGACTCCTAATAAGTTTTAATTTGTCTTCTGGTTATCTTAACTGTATTGGGTGTAAACACCGGGTGCAGGTAAGTTTTTATCCATGTGTATCACCGTGTGAGCTAGAGGCAATTACAAAAAATCCTTGATTGTTCTTAATTTTTTAAAATAAGCTGGGCAAAACAAAAAAAGATATGTGTTATAAAATAATAAACTAAGAACAAGAAGAGTAGAGAGGGAGAAGAGAGAGCTTCTTATTTCTCTTGAGAGATTAATTGAGGGATGTATTACAATGAAGGAAAAACCCTTTATTTATAGGGAAAAACTGACTTGGTCCCAAAGTTAGGGATCCTAATGATGTGCCGCTAATTTACGTCACTTTCGACTCCTTTTAACTAAGAACAATCGTACGTTTTCAAGCAACCATTGTCGTTTTTGATGTTTTTGTGTTGTATTTTCAGGAAATAGGAACAAACATGGAAACGGAAGGAAATACGAGAAAAAGAGGATTCTGCCTAAGAGTGACGGCCCGGCTGACGGACCGTCACTGCCTTGACGGTCCGTCACAGTGACCGTCAGGCTGGGCAGTGCCACTGCCTAAAGGTGACGGTCCAGGCGATGGTCCGTCAAGGCAGTGACGGTCCGTCAGCCGGGCCGTCACACCAAAGCAGTGGCGCGCCAGCGGCTGTCACACCAAAGCAGTGGCGCGCCAGCGGCTGTCCGCGTTTAGGACTCCTAACCCGTTTTGGATTTGGTTTCTTTGACTCCTATAAATACCCTATGATAGGTTTATTTTACATATCGTTCAACCAATAATTTTAGAATAGTTTTTAGTCGGTTCTGAGCGCAACAACGCGTTTTCTTATTCTTGAAATCGTGTTCTTGATTCGTTCTTGAGTTTTTGGTTTTTCTTGTTCTTGGATTATTGAAGGGTATTTTCATCATATTGTAAGAATCTTCTTTCCTTTATTATGAATTTCTTCTTTTCTTCTTCGAGCATGAGTAACGAAAACTCCCGCAACTAGGGTTGTGGGAGCCATGGCTAAAGTAGCGATATAGATTCCGGGTAGCGACGGGTTCAATTTACATGTAGTCACGTTGTTAATCATTCATTATTTCACGTTTTCTAGTGGTTGCAAACATTAGAACATGCCTAGGTTTAATTTGCTTGAGTAAAGAGATTAAAACCGGGAAACTTGATTAACGACAAGGATTCGAGACTACCAACTCTCGTCTTAATGATTAATGCCGTAACTGGATTAATCTACTTGATGTTAGGATTGAAATCTAAAAAGCACATCTTTTTGAGGTCGAGAGAATAGAAAAGGAAATTTGTTTATTTGGTCGAGAGACGTTTAGACGATACCATTGACGCAATCACATCGTGACACGCATATAGAAAGAACCCTGAACGCCTAGAATCGATTGTTACAACGCCATGGTGAACACGTCCCTAGTTCGCATTCTCTCATATTGATTAAAAATTACACGTTTATTAATTGTTTTGTTCACGTTGATTACAAACCCCCCCCCCTTTATTTACTGGAAACGATTGACGACTAGTCACATACTTCACTAAAGACTTAACTGTCACCATATTCTCTATGGGATTCGACCCCAACCTTGTTGGGTTCTATATTTGACTACGACCGCTTACGCTTCGTTAATTCGAGGTGTAGTTTGGGCGTTATCAAAAAGTGGCGCCGTTGCCGGGGAATACGGTTGTTAATTAAGTCTGGTGTGTTTATTTGACTCTTAGTCATAATTTCCTGCTTTACATTTATTTGTTGTTTTTGTCTTTGACAGGGTACACAGTTGTGCATGCCAAGTACCCGAAGTTCGGGGGAACAAATTTTACTTTACGACCCCGAGCTTGCTAGAACATTGAGGCAGAATATGGCCGCACAACTAGAGGCAGCGAGGATCGCTGCAGAACTGCAGGCCCAACAAAATCTGAATGCTGGTGGTCTGCAAGATGAGATCGCACGGAATGATGAGGATCTCGACTTAGATGGAGCTGGCGCTACGGGCGCCATTGTTGTTCCACCGCTACCGCCCGGAGCCAAGTTCAACATCACTAGCACGATGATCCAGCTGTTGAACTTGAGAAGAGTGTTCCGAGGTGTCGCTGGGGAGGATCCAAACCAGCACCTAATGAATTTCGTGGGCATATGCAAGTCGTTTGAACTACCGGGCGTGAGTCAGACAGCGATCAGGCTCAGGTTGTTTCCGTTGTCTCTGTCTGATGAGGCAGCATTGTGGTTGACAGAGCTGACCCCCGACTCTATTGCAACGTGGGGAGAGTTGAGAGGAGCTTTCCTAGAAAGGTTCTTTCCTCCCTCTCGGATGATACAATTGAGGGACGAGATCAGCAACTTCAGGCAGCAACCGCACGAAGCACTGCACGAGACTTGGTTGCGATTCAAAAAGAAGATAACGCAATGCCCGAACCATCAATTGACCGAAATTGTTTTGATGCAGACGTTCTACCGGGCATTGAATTCGGCTACCAAGCCGACGTTAGACAACGCAGCAGGTGGTGCATTCATGGGTCTCACCTTTGTTGAGGCCACAACTACCTTGGACAGGCTCACCAAAACCAACAGGGCCTGGCACACACGAGATTCAGAGGTAGCAGCTAGTACGTATGTAGTTGGTGTGTCAGCTGAGCAGCGCAGAAAAGAGGAGGAGCGCGACCAAGACATGGCGCATCTGAAAATGCAGTTGGACCTACTGACCAAGCACTTGTTCTCAGGAGGTATGGAGAAGGTACAAGCGGTGGGTTCCCAAGGTATGGAGACTGAGGAGGCAAATTACTTGGGGGGCTTCCAGGCCAATGGCCAGGGAAACCAAGGTCGGAACTACCAAAGAGACAACCACTATGAGAAAGATGGTTATAGAGATCGCGATCACGAAAACTGGAGGAATAACAATGATAGAGGTGGGTTGTATATACCACCTGGTAATCGGGACAAAGCTGGCAACGAGGCTGAGACGTCCAAACTTGAAAACATGATGGCGAAGATGCTGCTAAAGGTGGAATCGACTGACTCTGGAGTAAAGGCAATGCGGACTGAGTTATCAACATTGAGTCAGGTAGTAGAGTCACATTCCACCGCGATCAAGCAGTTGGAGCAGCAAGTGGGGCAAATCTCGGCATCTCTAAACCAAAGGAAGACAGGTACCTTGCCGAGTGACACGACTCATCCGAGGAATGACGCT
>QJPP01003099.1:0-252327 GCA_003996215.1 Jaltomata sinuosa | reverse complement strand
GAATTGTTCCCTGTTACGGTTAAGTATGAAATTGGTTACTGCTAGACTGTTAGTTTTTGGATTTGAGATTGATATGATTAGTTGAGTTTGATTCATGTCTCTGAGCATGCCTATCATTACTCTTTCTCTCTTCTTCTTACACTTAAGGTTACCGGTATAAACTTATTTTGTATACACTGTTATTGCAAGGACCCCAGGTGCGTTATTTCTTACTTCCACCTGTGCCTATGGTGTGTATATTCTGCTTACTGGCCTACATGTGATTCTGTTGATTTCCCTCTGGGCTAGTTCTTGTGTACCTTTCGTTGATTTCTGTGACTGCTTGCTTCTATTCTGTCTGTTACTACCCTTTTATGTTATATGTGCCCAGTCGGCCTATGATACCTACTGGGTACCTTATGCTTCGCATTTGGTGCTCACCCTACCCCCTGCATCTGTTGATGTAAATACTAGCATGGGCCATCGCCGTTAGATCGCTGTGATTCGTGCTTGGAGATCTGTTGGAGATTACTTCAGACTGAGGGTGAGCTCTTGGCGATCGGAGCTTAGCTTTAGTTTATCCTTTGCTTCATGTACTCTATTACCATTCAGAGACATCTGTATATATTGTTTTGGATCGTTTGCACTCCATGTATGTAGTTTTGGCTCTATACTATGATACCAGGTCTTGGGGTTTGGTTTAGTTTCCGCATATGTATATATATATATACTCCTGTTATCTATTCTTCCGCTTATTTGTTAGATAGTAGCCCATTACTAACTGTCCTGGTCTACGAGAATTGGTTCGCCTACTGGGGGGTCGTAGGTGCCATCATGACTGAGAAATCAGGTCGTGACACTTCAACTTTAGTTTCTTGCAGGGATTTTCTTCCCCAGGTATTTGGGATTTCACTAGTGGGTTCCTTTCACCCACTAGGTCCCTAGAACTCAACAAGTTCCTTCAGTTTTCCATGATTGATTAGACTTAGGGTTCATAAACCTTAGAGTTCTCTTTACTATTCAGATGTTATAATTTATATGATGCTTAGTTCATGTTTCTAGGAGAATTATTACAGTTCATGTGTAGAATTCTGAACCTAGTATATGATAATGTTCAGTACTTCATAAATTATGCTTGCTAGGCAGGTCAGTCAGATAATCATGCTTCAGAATTTCAATGCCATAATCTTCAGTATGTCTATGTGCATTCTCAGATTTTATCAGTATTTTGAGCTATCCAGTGTTACAGTTGCATGTTAGTGTACGTTCAGTTGGGAGTAGACTTAGTATCGAGCGAGCTAAGGGATGAAGGCTCACCCATCAGCTTTAAGCTGAGACCTTTAGTAGCAATCCCTGAGTTCCAGAACTACGGCGCCACCGTAGGTTCTAAAGGGGTCACCCGTCAGATTAGGCTTGACACCCTTGTCCCTTATGGACATCATTTAATGGATCCACGTCAGACTTATTCGTACCCCTGGCAAGGTATGAACACCCTCCCATCCAGGGTTACAGGTTGGCCCCATAGTTAGCTCAACTTGGGGTATGTTGGTTAATAGTATCTCCCACAGTCAGATTCATGTTGCATTGACCATGCACTCAATATTTATTTCAGTATTCAGTTCAACATGTTATATTCATGATTTGTACTTGGTCATTGTATTCAGTTCAGCTTTCAATTATATTTCAGTGTACCTATTTCTATGTTTAGTTCTTTACTGCCCAACTTAGTACATATCCTGCATGCTAAGTACATTCAAAGTACTGACACATACTTTTGTGCTACATTATTTCATGATGTAGGTTCAGGCTCTCAGCATCCAGACCGCGCTTAGTTGACTTCCAGTCCGTACTCAACGGCTTGATTAATGAGTCCTCTTAGTTCGAGGACAATAGACATGCTTTACTTTCAGTCTTTATCTTTCAGTTTTCAGTCTTATTAGAGTTAGCTGAGGGCATGTCCCAACAACTCATATCAGTTAGAGGCTTTCAGACATAGACTAGACTTCAATAGTTGTTGGTGTTGTTTTCAGTCGGCACTATACTATTTATATTTAATTCAAGTATTCAGATATTTGGGTCCTTCCCTATTTTCAGTTGTTAATTGGTCTTTAGCTTCCGCACAGTACCTGCTTTCAAACTTGAACTTGTATATATATACCATGCCATGGGTTAGCTTGGGGTTACTTGTGATACTAAGCACCGTGTTGTGTCCAGGGGTAGCCTCGGGGCATGACAAAGACCCACTTGTTTATTTCAAAAACCTTTCAATGGAGGTTAAGTAGAAGACAAAGAACAGTGACCCCTTTGGTATTAAGAAGCTTTTTAAAAAACCTTTCATAGAAAACCCTTCCACGTGGACACCAAACTTTTCAAATACCAAAGCTACTATTTTCTTCAGGTGACTTCACTAAGGCCTGCTTCAAAAGTACACACATAATTCATGATTTTGGCATACTAAACTAGAGAGAATGCTAGGAGAAGTAAGCACAATAACCTAAACCTATCATCAGTATTCAAAACCAGAACAAAGAGAAAAAAAATGGATAAATCAAAAAGCCAAAACATAAATGGAATACAGTCTGACCCACTCCCTACATTATATTTGTCCAACACACTGATCAAACTCCATGGAATAGCAGCTAAAAGAACAAATTAAAATAATAAGTCTCAATACAATGAACTGTACAAATCCCTAAAACAAACAAAATAGCAAAACGGAAATATCCATAAACAAACCAAATCAGTAACAGAAACCCAATAAAACAACAAACTCACCATTAATTAAGAGAGCATTAGAAGTCAAAACAGTAGCTACTTTCAAATCATGATTGAGACTTATCTAATAGACCCAAAAACCCAACTGAACTAAAACACCAAAATTCCAGCTTTTCCAATCAAAACATGAAGAAAACACAAAACCCACCAAAACCCATCTCAGATTTCACCCGAAATTGATCGAATCAATCGTAAGAGTGGAGAAAAATTGGAACCCAAGAGAAGAGGAAGAGAGAAATGGGAAAATCGAAAAAAGAGGTAGAAGAAAGCTTACAATTTTAACAAAGAAGAAAGTGTACCTTTTTGTGAAGACAATTTTATCGCCGCAGAGATAAAACCCCAAAACCCTTCAAGGTACCCGTCGAAGAAGAAAGCTCTAGAAAATATCACTAGGTGTTTTGTGTTTCTGTAAAGCCCTCCACAATTTTATTTTTTTAAAATTATTTTACAAGTAAAAAAATAATATTCGCGGGCTAGGAAAATAAGTGGAGGGAAAAATTTATTTGTGAAAAAAACGTACCAATAGGATTTTTTACCAAAAGAATTATTCCAATAGAGTTTACTATTGCAACAGTTGAAATTACCGTTGCAACAAATAACTCTGTAGCAATGGTTTCAGACTGATGCAATGATTTATTTTATGAAATGTTGCATTAGGTCCAAAGGTCTATAGCAACGGTTAAAACCATTGCTACAACCTATTTATGGCAACGGTTAGTAAACCGTAGCAAAATCAGTGTTGTCATACGCCCTATTTTTAGTAGTGGAAGCTTGTTCAACTGCACATCCAGAAACTATTTGGTTATGATTTCCTCCAGAAATTAGGGTTTGACCTCAATACTGGACAACACACCACCCTATTCTGAAATGCCCAACTGCATGAACTTAGATTCTAGAGCTCGAATATCCCTAGCCAAGGGCCGTTTGGACACTCCTAAGCAAGCCAAACTGCCCATGCTAACTGCTTTCCGACTCAATACATCTGTCACCATATTAGCCTTGCCCGGATGATACTGGATGGTCACATCATAATCCTTCAACAATTTCATCCACCTCCTCTGTCTCAAATTCAAATCTTTATGGGTAAACACATGCTGCAGGTTGCGATGGTCTGTGAATATTTCACACTTGACACCATATAGGTAGTATCTCCAAATATTTAGTGCAAAGACCACCGCTGCCAAATCCAAATCATGGGTTGGGTATTTCTTTTCATGGGGCTTTAACTGCCTTGAAGCGTAGGCTATAACATTCATGTCCTCCATTAATACAACACCTAAAATTGAATGTGAAACATCACAAAACACAATGAATTCTTTACCTTCAACCGGCAATGATAGGATAAGAGTTGTAGTCAGAAGTGTCTTGAGCTTTTGGAAGCTCTCTTCACACTTGTCAGACCAAACAAAAGGTACCTCCTTCTGAGTCAACCTTGTCAAGTGAGTAGCAATGGAAGCAATGTTCCTGATAAACCTGTGATAATAGCCTGCAAGCCACACAAAACTCCTAACCTCAGTCACTAAGCTAGGGCAGACCCAACTCTTAACTGCCTCGATCTTTTGGGGATCCACCATCACTCCCTTTTCTGAAACCACATTCCCTAAGAAGGCAACCAAAACTCACACTTTGAAAACTTGGCATATACTTTCTGTTTGCTCAATATCCCCATAACAATGCGAAGATGCTCGGTATGCTCCTCCTTACTCTTGGAGTAAATCAAAATGTCATCTATAAATACAATGACAAATGAATCCAGAAATGATTTAAAGATACTATTCATCCAACTCATGAAAGTCGTCGGTGCGTTGGTCAACCCAAACGACATCACCTGGAACTCATAGTGTCCATACCGAGTCTAGAATGCCATCTTAGGTATATCCTCCGGCCTAATTTTCAGCTGATAATACCTTGACCTCAAGTTAATATTTGAAAACACGGAAGCACCCTGCAACTGATAAAAAAGGTCATCTATGTGGGGTAAGGGATACTTATTTCGGATGGTGACCTTATTCAATTTCCTATAGTCTATACACATCCTTATGCTACCATCCTTTTTCTTCACAAACAAAATCAAAGCATTCCAAGGTGAAGCACTGGGACGAGTAAAGCCCTTATCTAAAAGTTCCTAAAGCTGAGTCTTAAGTTCCCTTAACTCCGCCGAAGCCATATGATAAGGAGGAATAGAGATTGCGCTAGTGCCCGAATCCAAATCTATACAGAAGTGAATGTCTCTATCTGGAGGCATGCCAGGCAAATCCTCCGGAAACACCTCCTGAAACTACGAAACCACTGAAACTGACTCAATCAAAGGGGACTCGACACTAACATCCCGAAAATGAGCCAAAAAGGCCAAACAAACTTTTCCTACTAACTTCCTAGCCCAAACAAAGGATATAATATTTGCCAGCATAAGCCTGTACACACCTTCCCACTCTAGCCTATCCTTACCCGGAATCTCTAGAATCACTGTCTTAGCATTACAGTTCAACACAATATGATATGGAGACAACCAAGTCATACCCAAAATGACATGAAAATCCATCATGTCCAAAATAACCAAATCTACCCAAGTCTTAAAACCCACAAAAACCACAGGACAAGTATGATATACATGGGTTACTACCACAGACTCACAAACCAGGGTAGAAACATTAATAGGGGAGTCAAGGGAATCACAAACCAAATCTAGACCCAAGGAAATTTTTACAGATACATACAAATATGTAGAACCTGAGTCAAATAATATAGAAGCCATCCGGTCATAGACTAGAATTGTACCTGTGATCACGATATCTGATACTTTAGCCTCAGAATTCTCCAGGAATGCAGAACAATGGGCCCTGTCATCAATCCAAACAACCTCTATGGCTAGCAACGCTACTCCCCTGCCTGCACCAGTATTCCCTTTGTTTCCCTAGCTTTACTGAAAATTTCCTCGCCCACCCTATGGACGACCTCTGCCATTGCCACCTCCACTTGCTTGAACCACATCCCTGGTTTGCTGCTGAGTCTGATTTCCTGCCTGCCTTTAAGGGAACTCACTCGTGAAGTGAATCGAATCTCCATAATGAAAACATCCACAGTAAAGAATAGGCCTGTTAGTAGAAGTATAAGAAGCCCCTTGGCCCCTAGGAGCTGAAAACTATTGACTGGATCCTAGGCGACCACCTGCAGAAGCTGGCAGGGCTTACTGAATAGGACGAGCAGAATACACTTGTTGGCTGTGACCCATGGAGTAAGAACCACTGAAATTATCTTCATTTTGGGACTTCTACCTTAGCCTGCCCAACCTGTCTTACCCCTCCAATTTCTTCCCATAGGCCATCACCTTATTAAAACTCTTCCCTACAGAGGTCATATGCACCGATAAAACCTGCAACTCAGTATTCATAACCTTCACATACAGACGAATCCTCTCCTCTTCATTACCTAGAAGCTGAGTAGCATATCGTGACAAAACATAAATTTAGCCTTATAGGCTGAAACAGACATGTTACCCTGCTCAAGGTCCAGAAACTCATCCTTCATATGATCCCTCAAAGTGCGAGGCATATATTTCTCCATGAACAGAGCATGAAATTGTGCCCAAGTCATTGGAGGCAAAGTTGATGGCCTACACTCTACATGAGCTCTCCACCACTTCTTGGCATCACCCTGAAGCTGAAAAGTGACAGACTCTACCCCATGCTGCTGTATAATGCCTAACTTATGCATCCTCGCATAACAGTCCAGAATGAACTCAAATGCATCTTCCTTCTCTGTACCCTGAAATGTTGGAGGTTTCAGTTTCAGGAATTTGGTCAGCATCTCATGCTCGGTCTCGGTCATAACAGGGCCTAGCATCGGATTGAAAAGAGCATCCATAACTGATGCCACTTCCATCCCGAGAGCTATTGCAATAGCTGGTTGAGTGCCTGGAACCTGATCTGATGTACCAGTAGGGGTGTCTCCAGTACCTGCCAGTCCACTCAGAGAAGTCCACACCTACTTAAATACCTGGGGTGATATAGGGGGAAGGCCTGCATGTCTAGTCAGTGGCACCGCTCCTGTTCCGCACCCTCTTCAATTACAACCTCAACCTCCTCCTCAATAGGATCCTAGGGTGGGGGAGGGGTCATTACCCTTGGACCTTCCACTGCCTGAACTCCACCCTTAGAGGGTGTTGCTCTTCCTCTGCCCCTGCCCCTTCCTCTGTCTCTGGCTGCTGGTTCTGCCACTGGAACCACTGCTCTTGCTCTATTACGTCTGGTATTAACCATCTGGGGATAAAAGAGTGAAAAAAGTTAGATAACAATTTGTATAATCAGATACTAATTGGAATCAAGTTATAGCACGAAGGAAGAAAGAAGAGATAGTTTCCTAAAGTCCAATAGCCTCTCGAAGAAAAGTACAGACGTCTCTGTACCATTCCGCAAGACTCTATTAGACCTATTTTGGTACAACGAGATCAATGAACCTAGGGCTTTTATACCTTCTTTGTCACGACCCAAACCACCACGAGTGGCACCCACCCAAAACCCCTGGATGAGCGAACTAATAACCCAATTCAACAGTTAGTGAAACTAACAACTCAAAACTAGATGCATTAAAGTAAACTAGCATTCATATCCAAAATACTGATAAATAAGATCCTGCGGAAATACCCCTAGAATCTAAAAGTTATTGTACCAAAACATCTACTATTATCTAGAATGTGGGGATGCAACCCTAAAACAAATGAGTCTAAGTCTAAAACAATGTACTAGAGATGTACTAGATGAAACTATGGTAGCCCAGAAGAAACAACTCAGCCTTGGAATCTGGAAACGTCGGGACTACAACTGAGGTCGCGTAGCAGCCGCCAGAATATGTCTTGTACTCACAAATGGAAAGCAAGTGTAGTATCAGTACACAAAACCATAGTGTACTGGTAGGATCATCGACCAGCTCCAATAAAAAATATATGAACAGTAAACCAAGGCTGAGTAAGGTACGAAAAACATGAATAACAAGTCAGCAATATCATTCCAGACTCTCAATCTTTCCTCAAACTTACCAACTATATGAAACAGGTTCAACAACCACTACAACATTAACAATGACAATAAGCATATACCCCTTTTAAGTAACCCAGATCAACCAAGGATCCCTAGAATAATACTGAAGTGTTTTACATACAGTTCCCGATCTATACAAGGACCAACCCTACTTTTAAGTGCGAATACCCGACCTCTTATGGACCAATATGCAACAATCACAATTTCAACAATCAACCTGGTCCACTCATAAAACCATCGACAAAAGGCAATCAACAAGTATAATTAAACCCATACTAGGCGTGGTACTTGAGCCAACTATTATAGAACCTGTACCAGGCATAGTACCCGAGGCAACCGATAAGTATCCCATACCAGGCATGGTATCTGAGCCAAAAAATATGTATCATGTACCAGATGTGGTACCCGAGCTAACCAAATGTCACACACAATCTAACAAGTCAATAATTAATGAACAAAATCACACTTGTAAACCAATAAGCAACCAAACTAAGTTCAATTCACATAATTAACACCTGGATAATTAGACATTCTCAATTTTATTCCCTAAGCATGCAATGCACATACAATACTAAGCGACAGTTACATAAACACATATTGCATTTGGGAAGATAATAACCATCACCTACCTCGAATAGCCTGAAATCTCTACTACACTAGAGCTCCTATTTTCCAAAGCTTTCGCTTGTTCTTGGTCTAAAAATGATTACGCAATACTATAATCAGTCTAAATAGCCCAATAATACCCATATTATACCCAAATCCTAATCCCCAGGCCAAACCATGATCATTCCACCCATCTCAGGGCATTCCCACCATTAATTCGCCTAAAACTACTATTTTTACTGATACATTAAGCAATTTATGGTGAATAAATTATAATTGAACAACAAAAAACAAGACCCAAGAATCCCTACACACTAGAATCCCCATAACACTGGATTCTACTCTCATTGGTTCATTCAAACCTTCCCCCAAGCCTTCAATTATCCATTCTAACACCCGAGAATTGAAGTACTTTAGTAGGGGAGTGAAATCCTTACCTTAGCGATGATTTTCGATGGAAAATTGAGTTCGAGTCACCTAATTTTCCTCTGCCCTTCCCTAAAACATTCTTGAGAATTTTTGAATATTTTTTGGGAAGTTTATACTTTTACAATGACTTACTCTACTATAGCGGTCCCCACTCCGCTATAGCAGTCCTGCCGTAGTGGACTCGACTGCTATGGCAGTGCTGACCGACTTTGACTTCTACTATAGTGGGAATTTCTCTGATATAGTGGTTGACATAGAACAAAACTTTGGGAAAATCTTCCAAAAGTACCCATTTTACAACACACTTTAAAACCCAATGTTTCAAATAAACCCTTTCACGTTAACTTTGATATCGGGAGTTCTACTCATCCGAATTCGCTTCCAAAAAGTCCCCCAGACTCTTTAATATCTTAGCTAACAGAAAAAATAGCTCAACGTAAGATATTTTACCCAATACTTTCCTGGATTTCCCTAGACCATACCTCGCTCAGATTTCATCTGAGACTAGCCTAGCCCAAAATTTCCAACTCCTAACCCGAAACTTGGAACGAATGGTTTACCTATAACATTGGAATAGGTCATTAATACATACAAGAAGAGTTAAACATAGACCAAATATGTATTAGAGAGAGGTTATTTGGAAGGACATGGTGCAACTTCAGATTATCGAGGACATGATTTTAGATATGAGGGTAAGAAGAACGCGTATTAGGGTAGAAGATTAGTAAGTAGTGGAGTGTTGACTTGCTTTTCGAAGGTTTAGGCTTGTTGGTGTTTGTTAGTTGTAATATTTGTATTCCTATAGTCTTGCTTCTAATATCTTCCATTATCTGTTGTTTATTATGTTGTAGTTATCACTCTTTTGTCATTGTTTTTGTTCCTTTCTTGTAGGATTTGCACTGCATCCCTTAAGAGTTGCTATGTTCTTTACTATTATTTTCTTTTTCCTTGGATTTGTCACGCTTGAGCTGAGGGTTTGTCGAAAACTGCCTCTCTACCTCTATGAGATAGTAATAAGATATGCGTACACTCTACCCTACCCAGACTCCACTTGTGGAATTTCACTGGGTATGTTATTGTATTTCGTATGGAAAATAACCCATTACTTTCTCAGTGAGTGCCCATTAAATTAACCTTTTTTTGTTACCACCCATGAAATAATTCCATTATGATCTTTTACGTATTTGGAAATGTAATATTGTAAGACCACCCATGCATTTGTGTTCTAAGTAACATTCTGAAGTGAGAACTTTTACAAGTGAAATTTTAGGAGAGTGTCCTAGAGTTAGAGAATGAGAATAAATAGTTTTTTATTGATATATGAAAGAGTATTGTTATATAAATATTGCATATTTATTAAAGAGTAGCTTAATTTCAAATATTTTTGAAACAATAGTTGATGATCAATCAACAGTCCTAAAAAATGATTATTTGTTGAAATCGTCCTAAATTTTCCTGATTGAAACTTAATTGCCATTTTATGAATATTTTGAAGCACTGCCAACTAGAGTATTCTTACCATCATTTTTCTCTTTTTCCCTCCTTCTTTTTTCCTCTCTTGCCGTTAGTTTTGATTAAGGCAAAATTTGGATGCAATATTTATTCTAGAAAGGTAAGAAATATAAGAAGACTAGTTTGAGTTGAGATATGAGTTTAAAATAAAATTTTACAAGAAGAGTAACTATAACTAACACCCATAAATGCACAACACCTCAGTAAACACATGAGTATTAAGAGGTTTATTAGCTATGAATTAAATTATTCATCACTGAATTAAGTTTCTTTACAATGCATTGCTTTACCACTTTAAGCTCAGAATGATGGATTTTAATAAAAGAAAAAATTACACTATATAAATATTGAGATAAAATTAGGGATTATTTCACAAATGGTCATATAACTATGATTTGTTTTCACCAAAGTCACGTAACTATGATTTCTAACATATAAATCATAATACTTTCACTAACTCACAAAATTTGGACAAAGTAAGAGCAAGAGAGCATAAAAGCAACATTGAATAACATCATCCAATTTTGTTTTGTATGAAATATTTATTCTAGAAAGGCAAGAAAAATAAGAAGACTAGTTTAAGTTGAGATATGAGTTCAAAATAAAATTTCACAAGAAGGATAATTATAACAAACGCCCATAAATGCACAACATCTCAGTAAGCACATGAGTATTCAGACGTTTTTTATAATATGAGAGTGAGAAGCAACGATTACATTTTCAAGTACTTCCTAATGTACAACATTTTAATTGTGCAAGCACAAGAAAAAACAGGTCTTTAACTTTTTTAAAGTAACACCACACACTGTTCCCCGAGCAATCTACATCTAGAAATAAAAAAACTATGTACGATGCTTCCTATCATCACCATTCTCTTCATCAAAATTACTTCTCTCACATAAACATGGATTCCTCTCCTGAGAAAAAAGATTGCAACAAGTATCACTAAAACTTACTCCCCAAAACAAAGAGGGAACACACAAAAGAGAGAAGGATTTGCAGCTCAACCTCCTATTTCATTAAAATCACAAACTAAGGCCTGGTTGCCAATAATAATATCCTATTTTTAATTTTTGATTTTAATAGAAGGGGAACTCCAAGTATTTAAATGGTGGAAAGCACATAGTACATATGAAAAGATGGAGGAGGACATGCTGGCAAAAAGCAGTAAAAGAAATGATGCCTTTGGTATAAAAGAGTACCGATCTGGATTCATGATTAGAGGATCTCTGTGATTCACAATCATAACTCCTCTTTAAATAGTCTGACTGATGGTGGTCATCTTTTCTGCGTGACTTGGGATGATAGTTTATTTTCCATATAAGATAGTGTCACGACCCAAATTATGATAGGTCGTACGGGCACCTTCTCGAGTCTAACTCGAAAGGAGAGACCCTTACTACCCAACCATGATTACGCAAAAGTCTATTAAGAAGTTAATATACTAATAACCAAATAAAACTCAAAATCATAAATTTAATAAAACTTGATAATATACAGCTTTTTTGAAAAACAACAAAATACAACCTTTCCCAAGACCTGGTCTAAACTTATACAAGAGCTTCTACTGAGGAACATGATAATAGAAAATATGATACAATTTCTGACTGGTGAATAGAATAGAAGTTGCTGATGGATACTCTTAACTTCAAGCAAGGAACTTCAGTCAACATGTCACATACCTACCCCCGAAAAGGATGTAGCAAGAGTAGTATCAGTGCACTACACGTACTGGTAGAAATTATTGACCGATTAAGATTAGATCTCAAAATGCACATATAGAAATCAACAAGCAACAAATAATCTCAATAATATAACTTAACATGGAACTATAATTCAAGTACATGTTTAACGCCAGACCTCGTACTTACTCCACTTCAACCCACAAGATTAGAGTTAAACTCCTAAATTCTAATAGGCCTTAGGAGTTGTTTCTAGAACTTTTATTGAAATCACAAGGTTCCCAATATTACATACATCCTTCCCCAAGCCCATAAATAACATTAGTCATTTGCTTGTCTTTAATCACCTACTATTAGTTACAAATCCTCACCCACATCCCAAATTCACTCAGAAATCATTACAGTCATATAGTTAGACCTCCTTTAAAGACATATCAAGTATCACCCACAGATATATCTAGTGACAAAGTTAAGGACATCACAGTGACCAAACAGATGTATCACGTATAACAGTTAAGACTCATAAATACAAAACAGACATCAAGTCACAGAGAATTTGGCAATGTATGCAATCATAACACAACATGGATTTCATGTCCACACACTCTCTCAGACTTATAGGCTATGTATCTTACCTATCTTAATGTACCTTATCAAGGCTCTCCTAACTCACTTATCTCAAATTTCTATTCTAACTCACAATATAAACATCACATAATTATTAATGTGTACACACATTCTAAATGGACTTATTCTATCGAACTAGCCATGACCTACAGGACACACACTAGGGTCCATATGTTGTATCGACTTATGTTACCTGATCCATTAAATAATATTAGTATCCATATTTGTACTGGCTCATGGTACCTGATCCATAGTAACAAAGTCAAGATCAATATTTGTACTCGCTCATGGTACCTGATCCATAGTAGCAACATGAACCTATGGTTCTAAGTCTTTATCTCTCAAAATATAACACAGTACAATAATCACACATACACTTTATCATTAAAAGTTCTTTAGACAATTTCAATATCCACAGCTTATTCATTTAAGCATTAACATGATCACAATCATTAACTCAATATGTCCGAAGACCAATCATAAGTTATTCAATTCAAAACATACAAGAACCAAATCAAATCTCAACTCCAATTAAGGCTACAATCAACTTGTATTGATTAAATATCAAGTTATCCGAACAAGAACCTTTTTACTTTTATTATTAGGTGCTAAGATTCATCATTAACATAATTATCATAAATCATGATTATCACTTTGTTAGCCATCTATCAACAATTTATTCACAGTCTACAGACAGATAACTCATAGCTTATTTACCCCTAGTCATAATTATATCCCGACGTTAACCATATTATCCTTTTTACTCAATGTCACATTAAGTTTCCACCCTACACCGCTACTCAAGAACACAAAACATTACATATAAGTTTATCACACTAGCAAGAATTTACACTGTAAAGGTTTATGTCACGCCCCTAGCCTACCCCCTGGACGTAACATGGGACCCAAGATCACAAGTGATCTCAAGATAACCCTCTGACATTCGCATGACTTAAGCAAACATAAATAAACTCAACGGAAGCAATAAACTGAAGAGATAAGCAAACTGAACCATTAATATATCAAGTCTAGACATATCAGAATGTGAAACTCGAATACATAACCTCTAACTATGTCTGAGAAGCCTCTATACTAAATAATGAGTTGCTGGGATAAGACCCCAGCTAACTCCAAAAAAAACTAAGAAGAAATCCATAAAGAAGCTAAACTAATACTGGTCCTCGAAGAATGAGGTCTCACAACTCAAGGCTGGAATACCTGCTAACCTTTAGCCACAAATCTGAAATCGAGAGCCTGAATCTGCATCATAATAGGATGTAGCACAAAGGAGTATGCGGACAGTACTATGAAATGTACTGAGTATGCGAGATATGCATATATATAGTAAAACATGATAAAAAACATACTTGAAAACATATTTAAAACTGAGTTCATACATAACTGAAGAAGTCATAAGTAAATATCATAGTTTGAATAATAAGCATGAGATAGAAGTCAAACCTCAAAATAAGATATCATAAAATTTGAAAAAAAACTAAAAAAAAAGCATTCATACGGGAGTTTCTTATAACCGATAATAGACCATGTCAACTACATGGAATCTAACTATATAACCCTAGTTAGCAAAGCTAGCCTGAACCTTGCCAAAGTACGGGCCACCATACCCAACTATATAACCCTAGTTGGCAAAGCTGTCATATGGCCCGCTAAGGCAAGGACACCATTAATGATATAGAGTGGTAATACTTTCATAAGCCTATCGGGCAATTCATAACCTACGCTGGTAATGTAGTTTTGGACTTGGGTAATCGAATCCTCATCACTTGGTGCTAAATACTACTCCCAAAACATGCATACATATATCTCATAAATTCATAGTGGCACAATCTCATGCCAAATCTTGTTGAAAAGCATGAAAACACATCAGGTATCATGCAATTCTCATATTATAAGTTCTTGAAAGCATAGCCATAATTCAAAACATACTTTTCCTCTCTTAAATTTATACTTGAAGAATTAGGCACGCAATTTCATAAATACATAAAGACATGTTATCTAAACATGTAAACTTTCACTTGAAAACATGTAATTCAATGGAATCATGCTAGAATTCAACTTTAATTTCATAAGACTTCCCCAATTTAGATCAAAACCCTAATTTCACAAGTTCATAATTCAAAATAAGAATTGGGGGGTTTTGGGCACAAGGGTGAAAGAAACCCATTGTTGAATACCCATATAATTTATTTGAAGCTAGCCCACTAAGAATTTAAGAAGAATGGAGACTTGGAGTGAATTCCTTGCTATGGAGCATGAAACCCTAACTTGAAGCTTTAGAGGATGGAACTTCTTTTCTTCCTTTGGAACTTTATTGAAAGAGTGGGAGAGAACTTAGGCAAAGTGTGAATAAAAACCCTTCTAAATAGGCTTAAAACGACTTAGTATATGAGTTAAAAGAGTAGAAAATTACAAAAATACCCCTAGACTTAAGCTTGGAAAAACTGATAAAATGACCCGACTTCAGGGACCAAAGTCAGTCTATGGACCATCAAAGTGAATGACGGACCATCATCTGGTCCGTGGTTTTAGGAATCACTTCTAGGAGTCTACTAGAATTCCATTCCATGAGTCACTTTACGGTCCGTGATTCTGAGCAACAGACTGTTCTGTGACTCGTGGTTTTAACTTAAGGAAATAAGGATCCTCTGAACCTCAGGAATTATGGATGGAAGAACGAGTCATAGAATGGGTTGACAGGTCATCAACCAACTCATGGAATTTAGAGGACTTGGTACCTCTCTGAAGGTGATTCCACGAGTTACAGGACGGACCATCGTTCAAAATGATGACGCATCAAGTCACTCGTAGAATCTAAGGAAGAAAAGCTAAATTTTTAGAAACCACGGGTCACTCTCAGACCATGGTTTTGTTCTACAGGTCGTGAGCCAACCAGTGGTTTTGAAGATAAAAATTTTAAGGTTCATGTCAGAAATCACGAGTCACAGTAAGGACCTTGGTTCAGAACCACGGTTCTTCATCCCTGTCCGTAGTCACTGATAGTGCTGCAGTAAATTACCCATAATACTCCGGACTCGAATTAATGCGTGGTCAGTGGTGTTGAATAGAAGACTCAAAAAACTTTAATTTGGTGGGTACTAGGACACATAACTCTTTATATTTTAGGAGGAATGGTCAATTGAAGTTGACCCTAGTTTAGTTTTATTTGAAAACTCATTTGGTTGGGGTGCTTTCAACTTAACTTGATTATAAGAGTTTGTTATGAACATGATTTACATCAAAAGCACTCACCACACTAGAAAAATAATTATTACACTTATGAAAAAGGTTCGGGTATTAGCTTAGGATTTTTGGGGTGTTACAATATCTCCCCCTTGGGATCATTCATCCTCAAATGAAGACTAACTAGGATGAGGTGGTAGGGAAAGAGATGCAATCCCACTAACTGAGTTTTATGAGCTGGAGTACTGACATGGTAACTGATTTCTGACTTAAATATGAACCGTGATAGATTCGTGAGACCTATATGTATACTGAGAGCATCAAACACCGATAGGATATGAAACTGGATATCTAACATGATAACTGGTCTGGAGTGAGAGTAGGGACTTAGCTAAAACTCATAAAGAATGACCTCATTCTTAGGAATCATAGTCAGCTGAAAGGAACATAAAAATGAGAGGAGTAGCTATACGGGAAAACTATTATCTTCTAAATACCACACTTGTCATGCTATAAAAAAAAATACTAACCTTCGCACATTTAGTTACTAAGGTCTGAGTCTAACTACCTACTTTCTCCATGTTCAAGCCTAACTCGGATAAACCCATTGCATCTAAAGTTATCTCTAAAGAATAGCATTCCTTCTTATCACAATAACCAACTAGCCTTGAGCTCCTAATCAAAGGATCACTAGTTGCACAAAACAACCAACTAGCCTTGAGCTCCTAATCAAAGGGTCACTAGTTGCACAAAACAAGGGTCCAGATGTATTCCATCACGATATTCAAGCCTATCACTATGGTCACCTTATGGTTTTGTAGCTTACCATATCCTAGACTTCTCCCTTCTCCCCTAGCATATCTAGGAGCTGCAACTTTAAGAACTTCTACAGAGAGACCTACCAACATTCCTCATTTAACTATTTTGAATAAATAATCCTTACCTCATAAATCCTCCACACCTAGAAGCCAAGGTGGAACAAGTACACCAAAATGGAAATAAATCTACTACTCCCCATCTAGGCTACTACTAGGCTTCCTCCCCTAACACCTATAACAACATAAACCAGAATCTTGAAAGAAAATAGCGGGAGCATGAACGTCACGAATGAAGGATTTCTGATCAATCTAGACTTACACTTAGCGTGATCAAGACACTCAAGGTGGGGCTTGGGGAATTGAGCGCAATAGGCATGAGAACTTCACTTACTGGGTACATAAGACATGAATTAGTGGGGATAACCACCCCTCATCATCAAAGGCAAAGGTCAAAGGGCTTTAGAGTAAGGAAATCATAAGCATGAATCATTTCAAGAAACAAGTTTGAGCATATAAATGACGTACCATGATTTGATTTGCCATTAAGGCATGTCTGAGGACTGAACTGAGTAAATAGGACTGAGCATGCTAAGAGACATGAGTTTTCATAAGTAATGAACCTCAAGGCATAAAGCTGGGATTTATGGAATGTTAGAGTAAGACTAGAATCGTTGTCTAAAACAATCACTTGTCACTATAGAAGCTAAATATGAGCGTGAATTTGAATGGGGTGCGTAAATTTGAAATAGGACTAGCATTCCTGAGAATCCAAATTTCTTTGGTCGGATTAGCATTCCTCATGGGTTTTCTTTGCAGAGACATTATCTAAAATGCATACGAAATGGATTAGAAGGGTAAATAGAATAAAACTCTATCCTACGATAGTGAAAATGAAAGGAGTGAAGTTTTTCCTAAAATATCTCATAGCCTCTCTCTCATAAGTGTGGCGCACTTCACACCAATGAAAGATACTCTACTTGATGCGGCTTTCAGACACCCTAGGATTCTTGAACCTGATGCTCTGATACCAAGTTTGTCACGCCCCGAGCCTACCCCTGGATGTAATACGGGACCCAAGATCAGAAGTAATCTCAAGATAACCCTCTAGCATTAGTATGACTTAAGCAAACATAAATAAACTCAACGAAAGCAATAAACTGAAGAGATAAGCAAACTGAACCATTAATAGATCAAGTCTAGACATATCAGAATCCAAAACTCGAATATAAAACCTCTAACTATGTCTGAGAAGACTCTATACTGAATAATGAGTTGATGGGACAAGACCCCAGCTAACTCCAAAAAAAACTAAGAAGAAATCCATATAGCAACTAAACTAATACTGGTCCTCTAAGCCTGAATCTGCATCATAATAGGATGCAACACAAAGGAGTATGCAGACAGTACTATGAAATGTACTGAGTATGCGAGATATGCATAAATATAGTAAAACCTTATAAAAACATACTTGAAAACATATTTAAAACTGAGTTCATGCAAAACTGAAGAAGTCATAAGTAAATATCATAGTTTGAATAATAAGCATGAGATAGAAGTCAAACCTCAAAATAAGATATTATAAAATTTAGGAAAAAACTAAAACAAAGCATTCATACGGGAGTTTCTTATATAACTGACAATAGACCATGTGAGCTACATGGAATATAACTATATAACCCTAGTTAGAAAATCTGGCCCGAACCTTGCCAAAGTACGGGCCACCATACCCAACTATATAACCCTAGTTGGCAAAGCTGTCCTATAGCCCGCTAAGGCAAGGACACCATTAATGATATAGAGTGGTAACACTTTCATAAGCCTATCAGGCGATTCATAACCTACGCTGCCAACGTAGTTTTGGACTTGGGTAATTATATCCTCATTGCTTGGTGCTAAATACTACTCCCAAAACATGCATACATATAGCTCATAAATTCATAGTAGCACAATCACATGCCAAATCTTGTTGAAAAGTAAGAAAACACATCAGGTATCATGCAATTCTCATATCACAAGTTCTTAAAGCTTAGCATAGCCATAATTCAAAACATACATTTCCTTCTTAAATTCATACTTGAAGTATTAGGCATGCAATTCAATAAATACATAATTACATGTTATCTTAACATGTAAACTTTCACTTGAAAACATGCAATTCAATGGAATCATGCTAGAGTTAAACTTTAATTTCATAAGCGTTCCTCAATTTAGATCAAAACCCTAATTTCACAAGCTCATAATTCAAAATAAGAATTGGGGGTTTTGGGCACAAGGGTGAAAGGAACCCATTGTTGAATACCTATATACCTTATTTGAAGCTAGCCCACTAAGAATTTTAGAAGAATGGAGACTTGAAGTAAATCCCTTGCTATGGAGCATGAAACCCTGACTTGAAGCTTGAGAGGATGGAACTCCTTTTCTTCTTTTGGAACTTGATTGAAAGAGTGGGAGAGAACTTAGGACAAGTATGAATAAAACCCTTCTAAATAGGCTTAAAATGACTTAGTATAGGAGTTAAAAGAGTGGAATATTTCAAAAATACTTCTGGACTTAAGCTTGGAAAAACTGATAAAATGACTCGACTTCAAGGACCACAAGTCAGTCTACGGACCATCAAAGTGAATGATGGACCATCATCTAGTCCATAGATTCAGGAATCACTTCTGAGAGTCTACTAGAATTCCATTCCATGAGTCACTTTACGGTCTGTGATTCTGAGCAACGGACCATTCTGTGACTCATGGTTTTAACTTCAGGAAATGAGGATCCTCTGAACCTCAGGAATTACGGATGGAAGGATGGGTCGTAGAGTGGGTTGGTGTATCATCAACCAACTCATGGAATTTAGAGGACTTGGTACCTCTCTGAAGGTGATTCCATGAGTAACATGATGGACCATCGTTCAAAATGATGACCCATCAAGTCACTCGTGGAATCTAGGGAAGAAAAGCTAAATTTTTATAAACCACGGGTCACTCTCAGAATGTGGTTTTGGTCTACATGTTATGAACCAACCAGTGGTTTTAAAGATGAAAATTTTAAGGTTCAGGTCAGAAATCACGAGTCACAATACGGACCGTGGTTCAGAACCACGGTTCGTCATCCCTGTTCGTTGTCACTGACAGTGCTGCAGTAAATTGCCCATAAATTTTTACTCCTGACTCGAATTAATACGCGGTTAGTGGAGTTGGAATGAAGACTCAAAAATCATTAATTTGGTGGGTACTCAGACACCTAACTCTTTATATTTTAGGAGGAATGGTCGATTTAAGTTGACCCTAGTTTAGTTTTATATGAAAACTCATTTGGTTGTGGTGCTTTCAACTTAACTTGATTATATGAGTTTGTTATGAACATGATTCACTTCCAAAACACTCACCACACTAGGGAAATAATTATTACACTCATAAAAATGGTTCGGGTATTAGCTTAGGATTTTTGGGGTGTTACAATATCTCCCCCTTGGGATCATTCGTCCTCGAATGAAGACTAACTAGGCTGAGGTGGTAGGGAAAGAGATGCAATCCCACTAACTGAGTTTTATGAGCTGAAGTACTGACATGGTAACTGATTTCTGACTTAAATATGAACCGTGATAGATTCGTGAGACCTATATGTATACTGAGAGCATCAAACACCGATAGGATATGAAACTGGATATCTAACATGATAACTGGTCTGGAGTGAGAGTAGGGACTTAGCTAAAACTCATAAAGAATGAACTCATTCTTAGGAATCATAGTCAGCTGAAAGGAACATAAAAATGAGAGGAGTAGCTATATGGGAAAACTATTATCTTCTAAATACCACACTTATCATACTATAAAAAAAAATACTCACCTGCGCACATATAAATACTAAGGTCTGAGTCTAACTACATGCTTTCTCCAAGTTCAAGCCTACCTCGGCTAAACCCCTTGCATCTAGAGTTATCTCCTAAGAATAGTATTAATTATTATCACAACAAATAACTAGCCTTGAGCTCCTAATCAAAGGGTCACTAGTTGCACAAAACAAGGGTCCACATGTATTCCATCATGATATTCAAGCTTATCACTATGGTCACCTTATGGTTTTGTAGCTTACCCTATCCTAGACTTCTCCCCTCTCCCCTAGCATATCTAGGAGCTGTAACTTTAAGAACTTCTACAGAGAGACCTACCAGCATTCCTCATTTAACTACTTTGCATAAATAATCCTTACCTCACAAATCCTCCACACCTAGAAGCCAAGGTGGAACAAGTACACCAAAAAGGAAACAAATCTACTACTCTCCATTAGGCTACTACTAGGCTTCCTCCCCTAATACCTATAAAGCATAAACCAGAATCTTGAAAGAAAAGAGCAGGAGAATGAGCATCACGAATGAAGGATTTCTGATTGGTCTAGACTTACACTTAGCGTGATCAAGCCACTCAAGGTGGGGCTTGGGGAATTGAGAACAATAGGCATGAGCACTTCACATACTGGGAACGTAAGACATGAATTAGTGGGGATCACCACCCCTCATCATCAAAGGCAAAGGTCAAAGGTCTTTAGAGTAAGGAAATCATAAGCGTGAATCGTTTTAAGAATTTGGTCTGAGCATATACATGACGTAACATGATTTGATTTGCCATTAAGGCATGTCTAAGGACTGAACTGAGTAAATAGGACTGAGCATACTGAGAGACATGAGTTTTCATAAATAATGACCCTCAAGGCATAAAGCTGGGATTTATGGAATGTTAGAGTAAGACTAGAATCGTTGTCTAAAACAATCACTTGTCACTCTAGAAGCTAAATATGAGCGTGAATTTGAATGGGGTGCATAAATTTGAAATAGGACCATAGTGCTAAAACAAAAGCAATGCAAA
Organism: Jaltomata sinuosa; assembly: GCA_003996215.1. Taxonomy (NCBI): domain Eukaryota; kingdom Viridiplantae; phylum Streptophyta; class Magnoliopsida; order Solanales; family Solanaceae; genus Jaltomata; species Jaltomata sinuosa. Next base: position 230,806 of record QJPP01003099.1, on the reverse strand, counting down.
AAGGTATCATGATGGAAGAAGTATACTTAGGACACTAGGATAGAATTAAGCTTCTGCCTCCCCTCCTAACCTTGTTCTAACACCCAAAAGCATCAATACCTGAGCCTCTAAAATCTTTCCAATTCTATATCCCACTATCTCCCCCTTAGATTTATGCTACCCTTCTAAGTCTATGGATATCCCCCCAACCTCTCAAAGGAACTATGATCATTTTACCCTAACAGAGCATACACTACTCCAGAATCTAGCACAAATACCCACACCCTTCTATAGTCAAATATTCTCCTTTGCCTAAAAGTCTAGGCCTCAACCCTTCTACCTTCACTTTTTTCTAGGTTAAGACAACTCACAACCACACAAGAATAGTGGTCCAGGGACTATGCATGCATAAAGGAAGAAAATCTAGTGACTTACATGATTCAACTTCTGGAGGAATACTCTGACCCGGCTGGCTAGGCAATAAAAGGAATTGGTTTTGGAGCTGAACACCACAGTTGCTCTGCTTAGCTGAGGGGAAATCCCTGATCCTATGGCCTAACTGACCACACCTAAAACACCTCCCTTTGCCAGCGAGGCACTCCCCTAGATGAAACTTACCGCATCTACTACAATGAGGGTACCTAAAGGTCTTTGGATCCCTATTGTGACAAGAATGAGAATCGAGTGCAGGTGTGTTAACTAAAGATGAGGTTGGTCTGGATGACCTATGTTGAGAAGACGATTGGTTCCATGTTCTGGTCTTCTTATTCTTCGTCTTCCTCTTCTTTAGTTTCTCTTTCTCATTCAACTGAGCTGTCATGGCTTGAGCCAGCATACATATGGCTTCACGAAATTCTGCATTCGTAACTGCATGATCTGGAGCGGAGGATTAGCATTCCTCATGGGGTTTCTGTGCTGAGACATTATCTGAAATGCATACGAAATCAATTAGAAGGGTAAATAGAATCAAACTCTATCGCACGATAGTGAAAATGAAAGGAGTGAAGTTTTTCCTAAAACATCTCATAGCCTCCCTCTCATAAGTGTGGCGCACTTCACACCCATGAAAGAGACTATACTTGATGCGGCTTTTAGACACCCTAGGACTCTTGAACCTGATGCTCTGATACCAAGTTTGTCACGCCCCGAGCCTACCCCCTGGATGTAATACGGGACCCAAGATCACAAGTGATCTCAAGATAACCCTCTGGCATTAGAATGACTTAAGAAAACATAAATAAACTCAATGGAAGCAATAAGCTGAAGAGATAAGCAAACTGAACCATTAATAGATTAAGTCTAGACATATTAGAATCCAAAACTCGAATACAGAACCTCTAACTATGTCTGAGAAGACTCTATACTAAATAATGAGTTGCTGGGACAAGTCCCCAGCTAACTCCAAAAAAACTAAGAAGAAATCCATATAGAATCTATACTAATACTGGTCCTCGAAGCCTGAATCTGCATCATAATAGGATGCAACACAAAGGAGTATGCGGACAGTACTATGAAATGTACTGAGTATGCAAGATATGCATAAATATAGTAAAACATGATAAAAACGTACTTGGAAACATATTTAAAACTGAGTTCATGTATAACTGAAGAAGTCGTAAGTAAATATCATAGTTTGAATAATAAGCATGAGATAGAAGTAAAACCTCAAAATAAGATATCATAAAATTTAGAAAAAAACTAAAAAAAAAGCATTCATACGGGTGTTTCTTATAACCGACAAGAGACCATGTCAACTACATGGAATATAACTATATAACCCTAGTTAGCAAAGCTGGACCGAACCTTGCCAAAGTATGGGCCATCATACCCAACTATATAACCCTAGTTGGCAAAGCTGTCCTATGGCCCGCTAAGGCAAGGACACCATTAATGATATAGAGTGGTAACACTTTCATAAGCCTATCAGGCGATTCATAACCTACGCTGGCAATGTAGTTTTGGACTTGGGTAATCAAATCCTCATCGCTTGGTGCTAAATATTACTCTCAAAATATGCATACATATAGCTCATAAATTCATAGTGGCACAATCTCATGCCAAATCTTGTTGAAAAGCATGAAAACACATCAGGTATAATGAAATTCTCATATCATAAGTTCTTGAAGCTTAGCATAGCCATAATTCAAAACATACTTTTCCTTCTTAAATTCATACTTGAAGTATTAGGCATTCAATTTCATAAATACATAAAGACATGTTATCTAAACATGTAAACTTTCACTTGAAAACATGTAATTCAATAAAATCATGCTAGAATTCAACTTTAGTGCATGGGCTTTTGAAACCAATTAAGGAATCTTAATCAAATCATAAATAAACCATAAGAAACCATGAATTGATGCATAAAAACTGATATCATAAGCCTTCCCCAATTTAGATCAAAACTCTAATTTCACAAGTTCAAAATTCAAAATAAGAATTGGGGGTTTTGTGCACAAGGGTTAAAGGAACCCATTGTTGAATACCCATATACCTTATTTGAAGCTAGCCCACTAAGAATTTGAGAAGAATGGAGACTTGGAGTGAATCCCTTGCTATGGAGCTTGAAACCCTAACTTGAATCTTGAGAGGATGGAACTTCTTTTCTTCTTTTGGAACTTGATTGAAAGAATGGGAGAGAACTTAGGCCAAGTGGGAATGAAAACCCTTATAAATAGGCTTAAAACGACTTAGTATAGGAGTTAAAAGAGTAGAAAATTACTAAAATACCCCTGGATTTAAGCTTGGAAAAACTGATAAAATGACTCGGCTATAGGGACCACGAGTCAGTCTACGGACCGTTAAAGTGAATGACGGACCGTCATCTGGTCCGTGGTTTCAGGAATCACTTATGGGAGTCTACTGGAATTCCATTCCATGAGTCACTTTACGGTCCATGATTCTGAGCAACGGACTGTCCTATGACTCATGGTTTTAACTTTAGGAAATGAGGATCCTCAAACATTAGGAATTCCGGATGGAAGGACATGTCATACAATGGGTTGACGGGTCATCAACCCACTCATAGAATTTAGAGGACTTGGTACCTCTCTGAAGGTGATTCCACGAGTTACAGGATGGACCGTCGTTCAAAATCATGACCCATCAAGTCACTCGTGGAATCTAGGGTAGAAAAGCTGAATTTTGAGAAACCACGGGTCACTCTACGGACCGTGGTTTTAGTCTACGAGTCATGAACAAACCAATGGTTTTGAAGATGAAAATTTTAAGGTTCAGGTCAGAAATCACTAGTCACATTACGGACCGTGGTTTAGAAACACGGTTCGTCATCCCTGTCCGTAGTCACTGATAGTGCTACAGTAAATTGCCCATAATGTTATACTCTGGACTCAGATTAATGCGCGGTCGGTGGCATTGGAAAGAAGACGCAAAAAACCTTTAATTTGGTGGGTAATAGGCCACCTAAATCTTTATACTTTAGGAATAATGGTCGATTGAAGTTGACCCTAGTTTAGTTTTATATGAAAACTCATTTGGTTGGAGTGCTTTCAACTTAACTTAATTATAGGAGTTTCTTATGAATATGATTCGCATCTAAAGCACTCACCACACTAGGGAAATAATTATTACACTCATAAAAAAGGTTCGGGTATTAGCTTAGGATTTTTGGGGTGTTATAGTTTATCATTCAAGTTCCCTTTCCAACCCAACACAATAAAATCTCGGTTCCTACAACCACCTTGAACATGTTACCTATACTCCATTATTTATCCCAACTAAGGGTTTTATTCAGACCAAACACGTATACAAGCTTATTATTACACATACTTTCTTATTCTCAAATATTCAAGTACTATCCACCCAGGCTCCATGACTGAAGGCCTAATCATTTTGTCTCCATCAAAATCTATATAATATTATGATTACCTAACCAAAGTCTTTACTATAAATTTAACCATAACCTACCTCAATGGTGAGTTGCTACTATAACTGCGTGCAACCTTGCTCCTTGCTATCATTTCAGGAATCTTGAGGGAGAAGCTGCGAGGAGGAGGGGAAACCACATTATTTTGAGAGCTTTTTCCTCTCTTTTCTTGGTGTTCTAGGTTTAGAACAGACCCAAGATGTTTATAGGAGAATATATCCTTTTTGGAAAATAACTGGGAGCTGAAGCAATTAAATCTTGAGGTTCTGCTTTGCGAGCTTCAATGCAGCGGAAGTTTTCTTACTGCAGCAAGCTCGTTGTGGCGAGACCAGGACTGCTACGGCAGTCCATCACTGGTTGATCCCACTTTCTTGACTCTAATTTAATTCGTGCTTATTTATCACCATCATAATTTTTTCCACATGAAATTAATAACATAATTTAATTCTTTCATTTTAACATAAATTTTTAATAATAATGGGACAGGTCTTACATTAGATACCAATTTATCAACTGTTCATCCCTGAATAGATCAAAAAAAGTGAAAGGGCAATAGACCAGAATTCAAATAAGGTCACTCCATTTCTACATTCACCTAGTCCACCTGAAGCAATTATACCATGCAATCCATTTAGTGAAACATTTTCACATGCTGTCTGTTCATCGAGTTCCTTTGAAATGATGGGGGCAGACTGAAACATTACACACATATTGAATTTCCTTACTCACAAATTTTATAACTCGAGGAAGAATCTACCTCAGCAGCTTCTTACAAGGACTCATGATGCCTGGGATAATAAATCAAACATTGATATGCAACATCCATGAAATGAGTCACAAACCAATGCTAAGCTGCTACGATGAGAAAATTATCACTACAGCAAGATCGCTACAGTGCAAAATAGTTCACTGCAGCAAAGGATGAGGCAAATTAACGGGAGGAATAGAGGATTCATTTCCTCGCTTTGCAATAACCAATTTCCCCCATTCATTTCAAAATTATCTCTACCATAAATGCTTTCCTCGTCAGTTTCTAAAGTAAATCTTCCTCTTACTATTCTATTTTATTGCTTACAATGTCTATATTATATTAATTATTTATGTTTTGCCCGATCTATAAGAAAACTAGATAAAATATACATTTTCAAAATCACCAATTTGGGCATTGGGTTGGCTGGGGAAAATGACCTCACTACAACGAGAGTCGCCTTTGCTGTGTTGACTTTGTTGTAAAGTTTACTTCTTGCTCTAGCAGCCTTGTTGCAGTGGAATGGAATCTACTATAGTAATGGTGCTGAGGCAGAATGCCAGCAGAGGACTGAACTTTTTCGAAAATGATTTATTTTTGCTTTCTTGCTTTTATTTCTTATTACTCGTTATATCTTTTGAAATTTATCAGATAACACTATCTATTTCCTTTCCACAGTGATTACTATCATGGCTGCCGGTGATGAAGGGAGTTACGAAAGGTTTGCAAACATACAGAGCCAAAGGCGTGTGTTGAGTAGAGGCTCAGGGGTTTTACTTAGGAGAGAGGTTTTCTGGGGTTCACTTCGGCAAGATATTCTCAAAGGTTGGAGATAGAGAAAGAGGCACCAGAATTCTACAATCGATTGTGAGATATCAGATAGTTGCCATTGGTAGAGACACTTACAAATGCCAATAAGGGTTGGGTCAGGGAGTTCTATGCTTATCTCCCTACTATTAACTAGAACATCTCAAACCCCATCATATATGTTCGAGGTGAGCATATTTGAATTTCAGCTGAGGATATCAACTAGGCCCTAGGGTTGCCAAATCCCACAGAGATCGCATATGAGGCAAATAAAGCGATAGATGATGGCCAATGTTTGGTGAACACACTCATGGTGGAAGACAAGAGAGCCTCAATCACCTGGGTCATCCATCACACGAGAATTACGAGCCTTGACTTTACCCCAAATGCTTGAAGGTTCCTGAATTTGGTTTCTAGGAGGATCTGCCGTTTTTGCAACACTTTTGACATAATGTATCCCCAATCACTGATAGTGGATTTCTTGTTAGATGGGTTGCCGGTAAATACATGAGGATGAATTCTGGAGGAGTGGAAGAACTTTGTGGTGCTACATTCTAGGGACCTGCCATTTCCCTCATTGATTACCACTTTTTGCCAGTGGGCGAATGTGCCGAGTGAGCTCGAGGACCACATGCTTTATCATGACAAGACTTTTGACCCATTGAAGATGAAAGGTGTAACACCTCGAGATCTGAACCAAAATATTTATAAAACTTAGCAGAAAATTTGGAATTTTTAGGATCCACAGCCAGTTTTACGGGCCATCATTCAAGATCACGACTGGTGGACTGAACCATGAATTATCTATATTCACCTTGTTCCTAGGATACCACGGGTAGGTCTACAGTTTGTCATTTAGAATGATGATCTGTCCTGTCACCCATGGATTTTCCATTAGAGAGGTGTCGATTTTGGGTTGAAAACCACAGCTCAGTCGATGGTTCATCAATCCATTCCGTGGACCTTCCTATCAGCCATGGACTAGTAGATCATATGACCCTCAGATTTCAGGGATAAAACCACAGTTCAGATGATGGTCCGTTGACCAAACCGTGGAACCTTGTTCCGAGAATATTCAGCAGTCTCTAATTTATTTCTCTAGGGATATTTTAGAATTTTCCTACTATTTTAACTCCAAAGTTAAGGCATTTAGGCTTACTTTGAGGGGTTTAATCAAACTTAGTGTATTTCCCCCGTCATTCCAATCGATCCAACTTCAGAAAAAAAAAAGAACACTCTCTTAGACTCCAAGCTAGGGCTTTCTTCTCCAAAGCTTCAAACTTCATTCTTAATTCAAGATTACTCTACATTCAAGTATGTGGGTATTAAGTAAGGGTCTTGTTCACCCTTATTCCCAAAACCTCAGTCTCTATTTCAAATTTTATGATTTTATGAAACTAGGGTTCTTATCCAATCATGCAGATTTTTACAGAATTTTAGTTCTTATGATTTTTACATGATTTATATCTTGTTTTATAAGATTTGTATCATATTTTCAATGAATTGCATTAGCTCTTACAATAATTTTGAGAAATTAAGAACTTAACCTGATGTGTAGTGTTTTCACATGAATTGGTTTTCTTTAGAAATTAACCTAGGTTACTAGCTTTAAGTTTTAAGCATGAAATTAGCTAGTTTTCAGTTTACAACTCTTTTAGAAAAGTGTTTTTAGATCAGTTAATTTTTGATGCAGCATTTCAGAACTTTAGTTTTAAATAATCTATCAACATTCAGTTTTGGGAGTAGTGCTTAGCACCGAGTTGGACTAGGGACTAGTTTACCCAAAGTCTCAGAACTACGTGCCACCATACATCTTTTTAGTGCCTCAGTTGGGCATCAAAATTAGTGATCACGCCAATCATGCCTCTATACCCTGGAAAGGTATATTGGGTCCTCTTGATGGGGCATATACATCAGACTCCATGTTTAGCTCACGTAGTTTATGTCGGTTAACAGACTCTCTCACAAAATTAGACTCAACAGATACGTACTAGGCCCTAGATCAGCTTTACTATTTTTATTTCTTTTCAGAATATTCCTGTATTACAGACTTTATGCATATTATGTTTGGGCCTGAGTACTGCAGATTAAATTTTTAGTTTAAACAACTCATCATTATTTTAGCATATTCAGTTATATAATTTTGATTGCATATCTCGCATACTCAGTACATTCAAAGTACTGACTGCATACTCTATGTGTTGCATCCTATCATGATGCATGTTCAGGTTCTCTAACTCAGCATTGCGATTAGCTCAATTTAGTGCCACTCAGTGACTACTAGCAGTGAGTCCTTATCATCCAAGGATGGGCTATTATGACATTTTCTCTTAGTGTATTTTAGTTTCATTATTTAGAGTTAGCTGGGGACTTGTCCCAGTAACTCGTCAGTTAGTAGAGGCTTTTCAGGCATAGAGTTAGATATTCAACTTGTTTTCAGAATTAGGTCTCACTTTTTGATTCAAATTATCACAGAGATTTTCAGATAAATTCTAAACTTGTGTTTTATCAGTTTAGTTTCTGCTCAATTTTAAATTCCTGTGATTGTTTTGTATATGCCAAATCATGGGTTAGCTTGGGGTCACTTGTGGCTTTAAGCACCATGTTACATCCAGGGTGTAGGCTTGGGGCATGATAAATTTGGTATCAGAGAATCAGTTTTAAAGTGTCCTAGGGTGTCGAAAGTCGTGTTAAGTAGAATCTTATTCATGGGTGTGAAATGCGCCACACTTATGAGAGAGAAACTACGAGACATTTTTAGGAAACTCCCCTTTTTTCATGTTCTATATCGTGTGATAGAGTTTAACTCTATTCTCCTTTCTAATCCATTCGTTATGTATTTCAAATCATGCCTCCTTGCGGAAATAATGCTCATAATGCTAATCCTTGGTTTCACACCATGAGAACACGAACGTAAAATTCAAGAATGCCATCCAGATATTAGCACAAGCTATGACTGCTCAAGATAATCAGTCAGAACCTATTCTTGTTAACCCAAATGGTGGGTCAGATGCTGCCAGAGTTAGGGATTTTATCTGTACGAACCCGCCAGAGTTTTTGGGGTCAAAGGTTAATGAAGACCCATAAAATTTCATTGATGAGGTAAAGAAGACTTTTAAAGTGATGCAGGTGACCGGTATTGATAGCGTTGAGCTAGATTCTTACTAGCTCAAGGATGTGGCTCACATTTGGTTCACTAAGTGGAAAGATGGTAGGGGCATAAATGCAGCTCCTATGACTTGGGACTGCTTTGTTGGAGCTTTTCTGGATAGGTTCTTCTCGAGAGAGTTGAGAGAGGCTAAGGTTGAGGAGTTTGTGAATCTAAAGTAGGGATCTATGACTGTGCAAGAATATGGGTTGAAGTTTACTCAACTCTCTAGTTATGCTTTCGTATGGTAGCCGATCCAAGGGCCTAGATGAGTAAGTACATCTTGAGTATTTCTAACTTGGTTAAGAAGGAATGTAAGACAACTATGTTAGTCATAGATATGGACATCTCTAGACTCATGACTTATGCTTAGAAGAGGGAGGTAAAGAAACTCAAGGAGAGAGAGAGGTAAAGTAAGAGGGCTAGGACAGGTAATTTTGACTACTCTCAACAGAGGTCGGGTAGTGGAAATCATTTTTAGTTTCACCAGAGGTATTTAACTCCAGCACCTTTATTAACTAGTGCTCCATCACCCAGACCTCAATAGGACCAGAGAAATAGGGCATCAGGATCTAAGTCACAGGGTAGTATTTTAGGTAACCACACTTTCCCAGCATGCTCTAATTGTGGTAAGAATCATCCAGGTGAGTGTCTTGCTAGCAGAGATGGGTGTTTTGGGTGTGGTCATATTGTCCATAGGTTGAAGGAGTACCTCTTTGCCAAGTAGGGACAAGGAAGTAATCGAGCTCAGTCTACTACTTCAGCTGCTCCAATAGGGTACTACTTCTGGTGCAGGCGATGGTTAGCGTCAAAATTGTCTCTACACCATGTTATCTCGTCAAGACCAGAAGAGTTCCCAGATGTAGTTACTGTTATGTTGCAAGTTTTCTCTCTTGATGTTTATGCTTTACTAGACAATAGGGCTTTATTATCTTTTGTGACCCCTAATATTGCATGTAAATTCAAAGTTAGTCCTGAAAAACTTTTAGAACCCTTCTCAGTCTTCACCCTAGTCGGTGAGTCAGTCTTAGCTAAGAGGGTATACAAAAATTGACCAGTCTTAGTCCTCCATAGAATCACCTCAGCAGACTTAGTGGAATCAAACATGACCGATTTTGACATCATTCTTGGCATGGATTGGCTACATGCCTATTATGCCTCAATTGACTACAGAACCAGTCGTAAAATTTCAATTTCTAGATGAGCCTGTCACAGAATAGTGGAGTAGTCCTCCAACGTTAATAGGTCATTTCATCTCTTACCTAAAAGTTAGAAAGATGATATCAAAAAGGCACATCTATCATATAATTTCGGTTAAGGTTTCTGAGTCCGAGACCCCATCTCTCCAGTCAATTCCAATAGTTAGAGAATTCCCAAAAGTGTTTCCTGAGGATCTTCTCGGAGTCCCTCTTAAGAAGGAGATTGAATTTAGGATAGACCTTCTCCTAAATATGCAACCTATTTCTGTTCCTTCTTGCAAAATGGCTCCAGCTGAGCTTAAGGAGTTGAAAGACCAACTAAAATACCTCCTAGATAAAGTCTTCATCAGACCTAACATCTCTCCATGGGGTGCTCCAGTCCTCTTCGTGCATAAGAAAGATGGTTCTTTCAAAATGTGCATCGACTACCGTCAGTTGAACAAGGTCACAATCAAGAATAAGTATCCATCCCTAGTACTGATAACTTGTTCTACTAGCTTCAGGGTGCCAGTTATTTCTCCAAGATTGACCTCAGATCCGGTTATCATTAGCTCAGAGTTAGAGAATATGATATTCTGAAGACAACCTTCAGAACTCGGTATAGTCACTATGAATTTGTGGTAATGTATTTTGGACTAATGAATGCTTCTGTAGCTTTTATGGACTTTATGAACAGGGTGTTCAAGCAGTATTTGGATATGTTCATCATTGTCTTTATAGATGACATCCTTGTTTATTATTAGAGTGAGAAGGAGCATGTAAACCATCTGAGGGTTGTGCTGAAAACTCTCAAGGATCGCTAGTTATTTGCTAAGTTCAGTAAGTGAGAGTTGTGGTTACAGCTAATCACTTTTCTTGGTCATGTGATGTCTAAGGAGGGCATTCGAGCAAATTCGCTGAAAATAGAAGCAGTAAAGAACTGGTCCAGACCGACTTCTCCGATAGACATTAGAAACTCTTTGGGTTTGGCTGGTTACTATAGGAGATTTGTTGAGGAGTTCTCAGCCATAGCTTCCCCGTTGACCAAGTTGACTCAAAAAAAGGTTAAGTTCCAGTGATCAGATGAGTGTAAAAAGAACTTTCAGGAATTGAAAACCAGGTTGACCACAAACCCAGTTTTGACTCTCCCAGAGGGTTCATATGGTTTTGTTGCTTATTGTGATGCATCTAGAGTAGGCCTGAGTTATGTTTTGATGCAGCAGGTAAAGTCATTGCTTATGCCTCCAGATAGCTTAAGGTTATGATAAGAACTACCCCACTCATGATCTTGAGTTAGAAGCAGTAGTTTTTGCCTTTAATATTTGGAGACACTGCTTGTATAGTGTCCATGTGGATGTGTTTACCGATCATAAGCCTCTAATATATATGTTTACTCAGAAGGAGTTAAATCTTCATCAGAGAAGGTGGCTTGAGCTTCTTAAGGACTACGACATGAGTGTGCTTTACAATTTGGGTAAGGCCAATATAGTGGCTGACGCACTTATTAGATTATCTATAGGGAGTGTGTCACAGGTAAAAGAAGAAAAGAAGGAATTGGCTAAGGATGTTCATACTCTTGCTCGTTTAGGGGTTTGCCTTATAGATTCAGCAGATGGTGGTGTTATAGTTCAGAATGGGTCAGAATCTTCTTTGGTAGTTGAGGTGAAGGAGAAACAAGACAGTGATCCCATCTTACATCAGTTGAAGGGTGCATTCCATCAGTAGAGAGTAGAGGTTTTCTCCCAAGAGGGAGATGGTGTTCTTCGCTACCAGTGTTAGTTATGTGTTCTTAATGTGGATGAGTTGTGATAATGGATTTTGATAGAGTCTCACAGCTCCAGATACTCTATCCATCCCGGTGCCACCAGGATGTACCGTGACCTATAAAAATTCTATTGGTGGAATGGAATGAAGAGGGACATTGCAAATTTTGTGACTAAGTGTCCAAATTGCCTACAGGTAAAGGTAGAACATCAGAGATCGGGAGGTATTACTTAAGATATTAACATTCATACTTAGAAGTGGGAAGTGATCAATATGGACTTCAATACAGGTTTACCGTGCACCCGCATGCATCATAATTCTATTTGGGTGATAGTAGACAGGATGACTAAGTCAGCCCCCTTCTTGACTGTCAAGACTACCGACTCAACAGAGGATTATGCCAGGCTCTAATCCTATTTCCTTTAATTTCCAAAACTTCTTGCCAAGAAAATTTTTGGTGGGCCCATTTCGAGACAAGGAACACACAGACTCAATTTAAACTAAAAACTTGGTTTTTTTCCTTCTAAAAGTCATCTCTCAATCTATCATAGGGAAACACCAACCCAATTTGACATAAAAATAAATAAAAGAAAACAATTGCTCCTTGGAAAAGAACTGTGGTATGAAGAAAACCCTTAGAGTTTATTAAGCTAATCTATTATTAAGAAGGAAATCAAGATAAAAGCACTCATGGATCAATTAGAACAAGGCCTGGCGTAGGCAGTAAGCGCGTTTACAAAGAACGAGTAGTGAAATAATATATTGTGTAGGACCAACTCGGCATTCACATTCAAAACATCATTAAAAATTAAGCTTGGCAAGGGCACAGTTTAAGCATAAAAACAATAAAAAGGCCCGGCAAGGGAAATATCACAATCATCCAAATCATGACTGACAAGGGTCAAATAAATTGTCTAACAGGAAAATAAAAAGTCCCGACAAGGGCAATGGAAATCAATATCTCAAAGCCCAACATGGGCAACCAATCAACAATAAAATGCACCACCTCCCCCACTAGAATAAAGCATTGCCCTCAATGCTTAAAAATAAAAATAAGAAAGGTAAAGGTGCACCAACTCCCTGGCTCTGAGCTAGAACCTGCTCCTCCTCGATGAGAGTGTGCGGTGTGCTGTGAATCATAGAGCACCTATTAGAGTCCTGAGTCTCGAGCATCATCAAGATCCTTATCATTGCCACCTAAGGCAGTGAACAAATCATCTATGGGGCCAAACGTGGGATGGGGTGCAGCCAAGGCAGCCTCGAAAGAACTCAAATTAGCATCAACCATCGGTGCCTTCCCTTTAGCCTTGTCTAAGTTCTACGTGAGGGAAGTCACAACATCTTCTACCACGTCCACACTCTTGCACAAGTTGGTCACATTATCCACCACTTCCTTCATAGCATTCTTAATGGCCCTCTGAATCATGCCGGGCAGTTTCTCAGCTAAGGTGGCCAACTGATTATTATGGGAATAGGATATGTCAACTATCTTCTGAAACCCATTGGGGCCGAGATGGATGATAATGGGGAAGGTACAGGAAGAGCAACAGCTATAGGATTTCCCGACTATGCAGGAGTGGGTGCACCTGAAGCAGACCTAGAAGGAGAAGGTGGGCTCAACAGTGGTGTCCTCGATCTGTACATCAGCAAAGGGCTGCATTTTTCGCCTCTTCATTCTAGGGGAATCCATATCAATCTTCTTACCAAGGTCAATCACACCAATGGCAAGAGTAGAGGCATCAAAGGGAAAGTATGTGATTCCATCCTTAGCACAAATATTACTAATGAGCATAGGAAAGGGGAATGAATCAGCACCCTGATGTGCTTTTCTTTTGATCACAGCCAATGTGATCTACCTAAATTTAACATGCTCCCCCAATATGATGGAGGCTATAATAATTTAACTCTCATGGGTAACCTTTTGATCATTCTTAGAAGGCAAGAATTGGGAGCGGACAAAGTCATACCATAGGCGTGACTTGAAAATACAGACTATGGTGTGGAATAGTACCCCCCATAGTCACTCAGATGGGAGTTCCAAGAGCAATGATAGTAGCATACCAACCAAGTGGTTTGTCCTCCAGGAGTACCTTAGCCCAATATTCAGGGGCAGGCTCAATTTGGCTACCCCAGTAGATGGCGTTGATAACAGTTAGTGTGATACAAATTTCCTTACCCCATACCATTACTGAGTCCAAGCAAGGGTAGTAATCCACATTGGCTATGTACCCCATCGAGTCATGCTTGGCTTGGTAAACGATAAAAAATTTATGAACCATCTCAGCGTGATAACCTCCAGACACCTCTTAGAATGGGAACTATTGGCTGGTAGTGAATTATTGGTGGATGTTAGGTAGATCTGCCCCAACTATTGCCAAGTTGAAACTGCATTCTGGGGTGAAGGTCCTTTTCTTATCTCTATCGCAGATGGCTTTTATGCCATCTACCCCGAAATGAATCCTGTCCTCCTTCAAAACTTACACAGGAGGCAGTGCTGGGGTAGCAACAGGGGCTTTCTTCGTTACCTTGGATATGGAAGTGGATGTATGAGGAGCTGGGGGCCTTTTTGTACCGCACCCTGAATTTTCCCTGCCAAAATACATTGTCTACATAAGGAGATTGTGAGTACTCAATTGTAATAGCAATTTTTTTTTTGTATTTTTGAAATAATAAAAAAAAGAAAATGCCATAAGAAGTTAATGAACTAAAAAGAATTGGAATGCAAAGGAGAAGAAAAACACATCAGGTGATTGCTGGCATGTGCGACTCATATGCGGACTGCACATCAGATTGTATGCGTTGCATGTGGCTTTGTACATACCGACAGAATCCTGAGTAAAATCTGCATCAAGGTGTGAAGGCTTGTGCATTTTGCCTCATCCATTGTGCGCGTCGCTCAGGCCTTCTCCCTTCAAAATAGAGAACTGACACTCATTGTACAAGCAGATGCCTTGTGCCTTTTGCAGGTAGAGATATGTGCGTCGCATGCAAAACGCATAAGGAAACAGTGGGAATTTTTCAATTCCTCATTTTCATGTGTGTTACATATGTGACTCACAGAGCAATACCTACGGAATGCATGGGCAATAAGGCTAAAACACCAATTTTAATGGAGTTTAAGCATGAATTGACCAAAACCAAGTTATCCAGGTACTCAGACTTCTATGGAAAACATCCAACATATTCAATACCCAAAGTTTAGCTTAACGGTTTCCCTTAAGAAGGACATCACCCCATATATCATCGGGAACAACAATCCTTCAATAAAAGCAATTAGGCACATGCAATCATTCAAGAATTCACTCCCCTCAACCAAAGCGCTCACTAAACAATTATATGCAATTGAAACAACACAAGGGCACAGTGGTACATATGCAATTTTAGCAACACAACATTATTCAACCAAAACCTTGCAAAGGTGATGATTTTCCCTTAAGAATGATGTCACCCAATCTATCATAGGGCCAAACCATGCATTAACTCAAGTGGGTTACTCAAACATCACCCAAAAATACAAAATCTAGGGCTAAAAATTAACACAAGTTGCATTCATCAATCTAAAAACAAGATCTACCAAGTTTTTCTCAAGCATAATCGAAAATAAGCTCCAAAATTGGGGTCCCAAAAATCAGATCTCACCCAAAATCAACATGGAGGAATTAACTAGCATGCTTCACAATAAGTGTTCTCAATCTTCTTAAAATCATGGATTTGACATTGGGAAACTTACCACAAGTAAAGATGAGGGAGTAAAAAGAAAAACTTCAAGCTTTTAGTGCCTAACAATGGTGACCCAAACTTTTGACCAAAAAAAGGGGCAGCGAATGGTGGTGTAGTGGCGGTGAAGGAGTAGTGGTGAGAGAGAAGAAGATTTGTGGGAAAGTTTGAAGGATTGTCAGAGTTTTTATGGTGGGTAATGGAGGTTTTAGAGAGTATAATGGAGAAGAAAGGTTGGGGTGATAGTTTATAGGAGAAAAAGAAGAAGAAAGGTCGCGGGTCAAAATTTATGTCGGGTCAGTCAATGGGTAGGTCAACAAAAAATTTTAAAAACTTATCTGAGTGCGTCGCAGCATGCAATTCGCACATGACACTGTGTGTATTGCACGTCACTTCACACGTGATGATTCTGAGCTAAATATTTTGCAAGGCTTCTCGTTTGACATGCGACAGAGGTGCGACGTGCCAAATAGGTGGTGCGATATGCATCTCCGATCATACATCACCTCTGCCACTTCTTTTTCTACCTAGCTTTCTGGTAGTATGTGAGATTCCACATGCGGCCGCACAATGGGGTGTGCGAACCGCATGGCCCATCGCACATGCATTTTGGTATTGTTCTTCCACTTAGTCATTTTTTTTATCTCCATACATTCCTAAAACATACCAAAAACAACAAAAGGTAAAAGAAATAAAATAAAAACACTTGGGTTTTCTCCCAAGAAGCACTTGATTTTATGTCGCGGCTAGACAATAGTACCTCATTAATCAATCATAACCCGAGGTCATGCCAAGACGATGGACATAATCCCAATCAAAGCATCAGGAGTACTTATTCACAATCCTTATTACTTCCTCTTGTTGCCAAGTTGACAACTGCATAGATATGGGCATTTGGAGGATGTCATCATTGGGTGGTGCATACTTAATCTCAACCTCTCCAAGGGAATCAATCATATCACCCTCAGTAGAAATCATGAAAACAACTCTATACCCATCTGGTGGTTTGGTGGGTTGACACACAATGAATGTGACTTCTTCGCTCCCTACTTGGAAACTAAGCTCCCCTAGTTTAACATCAACAAGATCCCTTCCTATGTCCAATAGGGGACTTCCCAAGATGATGGCATCTCAAGATCAACATTGCAATCCAAAACTACAAAATCAGCCAGTAGGATGAACTTGTCTACCTTTACCAACACATCAAATAGTATTCCCACCAGACGCATTATTATATGGTAAGCCATTAATAGCCTCATAGGTGTGGGTTTAGGAGGGACTAGACCCAATTTTTTAAAAATCACGAGGGTAATCAATTTGATACTTGCCCCGAGGTCACATAAGACTTTCTTGAATAGGAATACGCTGATGGTACATGGGATAGTGAAGGCTCCCTGATCATCCTACTTGGGAGCGATGTTACTTGTAATCACCGCACTTCAACTATGGGACACTTAAACTGTCCCCACATCAATTACCTACTTCTTTTTCAACAATTCTTTCATAAGCTTTGCATAACCTGACATTTTCATCAGAGCGTCAACCAAGGAAATGTTTATTGATAGTTTGCTGAACATGTCTATAAACTTCTTGAATTGATTATCTTCCTTATTCTTAATCAACCTCTGAGGATATGGAGGAGGATTTTTAGGCAACGACCTTGGCACATTTGGAGCTTCCTCTTTGATCTCAATAGCAATTTAAGAAGGTAACTCACTTTCATCCATTTCCTCTTGTGGGCTATCTTCGTCAACAATCATATTGGGTGCACTAAGATTTACCCCAACATTTGGACTCATACCATCACTCTTGTTAATTATGACTTCTTGTTCAACTTTATTAGTCAAGTCAACCATGTCTTCATTAATCATTTTTCTCACTTCATCCAACCTTCTTCTACTTCTAGTAACAATTTCCATTACATGGCTATCATTCTTCGGGTTTGCAAGAGTGTCACTAAGAAAAGTACCCTTTTGACGAGGGTTCATTTAAGAAGAGAGGTGGTTTATTTGAGCTTCCAAGTGCTTAATTGATGCCAAATGGGAGTTCACAGTTTGATAAAGAGTAGATACATCACTCTTTAGATGTTTTACCCCTTTATCTGCAGACTCCACCCTTTGTAGCACTTTTGATAACATATCCTACATTTAGAGCTAGTTGGATCACTTACCGTTGGGATAAGAGAAGCATTTACTTTTTGTGGAGGCGCATAGGGATTATTTATTTGGTGGTTATAATTATCATTTTCACTTTCATGATCTCGCTCACGGTCTCTCCAACCTTGATTCTCATCTCGTGGTCTCCAGTTGCCTTGATTGGCACCTTGATAGCCCGGGCAAGAACCCACCAGAAGATAGCAAAGCTCCTCATCTCTCGATGCAAGAATATCAATATCATCATAGTCTTTTGACCCATAAGTACCCACAACATTGATACTTTTGGTCCCAGCTCCCATCAAAGATTTAGCTAATAAATCGATTTGTGTCATTATTTTAGCCATGGTTTCATCTCTTTCCTCCTCCCTTTTTGCATCTCATTAGTCATTATAGAGGATTTAGTTCCAAAGGAAACTTTCGCATCTCTTGTATGCCATGCCATTAGTTTTTGTCATTCGATCAAGGAGAACATCTGTGAGACCATAAGCTATGTCCATAATAGAGCCACTCACAATAATGTTTGTGACCAATTTGTTCATAGAGTCTAGTTCTCTATAGAAGCTTTGAAGGAGAACATTATCCTGCAAACCATGATTTGGACATAACAAGAGCTTTTTCTTGAATCTCAGTCATACTTCATGTAATGGCTCATCCGAAAGTTGTTGAAAATTTGTGATATCATCGCTTAACTGCATCATCCGAGAAGGTGGAAGAATCTCACCAAGAAGGCTTCCATAAGTATGTTCCATGTTTTAATAGATCCCTCTAGGAGCTCTTCAAAACAAGCCATAGCTTCCCCCATAAGGGATAATAGGAACAAACGGAGTCAAATTGACTCTTGTGGTATCATGTTGATATTGAATGGCTGACATATTTCAACAAAGTTTTGGACATGTGATAAGTTGGCAATCTACCAACTTATTGAGCTTTGATTCATGAATTATTTCCATGTTTTGATAAGAATTAGTGGTACTTATTGCCTTTATTGATTAAAATGCAGGTACTCTTGGTCAAAAGTAGAAAATAAAGGAATTGAATCCAAAGAGCCCAAAAAGAGTTAAAGTGTGAAGGTGATAAAAAATGAGAAAGATCTGACTGAAGGTGTGACCAACATGCGAGCCACATAATGTGGAATGCAGTTTGCACCTCCCTTTGCACCTCACCACCAAAGAAACTGAGATCACTGGTTTGAGGAAAGAGGACATGCGACGTGCAAAACATATAGTGCGACTGTACTTCATGTCGCACATTGTGTCGCACCACTGCTGAAGGGCATTTTTGTTCAACTCCAAGTGATGCACTGGGAAGCTTCTAAAACCCATTTTGGGGTATGTACAATATATAGAACTTTTTTTAATTTTGAGTTTTCCCAAGGAGATATTGAGAGTGTACACTTCTTTCTTCATCTTCTACACTTAGAATTCACCATTTTTGTATTGATTGAGATTAGATTTGGATATTGGCATAAATATGAATGGAATTATGAGTTACCCAATTGGTATATCTTCTTATTTCCTTAGTATGAGTAGCTAATTTCCTTGTCTAGGGGTATGTGCATAATGGGTATTTGAATTTGGGTATGGGTCTTATTTAATTGTACTTATAATTGATGAATTGAATAATTCTATTGAATTCCTCAAGGTTTAATCATAAAATTGATGGTTACAAACATTAATTGAGTTTTCTTAATTGTGTTCTTGCTTGAAATAGGGTTTCATAATTCGGATAGGAATTCAATAGTGGAAATTTGGGATTTTCACCTTAGATTGAGGCTAAAAATACTTAATCGACGGAAATTTTCATCTAAGAATCTAAGCTAGAAATAGTGTGATTCCCCCAAGCAATTGAATTGGTTGGTTTATATCAAAACTATGGTGTTTCAGCAAAGACCAAAGGATATATATATATATAGAGGATTGAGAGATTACCAAATATAACTAAAATAAATGCTACCCGTATCATTAATCGAGAATTTTCATAATTAATCAAGTACCCTAACCTATTGTGGAATCCCATCGGAAGCATACCCCTAGTCTCCTTCTCAATTGATTACAAACCTTGTGTTACATTACTTTTTTGTGCTAAAATCGAACTTGATACGTGAATTTTCCCTTTCCAATTCCCCCAATCTTTAGTTTTAAATTATCTGAGCATTTACTCTCTTAGTGATTATTTCTCAATGATCTCTTAGCAAATCATCACTCTACTCTCCGTGGTTTGACCCTGACTATCCGTTGTGTTACTTTTGTTTTGCTTAACAATCACTACCACCTCCTTTGGGAGATTGCTTTTGCGCATCATCAAAAATGGCATCATTACTGGGGAGTGGTTTTTGAGTCGCCAATTGATTGGCATTTAAGTTCACTTTATTGAGTGTTTGTTTATTTTTACCTTTTTGTTGTTTGTGATTATTTGGACAGGGTGCCCATAAGTGAAGCAGGTGACTAAGAAAGCATAGACAGATATATGTATGTGGACCATGAACCCGTAGTCCATGGTGGCGCAGGTGCAATCCGTCTACCCTATTGTTGGAAACATCGTATTTCATGTAACGAGCACTATGCTCCACTTAATCTAGATGAAGGGACTTTTTGGAGGGATGGCTCATGAGGATGCTAATCGACATATTCAGAACTTTATTGAAATATGTCAGCCCTTCAACATCAACCATATTTCTCAAGAGTCCATCCGGCTCCGTTTGTTCCCATTCTCCCTTATAGGGGAAGCGATGACTTGGCTTGAAGAGCTCCCTAAGGGCTCTATTAATTCATGGAACAGATTGGTTGAGGCATTTTTGGTGTGATTGTTTCCTCCCTCTTGGATGATGCAATTGAGGGATGATAGAACCAACTTTCGCCAACTCCGAATGAGCCATTGCATGAAGCATGGCTAAGATTCATTAAGAAGCTCTTATTGTGTCTGAATCATGGTTCACCTGATAATGTCCTAATAAAAAGCTTCTATCAATCCTTGTCCTCGATGAATAAATCTGTGGCAAACGACATTGCTGGCAGAATATTTATGGACCAATAATATGGTATTGCCTCAGCTCTCTTAGAGCGAATGACAAAGATAAATCGTGCATGGCATACTATAGAGGCTGATGTTTCCTCGGGGGTGACTTCATCCATTATGATGAGTGAAATGAGGCAAAAAGAAGAGGAGAGAGATGAAACAGTGGCCAAAATTTAATGCAAATCGATTTATTGGCTAAACATATGATGGGGCTGGAAATAAAAGTGTGAATGTTGTAGGGACTTATGGTTCTAGAGATCATGATAAAGGTGTGTACTCCCCTATGAATGAGGAGTTATGTTATCTTACAGTGGGTTCTTATCCTGGATACCAAGGTACCAAACAAAGTCTTTAGCATATGAGGGATGAGAACTAAGGTTGGAACTGGGATAAGGGAAATAAATGGAGAGATATGAAGTCGGGTAGAGACCGTGAAGGTCCATGGCATGATCGTGAAAGAGACGGTGATCGCTATAATCATCATAGTACCTACCCCTATGTGCCTCTACCAAAAGTTGATGTGTCTCCCTTCCAACTACCGGTGAGTAACCCCAGACATTCCAAGATTGAGGAATTGTTGTCTCAAGTCTTGAAAATAGTTGAACTGACTGATAGTGGGGTGAAGGAATTAAAAAGCGAGGTGTCCACTCTTCACCAAATGGCGAGCTCCCATTTAGAATCTATCAAGCACCTAGAATCCCAAATGAACCACCTCTCTTCATAAATGAATCCATGTATAAAGGTCCCCTTCTAAGTGATACACTTGCGCACCCGAAGAATGATGGACATGTGATGGCAATAGTCACTCAGAGTGAAAAGATACTTAGTGGGACAAGGAAGCCAAATATTAAGGTTATTACGGAGCATGAGGACAATATATAAGAAGATGTTGTGATTGAGAACAAAGTTGATAAGAGTCCAAATATTGGGGTGAAGCTTAGTGCACCAAATGTGATTGCAAATGATAAAGACCCACATGAAGAGAAAGAGGAGATCGACTCTCCTTCTCAAATTGCTATTGATTTTGAAGAGGATGCTCTAAGTGTGCCTAAAGGACCCCCTCCATATCCTCAGAGATTAGCCAAGAAAAAGGAAGATTCCCAATCCAAAAAGTTTGTTGACATGTTCAGCAAACTAGCCATCAACATTCCTTTGGTTGATGCTCTTATGCAAATGCCGAGGTATGCAAAGTTTATGAAGGAGTTGTTGAAAATGAAGCGAGTGGTTGAAGTGGGGATAGTGGAAGTGTCCCACAGCTGTAGCAAAGTGATGAATAACAATTTTGCCCCCAAATGGGAAGACGCGAGAGCCTTCACTATCCCATGTACTATTAGAGTATATTTGTTTCGAAAGGCATTATATGATATCGGGGCAAGTATAAACTTGATACCTCTTGTGATTTTCAAGAAGTTAGGATTAGGTACCCCTGCGCCTACACCAATGAAATTACTAATGGCTGATCATTCAATTAAATTCCCAATGGGTATATTGTTCAATGTGTTAGTCAAGGTGGACAAGTTCATCCTACCGGCAAACTTTGTGGTTTTGGATTGTTACATTGATCTTGAGGTGCCAACCATTTTAGGTCGACCACTGTTGGCAACCAGGAGAGATATGGTTGATGTGGAGTTCGGGGAGCTCAAGTTCCATATGGGGAGCGAGGAAGTTACATTCAATGTATGCCAACCTACAAAACCACTAGATGAATTTAGAGTTATGTTTGTGCTCAATACTGAGGATGCTCAATACTAAGGTCAAGTTGGTTGAAGCCCTTGGTGAGTGTGAGGTGAAGGAGGTACACGAATTTATTATGTTGCCAACTTGGGATGAGCCATGCCAAATGGATTGGCATGCTTCCAGATAATGATTGAAGGTTGAGGTACTATCATCGAGGCACGACGTAAAATCAAGCACTTCTTGGGAGGCAACCCAAGTGTTTATACTTAATTTCTTTTACCTTTTTGTTGTGTTTAGTTTGTTTTAGGGATGCAAGGAGATGGAAAAATGACTAAGTGGAAGACTAACATCGAAAGGCATGTGCAAAAAGCTATGCAACCCACACACACCATTTTGGGGGTCACATCTGGAAAAGCACCCCAAACCAGTGGACTGGGAAGAAAAACAAAACTCAGAGATGATGTGCGATGGGTGGTGCGAATCGCACCTCCCATTATACACGTTGCACCTCTGTCGCACGTGGAACCAGAAAGCTGGGCAAGTTTTTGGCAAAAGAAACTGGCATGTGCGAAGTGATGTGAAAGCCGCACAATAGCATGTGAAAAACGCACATCACAGTGCACTCAGGTAAGTTTAAATATTTTTGTTGACCTACCCATTAACTGACCCAACCTGGAAACTGACCCGCGACTTTTCTTCTTCTTTTCTCTCCTATAAACCGTCACCCTCCACCTCTATTCTCCCATAACTCACACAAAACCTCCATAAGTCTTTCTCAAAACTCTCCTAATCTCCTCACTTTTCCCAAAATCTTCTCCCCTCTCACCCAAAGTCCATCACCACCACTACACCACCAGTCACCGCCGCCTCTTTTTTCGGTCAAAAGTTGGGTCACCATTGTTGGCACTTCAAAGCTTTAATTTTTGCTTTTTTCTCCCTCTTCTCTACTTGTGGTAAGTTCTCCAACATTAAATCTATGTTTTTAAGTAGATTACGAACACTTATTGTGAAGCATTCTAGTTTAATCTTCCATGTTTGTTGTGGATGAGATCCAAAATTTTTGGGACCTCAATTTTGGGTTATATTGTTGATTTTGCTTGTGATGAACTTGGTAGATCTCATTTTTGTGATAATGCATGTGTTTTGTGATAATTTCTTAGACCTATAATTCATGGTTTAGATGAAGTTTGAATAACCCACTTAAGTTTATGCATGGTTTGACCCTATGATAGATTGGGTGAAGTCATTCTTAAGGGTAAATCTTCATCTTCACAACGTGTTTGGTGAATTATGTTGCTTGGGCTGAAATTATTGTTACCACTGCGCCCGTATGTTGTTTCAATTGCATATGATTATGCGGTGGGCGATTTGGTTTAGGAGAGGGAATTATTGTGCGATGAATATGCCTATGTATTTTCAGGAAGAGTTTATATTCCCGATGATAGATGGGGTAATGTCCTTCTTAAGGGAAATTGTGAAGCTATTTTTGAGTTTTGACTTGTTTAAAAAATTTCCAGGGAAGTCTGAGTAGGTTTTGGTATATACATGCTTAGGCCCTGTTAAAATAATTGGTGTTGTTGCTTGGTGCCTGTGCATTCTATAGGTATGGCTCTGTGATTCACATACGTAACACACAAAAAAGCAAGGAATTGTAAGATTCTAACTGTTTCCTTGTGCATTTGGCATGCCAAGCGTAGATCTCTACGTGCTAAATGCACAAGGCTTCGCACATCCCTTAGAAGGCTGTCAGTGCACTATTTGGAAGGGCGAAGGGTTGTGCGACATGAACAATAGCTGGTGTGGTCCACACATTCCACCGCACCTTTGCCTAGTTGTGTTAGGTTTTTTCTAGCATGTACGATGCCACATACAAAGCGCACAATCCCATGAGCGGTCCGCATGTGACTCGAACATGCCAACAAATACCTGATGTGTTTCCTTCTCCTATGCATTCCATTTATCTTGCTTAGTAATTTCTTTTTCTTTCATATATAGTAGTTTGTGCATGGTGC
The DNA here is from genome assembly GCA_003996215.1 of Jaltomata sinuosa. Classification (NCBI taxonomy): domain Eukaryota; kingdom Viridiplantae; phylum Streptophyta; class Magnoliopsida; order Solanales; family Solanaceae; genus Jaltomata; species Jaltomata sinuosa. The sequence goes on along the minus strand of QJPP01003099.1, from coordinate 206,719 downwards.
TTCGTGCTAACATCCATTTACAAGATTATGACTTCTAATAGGTGTTATTCAAAAAAACATGCCGATAATCAAGCCTCAACATCAAAACATTCGGTTGTCCTTGTGCAAAATGAGGGACCATCAGATTCGAAAATTTGATTTAGCCTTGAAGGGATGGATGCCTACTATATCACTTTTCTTGATAAGCGCTCCTTCTTGGAGGAAGCAGGGTTTGATGCAGACGCCTTCAAAGACGACTTTCCAAATATAACCAAATAATTCCATAGAAGGGTCTAGGGCCGATTTGTTGTAACTCCTGGCCCTTATTTCCATGAGTTGGTATGGGAGTTCTATGCTTCTTACCGGGTCAGACAAGACATCCTCAAGCACAAAGGTCCAACAAGAAAACTACTATATCTAAAATCAGTTTTAGTGAGGGGAAAATAGGTGGATATTACCCAGAGGCCATTAATTATATAGTATGGGATGATGAACCGAGAATAGCAATGGAGTTCACTCAACTATTAGTCACACAGGCTGATCAATATGCTTGGTTGGCGACTGTCATTGCCAAAGGGGAGCCCTTTTTGGCAGTTTTAAAGAGGCACATATCTCCAGCGGATCTCAAATTTAAAGTTTGGATGTGGTTAGATTTTGTGTGCACAAGGCTAATTTCAACTCATCACACCACCCAGGTGACCATAAAAGTGGTCATTCTCATTGCATGCATCATGTCCAACATCTATAACAATGAGGGGGAAATAATCGCCGAAAAGTTCATGAAAAGAGCTAGACATGACTCTACATCCATGGCCTTTCCTGTTCTAATTTGTCATCTATGTCTTAGGCGCAATGTCCTCTATTCTGGCCACTGGACAAAGTTCATTGGGCAACTGGCATGGTTTGTTTGGATACCAAGAGGGACAAGGATGCTCCACATATCAAGAAGAGAAACCTTGCTCAAGGCCCAAGTGCAACGGTAGACACAGAACACACCAGAAACGTTGATCATGATCATATGGAAAATTCACCTCCCACTCATGGGGTGTCAGACACCACTCACCCAGCTCCTCTTATACATAGAGCTTCAAGCGGTTTGCTCAAGTTTGCTCATCTTGTTCGCCACAATGAGAAGTGGTTACAAGAATTGGCTAGGGACATCCCAAGCATGATCCAGTATGCAATCAAGTCAGCATTAAAACTAGTATGGGCTAATGTGCATAACCTGTGCGCCATATTCGACATGGTGGAGAAAGATATAGGAGAACTCTAAAAAATAGTACCTCAGTATACACCAAAAACCCCATATTTATACCTCAACTTACCGGCTTTGGATTCCGCATCACCTCTAAAAACTAGAAGCCCGCCAGTTGACTGGTGGGTGGATGACACCCCACAGACTGTCTCTGTCACACCTGAAATCCGATAAGTATACCCGCCAGATAAAGCTGCTATGATGTCACATGAGCCACCAATGCAGGTTCACCCCTTATCTTACATGGAGACCAGAGACTCTCAGATTAGACCAAGTTGGAAGGGTCCACCCCCATCATGCCATGAGCTGATGACTCTCCCAAACAAGTGAGAAATTGTAGACCCTTATGCTTCCCTTCAGGTTAGATGGGACCCCTCCATTCCTTTGGTGGAAGGCTTTCAGACTGATCCAGCACATGCATATGTTCCACCATCACCACCTAGGCCCCCAAGTACACACTACCGGGTTTACTCACGAAGACGTCATTGTCAGCATTAGATATACCAGGGAGTCCTTGCACTTAATCTCTTTGTAAAATTTTGCGCATTGGGGGCCATGCTTTATTCTAGTTTGGGGGGTGCAATTAATATTTAAGCCAGTATGAGGCATGTTTAAATATTCAATTGTGGCTGTTTTGCTCTTAATTGTTCCCTTGCTAGGCTTGATCTATCATATTGATATTTTGAATGTGAATACCGGGTTGGTCCTACACGATCTATTGTTTCACTACCCGTGCCATGCAAATGCGCTTAGTGCCTATGCTGAGGCTTGGTTTCAAATGATTTATGAGCGGTTTAATTTTTGTTGCCTCGTTAATGATAGATTAGTGAATCAACTCCGAGGGTTTTCTTCATACCAAAGTTCTTTCCCAAAGAGAAAATTATTTCTTCTGTTTTTTGTTTTCTTTGTTTGTTTTTGTGTCGAACTGGGTTGGTATTTCCCTATGATAGATTGAGAGGTGACTTTCTTAAGGGAAAATGCCAAGTTTTAATTTAAAATTACACCCGTGTATTGCTTGTCTAGAAATGGATCCACCAAAAAAAATTCTTGGCAAGAAGTTTTTGAAAAATTGAAGGAAAGAGGGAAAATAATTTATTGTAAAGCATTCTCTTATCATGACTTGCACACTCCCCATTTGGCTTGATTGATTCACAAACGAGCGTGTAAAAGAACTCAAAATAGCTTGTCAAAAGTCATTTGTCCCAATTGATTGCGAGACTAATTGTGAAATTCTTATGTTATGATGCCTTGTGTGGTAAGGTTGTACTTCATTCTTGTGTATATGTGTTGTCTAGAACTTGCCTCAAATGTGATTCAAGGCAAAATCCTAGATGTAACTGAGATTGGAAGATGACCTTAGGCCCTTTTTGAATAAGTCACTTCACCCAAATTTACTTTCCTTTGCATTGGCCCTAGTAAGCCCCTTTGAACTTGCGATCTCTCTTTGGCATCTTGTTTTAAAATTTGAAACTTTTTGGAACCTCGATTCTTACACCCATCCTCTCTAATGGCTCGAAAGTGAAATATAGGATAAAAGCCTAAGTTTGGGGGGAATTGAAATGATAACATAGGCAAAAGCCTAAGTTTAGGGGTGCATGCACTAATGTGGAGAAGAAAGGGATGTATTTTAACACAAGGTAGCACCATATACCTAAATCGAAAATTGCTTCAAATTTTCCAATGAAATGAACGAAATGAAAAGAAAAGAAGAAATTGGTGCTACCAAGTAAAGGTGATAAAAGGAAGTTAAAGGGAAACTTTAGGTTGTGAGAAGGAGAAATAAGGTGAAGTTATTGTTTGAAAATATGAGTGGTGTTTTGAATAATTACAAAGAGCATTAGGGATATTTATTCACTTGAGCCAAATGAAATCCTTACCTTAACCCTAGCCAATATCATGACCTGCAAGTCCTAAGTGATTCCGAGCTTGGTAACTCTACATTAGTGTCAAATTACATAAAGGGCAAGCCTATGGTTCAATGCGTATGCACTCGAATTTCCTTGAGAGAGTGAGAGTCTCTTTGGTTCTCTTATAATCCCTTTTTATTGTGAATTGCATGATTGTGAGTGGGATTCTCTCTTGTGGTGAGTGGCATCGCACACTTGAAATGAATGATGAAGTCTCTATTTCAATTGAGAGGAATGAATGAGACAAGTTGTATGGAAAATATCGAGGCAAACCTTGAAGGTCCATGCCAATGACTTGAGAATCTTGAATATCTTGTTTTGAATAACAAATTCCCTTGCTTTTGAATGAAAAATGAAGTCCCTTTGAATTGACGTTTTGAAATGAGCCCTTGCCTTGAGAATATGGTGGTACCAATTGAGATTAGCATTGTAGTTGAGTCTTTTTGTTTGTTATTTTCTTAGTTCTTAGAGTTTAGATTAATCTTGTTTGCACCCTTTGTGTTTTAGAACCTAATTCATTCCTTACTTTGTGAGTATCTTGCTTGAGGACAAGCAATAGTTCAAGTGTGGGGGTTTGATAAGTTGGTAATCTACCAACTTATTGAGCTGTTATTCATGAATTATTGCCATATTTTGATGAGAATTAGAGGTATTTATTGCCTTTATTGATGAAAATACAGGTACTCTTGGTTAAAAGTAGAACACAAAGGAATTGAACCCAAAGAGCCCAAAAAGAGTTGATGTGTGAAGGTGATCAAAAATGAGGAAGAACCTGACTGGAGGTGCGACCGATATGCAAGCCGCACAATGCGGCATGTGGTCTGCACCTCCCTTTGCACCTCACCACCAAAGAAACTAAGATCACTGGTTCGAGGAAAGAGGACATGTGATACACAAAACATGTGGTACAACCGCACGTCGTGTCGCACATTGCGTTGCACCAGTCCTAAAGTGAATTTTTGTCCAACTCCAAGTGACACATTGGGAAGCTTCTAAAACCTATTTTGTGGTGTGTACCAAATATAGAATTTTAGTTTTGAGTTTTCCCGAGGAGATATTGAGAGTGCACTCCTCTCTTTGGAGGATCGAGAGATTACCAAATATAAATAAAACCAATGCTACACGTATCATTAATCGAGAATTTGCATAATTAATCAAGTGCCCTAACCCATTGTAGAATCCTATCAGAAGCATACCCCTAGTCTTCTTCTCAATGGATTACAAACCTTGTGTTACATTGCTCTATTGTGCTGAAATTGAACTTGATACGTGAATTTTTCTTTTCCAATTCCCCCAATCTTTACTTTTAAATTGTCTGAGAATTTACTCTCTTTGTGATTATTTCTCGATGATCTCTTAGCAAATCATCACTCCACTCTCCATAGATTCCACCCAGACCATCCATTGGGTTAATTTTGTTTTGCTTGATGATCGCAACCACCTCCTTTGGGAGAGTGCTTCTAAGCATCATCAACTTGCCAAAGAGCCCTTTTGTCACGCCCCAAACTCGGGGGGTGCAACTGGAACCTAATGTCACCACTTAGGCAAAAGCCAACACTGCTAATCTATTTGTCAATGGCGTATAACAGCTACACATAATCAAGAAAATAAACAAGTATATCTCCGCTTAAAAATCAGCGCTCCACCGATAAGGCCCCTGTCAATAGCTCTAGAAAGAAAATAGCTACTCCTAAAAATTCATATAACACAATAATCAGGTAACACGTAAGTCCTATTTGGGCCATCAATGCCTCCATGATATCTAGGAAAGCATAAAAGATATGCGGGCCTTCAAGGCCACCATGATTTCTATACAAAGGTAAACTAGGACAACCATCTGCTAAACTATCAACAACAATAACATGGCCTAATAGGCCAACAAGCTACAACTAATCAATATAAAAGGCCAAAATTGTCACTATCATAGCTATACAACCAAACCGACTAAGTTGCAAGCCTCTATGAATACAATACTTGGTGAGAAAAGGCCCCAACCTACCCAAAAATTGTAAACAGCAAAAAGGGCAAACCTCTGATACTCTGGCAACTCCCAGAAGGAAAGTGGTCAACCAACTCAGTGAAAGCTCAGCTATGCTACCCGAAAGATCTATCTGGTCATCGCTCAGATTTTGCAGGCATGAATGCATCACCCCCAAGCAATGGGGCGTTAGTACGAGATAATTTACCAAGCATGTAAGTCAAAGTGAAAACTAAAACTGAAGTGTAAGGACTGGATAAAAAAAAGGGTAGGAGGAACACATAAGTACAACACCTTACCTTTCTACAATAATGAATCATTTAAACATGTAGCAAATAATAACCTGACCTGGCCCCTATGAATTTGGCAGGTATAAACAATACACCCTTGCTATAAGCCCTAAATAGTTTAAACAGTCGATAAATACCCATACTGGCCCCCTTACCAGGACCAAGTGATAATCTGATCTGAACAGTCTGAATGTACATGTGTTGTAAATTAGTACAACTCTGAGGCTCTGTTGTACCATATAAGTGCTACCCCATAGGTACAACATGTCCCTCCTGTAGGTACATTCTGCCCGTCCTGAAGGCACGATAATGTAATCTAACTGTTGCCCCGTAGGTACAGCCTGCCCATCCCATAGGTATGGTCTACCTGGACCGAAGGCACGGTAATAGTAACTAGAATGTAGGCTCTAAAACACTGCAGTATCAGTGTCTTCATAAGACAAAACAAGCTTATAGATGGCAGCAAGACAATAAAAGAAACACAATAGTATCATGTAATCATAGGTGACCTCAATGGAATCATAGCATGCTTTTCTAGGCTGCTAGGTAAGAAATAGAGTGTTGATGATAGTCGTTATATCATGCTGTGGAGAACAGCTCAATACTATAAGGCCACAAGTCGAATAACAATGTTATAAGGGCTATAAAATCTTTGGCCTTAAAGGTCATGCCAGAAATTTAAAAGGGAGCCTTAACATACCTTTTAACCAAAGCCCTAAATGTGTCTCTATGAATCTTGACCAACCAAAGGTAAAGAAACAAGTGCGAGGATCAATAAGGCTGCAAAAATGAGCCAAAGCCAATCGATAAGGTGTTAATGACACACCCATGACCAGCCATATTGAAAGCATAAAATTAGACCAATAAGAATAATAAACAACAACTATATCCAATGAAGATATTCCAACAATATCTCAAAGCAGCGACAAGCTCCCGAGGCAATTTAACAAGGCGTACTTGACGTTGTTCAATCCAATAACTATCATACGCGACTCCAATAAGAATCACACAAACTCCCCAACCCCTACATAAACTTAACACCATCATTACACAACAACAATAACAAAATAAAATAATATAAAGGGGTTGTCCAAAGCCATGGTTTCCAAAACACCACTTTGTGGCTCGAAAAGCTATAAAAATGATACCTGAACATGTAATTACGAAGGAGGGTCGTAGGGGGAATATTTCCTTGACAGAAGTAACTTAATTCCAATGCTAAACAAGCCTCCTTGAAGTAACAACAAAGGAAGCAAAAACCAACAAGAAAATACTACAAGTCATCGGCAAGTACGATTTTTCATGACTAGAAGCTTAGAATCTCATTTTAACAAGTAGATAAGCATATGGGATCCTTACCTTACCAATATAAATCCATAGATACTACTAAATATCAATAATCCCCTTGGAACTCTTGCTGTCCACACACCAAAAGAGAAGCACCACACAAAATACGGAGAAAACTACGTCAAGATGATGAGCTCAACGTATAGAACAACTTTTGTGAAGCCCTTAAGCTCTAGTTGGCAAACTTTAGGGAGTATTTTGGTCTAGGGATAGCATCAGATATTTATTAAGGCTTAGGATGAAGTTAGTTTGAAGATAAAGTGATTTTCAAAGATAAAATCTCAATATATACCCATTCCACCAACTTGAGCCCACCTTAACATGCCTACTGGTGCAGTCTTACAAAAATGTGAATAACTTCCTATTCTGAAGTCGTATGAATAAATAGTTTAATGCATTAGAAACTAGACTCATAGAAATTCAATTTGGTAGTTTGGGGGCCCACTAATTCATTATATATTGGGAGAAAAACCCCATGAAATTTCACCCAAAGTTTAAGAGAATTCCTTAAAGGAATTTACAATAACTTTTTCCGACTTTTGTTTTGCAACTTGCTTGACTTAAAAACTTAACATATGACCATCATGTATATTAATTACCTCATAAAACATACTTCATAACATATAAGGTACTCTTAGTATTATCCCAAAGGTGCAAGTTAATCCAACGTTCAAACGTGTGGGGTGTTACATCCTCCCCCCAAGGAAATTCATCCATGAAATATGATAATGGGCATGGCATCACTGGGAACAACACAAGAACACATAATCTAAAATTAACATACCTCAAGTACTCAAATGTGGGTCTATTATCTGTTAGTTCTGAACATTATTTATAGGGGTGAACAAGTGGGGATATCTGGTATTCATGCCCTCTTCAACTTCCCACGTCATCTCATCGATATTTTGGTTACGCCATAACACTTTTCACTAAAGATATATCCTTATTCTGAAATGTTCTAATCTGGCGGTCTACTATGGAAACAAGCACTTCTTCATAAGATAGTTCTTCTGAAATCTGAACATTTATTGTCGGTACTATATGTGTTGGATCTCCGATACACTTTCATAACATAAAAACATTAAGGACTGGGTGCACTGCTTCTAATTATAGAGGCAAGTCTAGATGGTAAGCAACTCTACCTATCCATCGTAAGATACGATAAGGCCCAACATATCAAAGGCTTAACTTTCCCATCCTGCCAAATTACATAACGCCCTTCATAGGAGAAACCTTCAAAAAGACCCTGTCATCAACATTGAACTCTATGTCTTGTTGCCTAACATCAGAATATGATTTTTGGTGGCTCTGAGCTGTCAACAATCGCTCCCTAATCAGCTTAACCTTTTCCATGTCCTGCTACACTACATCAGGTCCAAGTAACCCTGACTCTCTGACCTCAAACCAACCAATATAGGATGGACATTTTAGCCTATATAAAGCCTCATATGGTGTCATACCAATGCTGGAGTGATAACTGTTATTATAAGCAAACTCAATAAGTGACAAGTGATCATCCCAGTTCCCCTTGAAATCTAGCACACATGCCCATTATATATCCTCAAGCGTCTGGATCATACATTTGGCTTGTCCATCAGTTTGAGGATGAAAAGATATACTAAGATTAACCTGAATACCTAGACCTTTCTTGAAGGATCTCCAGAAATATGTTGTAAACTGAGCCCCTCAATCTAAAATAATTGATAATAGGACACCATATAGTTTGACTATTTCTCTAATATATAACCCTGCATAATCTTCAGCCAAGAATGTGGTCCTGACAAACAAGAAATGGGTTGATTTTGTCAGATTATCAACAATTACCCAAATAGAATCAAACTTCCATCGTGAACGAGGTAACCCTGTGACAAAATCCATATTTATTGTCTCCCACTTCTATAATGGAATAGCTATCTCCTGAGTTAACCCACTGGGCTTTTGATTCTCTACCTTTACCTGCTAACAATTGGGGAACTGTTCCACAAACTCAGCTATATCCCTATTCATTCCTGGCCACCAATAAATCTTCTTATATTATGATACATCTTTATAGATTTGGGGTGAATAGAGTAGCGCGAATGGTGTGCCTCTTCCATAATCTGATGATGAAGACCTACAATATTTGGAACACATAGTCGATCTATGTATCTAAGGACTCCATCTCCTGATATATAAACAGCTAAAGATTCTTGATTTTGAGCCTTGCCTCTAAGTTGCTCTAAATTAGGATTTTTGTGCTGCCATGCTTTTACTTTCACAACTAGAGATGATACGGCTATGTACTGAACTGTGACCACAGTATCATGGGTGTTTAATAATCTAATGCCCAAACTAGCTTGCTGATAGAGATCCCGAGCTATCTCTCGCTTCTCATCTCCCAAATATGATAGACTGCCCATAGACTTATGACTGAGGGCATCTGCTACTATATTGGATTTTCCAGGATGATATAAGATATCTATTTCATAATCTTTCAGCAATTCAAGCCAGCAGTGTTGTCGCAGGTTCAACTCTTTCTATCTAAGAGTATACTAGAGGCTCTTATAATCTTTATAAATATCGACACGAACCCCATATAAGTAATGCCTCTAAATTTTAGGGCATGAATAACTACAACCAACTCTAGATAATGGGTCAGGTAGTTCTTCTCATGCTTATTTAACTATCTAGAAGCGTAACCAATTACCTTTCTGTGTTGCATCAGAACACAACCAAGCCCGACGCCTGAAGCATCACAATACACCACGTAGCCCTCTAAACCCTCTGGTAAGGTTAGAACTGGTGCTGAAGTCAACCTATCTTTTAGCTCTTGGAAACTCTGCTCGCAAGCTACAGTCTACTGAAACTTAGGTGCTTTTTGAGTTAGCTTAATCAAGGGTGCTAAAAGTGAAGATAATCCTTCCACCAACCTTCTATAATACCCTGCTAACCCCAAAAAGCTACAAACTTTTGTCGGGGTCATGGGCCTCGGCCAAGTTTTCACCACCTTAATCTTCTGTGAATCAACTTGAATACCAGCATCTAATACGATATGGCCTAAAAAGGCCACTAAATGAAACTAGAACTCACACTTTGAGAGCTTAGCATACAATCTCTGATCTCAAAGTACCTGAAGCACTGCACAAAGATGGTGTCTATGCTAAGCCTCTGACCGTGAATATACCAAAATATCATCAATAAACACGATGACAAACAAGTCTAGCAATGGCCTAAATATACTATTCATCAGGTCCATAAATACTGCTGGGGAATTTGTCAACCCGCAAGACATCACAAAAAACTCAAAATGGTCATATCTAGTCCTAAAGGCTGTCTTTGGAATATCACTTTCCCAAACTCATACCTGATGTTACCCTGAATGTAAATTTATCTTTGAGAAAGATTTGGCACCCTGTAGCTGGTCAAATAAGTCATCAATCCTTGGTAGTTGCTATTTGTACTTAATAGTCACCTTGTTAAGTTCCCGATAATCTATACACATTCTTAGTGATCCATTTTTCTTTTTTACAAACAATACTGGCGCACCCTAAGTGGAAGAACTTGTCCTGATGAAGCCTTATCAAGCAAGTCATTCAATTACTCCTTTAACTCCTTCAGCTTAGCTAGAGCCATCCTATAAGGAAGAATCAAAATTGGCTGAATACCTGGCGGCATATCAATAGCAAAGTCGATCTCACGCTCTGGGGGAATACCAGGAAGCTCATCTGGGAACTCATTAATCACTGGAATAGACTGAAGAGTAGGTGGTTCATCATCAATATCTTGAACTCGGACAATATGGTAAATACAGCCTTTGGTGATCAATTTCTTTGCTTGAAGATAGGAAATAAACCTACCTTTTAGCATTGCTGCATTACGCTTTCACTCCCGAACTACTTTCCCTAGAAAGTGGAATTTAACATTTTTTTCCTGGCAGTCGACATTACTATAACAAGATGCCAGCCAATCCATGCCCATAATAATATCAAAGTCAAACATCTCTAACTCTATCAGGTCTATAAAGGTTTGACGGCCAACTATCTCTATCTTATAACCTTGATAAACCCTCTTAGAAATAATAGAGTTTCCAACAGGGGTAGACACAACAAAAGGTTGCTGCAATAACTCTGGTACTATACACAACTTCCTAGCAATAAATAGGGTAACATACGATAATGTGGATCCTGGATCTATCAAAGCATAAACAAGGTGTGAGAAAACACTCAATATACATGTCACAATATCTGGCGATGACTCTGAATCCTGATGATCTGTCAGTGCATAAGAGAGATTCTAGCCACTGCCTAAAGTAGATGCTCCCCCTCAACCTTGATCTCTACCTACTGAAGTCTGGGACCTACGCTCTGCAGGATGTACTAAGGAAGATGACCCTGTGACTGACCCTTTCTTATTTCCTGAACTTTGTTGGTCCCTCAATGGATAGTATCTCTGTACATGACCCTCTTGGCCACAAGAATAGCATGCTGCAGATCCCTGAAGGCATCTCCCTGCATGTGCTCTACCATAAGTTTCCCAATGTGGCATAGCTGGTCTAGACTACTCTGGGGCCTTATACTGCTATGATCTTGATGCTCGTGAACTCTCACCTAGACCTGATCGCCCCTGGCAATCCAACCTGCAACCCTAGGACTACTGTGGTGGCGGCCTAGGTGGTTTTCCTGAATATCAAGGTCTAGAGATACCTTGAGCCTATCTCTAAAACCCCATAGGCCTAGCCCTCTTCTACTGCTCTCTCTCGACCCCCTCAATCATATACAACTGATGTTGGATCCTCTCTATGTCCTGGTCCACTGCCTGAATTCGCGAGATATTTATATCATTATTAAGTGCTACTAAGGTACAAGCCTCGCTATAGTCTAAAGCAAGCCCTCCAACAAACTGACATACCCTGTCATGCATCGTATCAACATATGTTGGTGCATATCTAGCCAAAGAATCAAATCTTAAGTCACATCTCAGACACTCATACGGCCCTGCCAAAGATTCAAAAATGGTCTACATGGGCATCTCATATCACTCGTGGCAAATAGTGATCTAGGAATGCCTTCTTGAAAGTGTCCCAGGTGGGAGGAGGTGAATCCTTCCTCCTAGATCTCTCCTAACTCTCATGCCACAATACTGCTACATCACGCAACTGGAATACTGCTAACTCAACTGACTTAGTCGGTGATGCATGCATGACCCTGAATATCCTGTGAAGCTAATCTACAAAGTGCCGAGGGTACTCTCTGTGGTCTGTCCCTGTATACTGAGGAGGAATCAAGGCAATGAACTCTCGAACCCTTGAACTTCTAGGCCCCTTAGAAGGTCTGGCTGTGTCTGGAGCAATAAGCTGGCGCTGAGTGGCCACTAACTGAGCCAACATATAAATTGCACTCCTAAACTCCTGATCTGTAGGGATAAGAGGAGATGGAGGTGCTACTGGAGGTGCTGCTGGAGGTCTAGTAGCTGGTGGGCCCTCTTGATATGGAGCTGAAGCAGGGGAGGAATGTGAAGATGCCTCTCCTACTACCTCCGGCTGAACAACCCTGGCAGGTGGTACCTTGCTGGTACCCTCTCCTGTAGGTGCATTTGTCTTCTGACCAGAAGTTGTCTGATGAGTCACTGGCATTTCTCTGTAGTATTATAATATCATTGATAAGCCAAAGAACTCAACCCTTATGACTTAGCTCAATATCATGATTTGAGAAAAAGAAGGGTAACTTTCGTGAACAATGTTTGTAGCTTCCTGCTTATAAAATATGGCCCACAACACACTTATAAACAAGACTCTACTAGACACAGCTTGCAGGCTCCCTGGGATACGACGTTGCTCTAATACCAAGTTTTTCATGCCCCAAACTTGGGGAGGTGCAACTGGCACCTAATGCCAACACTTAGGCCAAAGCCGACCCTGCTAAACTATTTTCCTATGGCGCATAGCAGCCACACACAATCAAGAAAACAAACAAGTATATCTCAGTTGAAAAATCAGTCCTTGGCCGAAAGGCTCCTGTCAACAGCTCTAGAAAGAAAACAGCTACTCCCAATAGTTCATATAAAGCAATAAACAGGTAGCATGTAAGTCCTGTTTGGGCCGTTTAGGCCTCCATGATATCTAGGAAAGTATAAACACTATGCGGGCCTTCAAGGCCACCATGATTTCTATACAAAGGCTGGAAACAGGTATATACAATGTAAACTAGGCTAACCAGCTTCTAAACTATCAACAACAACAACAAAAAGGCCTAATAGGCCAACAAGCTATAACTAATCAATATACAAGGCCAAAATGGTCACCATCATAGCTATACAACCCAACTGACTAGTCTGCAAGCATTTATGAATATAATACTTGGTGGGACAGGGCCCCAACCTACCCGAAAACTATAAACAGCAAAACGGGAAAACCTTTGATACTCTGGCAACCCCTGGAAGGAAAGAAGTCGGTTAACTCACTGAAAGCTCGGCTATGCTACCCGGTAAAACTATCTGGTAGTCGCTCAGATCCTACAGGCATGAATGATGCGCCCCTAAGCAATGGGGAATCAATATGAAATAATGTACGGAGCATGTAAGGCAAACTGAAAACTGAAACTGGAGTGTAAGAACTGAACAAAAAAAGGGTAGGAGGAACACATAAGTACAATACCTTACCTTTGTACAATAATGAAGCATTTAAACACGTAGAAAATAATAACCCGACCTGAAACCTATAAGCCTGGTAGGTACAAATAGCACACCATCGCTATAAGTCATAAAGAGTTTAAACAATCACTAAATATCCATACTGGCCCCCTTACCTAAACCCCAGTGATAATTTGATCTGAACTATCTGAATATACATGTGTCGTGAATCAGTACAACTCTGAGGCTCTGTTGTACCATATAAGTGCTACCCCATAGGTACAGCCTTCATATCCTGTACGAATAGTCTGCCCAACCTGAAGCATGGTAATGTAATATAACTATTGCCCCGTAGGTAAAGCCTGCCCATCCCATAGGTATGGTCTACCCGGCTCAAAGGCACGGTAATAGTAACCAAAATGTAGGCTCTAAAACTCTGCAATGTCAGTGTCTGCTTTAGTAAAAACAAGTTTATAAGCAGTAGCAAGGCGATAAAAGCAACACAATAATATCATGTAATCACAGGTGACCTCAATGGAATCATAACATACTTTTCTAGGTTGCTAGGTAAGGAATAGAGTGTTGTTGATATTCGCTATATCATGTTGTGGATCAAAGCTCAATACTATAAGGCCACAAGTCAAAGAACGATATTATAAAGGCTATAAAAGCTTTGTCTTTAAAGGTCATTCCAAAAAGTTAAAAGGGAGCCTTAACATACCTTTTAACCGAAGCCCCAAATGTGTCTCTAAGAATCTTGACCAACCAAAGGTAAAGCAACAAGTGCGAGGATCAATAAGGCTGCAAGAATGAGCCAAAGCCAATCGATAAGGTGTTAATTCTACACCCGTAACCATCCAAGTCCAAAGCATAAAATTAGGCCAATAAGAATAATAAACAACAACTATATCCAATGAAGATATTCCAACAACATTTCAAAAGAGAGATGAGCTCCCGAGGCAATATAACAAGGCGTACTTGACATTGTTCAATCCAATAACTATCATACACGACTCCAATAAGAATCACACAAACTCCCTAATCCCTTTAGCACCTTACCAACATCAGTACACAACAAGAATAACCAAACGTAATAAGAAAAAGGGGCTGTCCAAAGCCATGGTTTCCAAAACACCAGTTTGTGGCTTGAAAAGCTATAAAAATGATACCTGAACATGTAATTACGAAGGAGGGTTGTAGGGGGAACATTTCCTTGACAGAAGGAACTTAATTCCAATGCTAAACAAGCCTCCCTGAAGTAACAACAAAGGAAGCAAAAACCAACAAGAAAATACTACAAGTCATCGGCAAGTATGATTTTTCATGACTAGAAGCTTAGAATCTCATTTTAACAAATAGATAAGTGTACGGGATCCTTACCTTACCAATACAACTCCATATCTACTTCTAAATATCAATAATCCCCTGTAACTCTCTCTGTCCACACCCCAAAAGAGAAGCACCACACAAAACACAGAGAAAACTACGTCAAGACGATTAGCTCGACGTGTAGAACAACTTTTGTGAAGCCCTTAAGCTTTAGCTGGCAAACTTTAGATAGTATTTTGGCCTAGGGAGAGCTTCAGCTATTTATTAAGGCTAAGGAAGAAGTTATTTAAAGAGAAAGTTATTTTTCAAAGCTAAAATTTTAATATATATCCATTAGTATCAAATGAAGCATAGTGCTTGTGACGTGAAACACAGTGATTCCAACGGTTGGGGGTAGGCAGATTGCGCCCACAGAACCATGGACAATGGGTCCATATTCAATATCAATAAATCCATCAAAAATTATTGGTCACCCACTTGACTCATGGGTGACCTGTTCAATCAATCACAAATGACAACAAAGTAAAAGAGAACAGACACTCAACAAAAGTGAATCAAATGACAATAAAATGGTAATTCAAAAACCATTCCTCCGCAACAACATTATTTTTTATGACATTAAAAAAATACTCTCTCGTAGGAAGTGGTAACAATCATCATAGAAAAACAATAAATAATCCAACGAGTGTCGGGCTCAATCCCACAGGGAATGGAGCGATAAATCACCAATTAATTGCCAATTAAGAGTAACTAAAGTGAGTAAATGTTCTCACAACAAAAAGTAAATTTTAGGGGAAAAGGATTGGGAAATCAACAATATCGCAATTTTAATATAAGAGTAACGTGAACACAATTTGTATAACAAGAGAAGGAAGACTAAGGGTATGCTTCCGATGGGGTTCTACAATAGGTTGGGGACTTGATTAATTGCACAAACTTTTGATTACAGGTATGGGTAGCTTGGTTCTAGCTATATTTGGTAGTCTTTTGACCCTCCAAATATATGTACCATGGCTTTTGCTCAAGCACCATAGTTTTACCATAAAAGAACCAATTTACACTTGGGTAAATCACATTATTTCCAGCTTAGATTCTTAGATGGGAATTTCCTTCGATCAAGCTATTTCTAGGCTTAATCTAAGGTGGAAATCCTAGATCCCCACTATTGAATTCTCATTCAAATTATGAACTTCTCTTTCAAGAAAGAACAAAATTAGAAAACCCAATTAATGTTTGCAACCATCAATTTTATAGTTAAACCTTAAAGAGTTCAATAGACCCATACTATATAATCAATTATAAGCATAATTAATCAATACCCATATCTAAATTGAAACATCCATCATGCACATACCCCTAGAAAAGGATTTAGCTACTCATATTAAGGAAACAAGAGGATATACCAAATAGGTCACTCAAATTTCCATTCATATTCAAAGCTAAGCTCCAAATCCAAGCTCAAAATCTTCATAAATGGTATTTTCAATTGGGGAAGAAGAAGAAGAGAAATGAGTGTAATCTCAATATCTTTCTTGGAGAAAGTAAAAACTTCATTCTCTCTCAGTTACATAACCCAAAATGGGTTTTAGAAGTTTCCCAATATGTCACATGACTTTGGACAAAAATACCCCTCGGGGCTGGTGCGATGCGATATGTGATGGCATGTGCAATTGCACCCTTTAATGTGCGGCTCACATGAGCTTACTTTTACAACTAGTGAAGTCTATTGCTTGTGAATTAATGTGTGAAGGGGGTGCATTTCGCATGCTGCATTGTGTGGCTCGTATGCGGCTCATACCTCTTATCAGTTTCTTCCTCTTTTTCGATCACCTTTATACTTTAACTTCTTTTTGGCATCTTTGGATTCAATTTCTTTGCTTTCTTCTCTGGATCAAGAGTACCTACACTCATTTTAATAAACATAATATTTACCTCTAATTCTCATCAAAACTTGGCAATAATTCATGAATTAAGGCTCAATAAGTTGGTAGATTACCAACTTATCATACATCTCAGTTCTGGAAGTCTTTTCAGAAAGATCTTGGTACTCAAGTGAATCTCAGCATAACATTTCATCTGCAAATAGATGGGAAAGCAGAGTGTACCATCTAGACCTTAGAGGATATGTTGAGGGCTTGTGTGATCGATCTCAATGGTAATTGGGATGATCACTTACCTTTTATAGTGTTTGCCTAGAATAATTGCTTTTATTCTAGCATTCAGATTGCTTCGTATGAGGCACTTTATGAGCGTAGGTGTAGATCACCTATAGGCTGGTTTGAGGTGGGTGAAGAAAGTTTATGATACTATGAATAAAGTTCAGCTCATTAGGGAGAGATTGAAGGCACCTCAGAGTCATCAGAAATCCTATGCATATGTGAGGAAAAGAGACTTAGAGTTTGAAGTTGATGATTGGATGTTTCTGAAGGTTTCACCTATGAAGGGAGTAATGAGATTTTGTAAAAAGGGGAAGCTTAGTCCTCGGTATGTAGGTCCTTACAGGATCTTAAGGAGAGTTGGAAAAGGGGCTTAAGAGTTAGAGTTGCCCACAGAGTTAGCATCAATGCACCCAGTCTTTCATGTATCCTTGTTAAAGAAGTGCACTGGTGATCCAGCTTCAGTTGTGCTATTAGAGTGTGTGTGTGTGTGTGTTTGTGTGAATGATAATCTCTCTTACGAAGAGATCCTAGCTGAGGTTCTTGATCGTCAAGTTTGTAAGTTAAGGAATAAGGAAGTTGCTTCAATGAAAGTCCTTTGAAGGAAAAAGTCAATTGAGAGAGGTACTTGGGAAGCAGAAGTAGCTATGATGACAAGTGCCCTCACCTCTTTCCTTCCAATTCAGTTCCAGCTTGAGGTAACAATTTTCTCTCCAATATTCTCAGTTCCCTCCTCAGTATTTTCTTCTCCGTCAGTTTTTCTCATGCTCCTAGTATCCATTCATGTCTCTAGAACTCAGTTCCGTTTGAATTCACTTAAAATTAAGTTAGTAGGGATTGCAGCTCTTTCCCTCCAATCTCATCTTAGTTAGTCTTTATTCAAGGATGAATGATCCCAAGGGGGATATATTGTAACACCTCGAGATCTGAACAAATATGTTTGTAGAACTCAGCAGAAAAATTCAATGTTTCCAGGATCCACCATTTGACTTATGGGCCATCGTTCAAGATCCCCAACCTGTGGACTGACCCGTGAATCGATCTCTGTCGACCTTGTTCCTAGGATACCACGGTGGGTCTACAGTTCATTATTTGAAATAATGGTCCATCCTATAACCCATGGACTTGTTGTCAGAGAGATGTTAGGGCTAAAAACCACGGATCAATCAATGGTCCATCAATCGATTCCATGGACTGTCCTGTCAGTCGTGGACCAATATATCAGAGGACCCTCATATTTCAGGGACAGAACCACAGTTCAAATGATGATCCATCGACCAGGTCTACGGTCCATCGACCAAACTGTTGAACCATGTTCCATGAATTTTCAGCAGTTTTAATTTATTTATCCAGGAGTATTTTAGACTTTTCCTACTATTTTAACTCCTTATTTAAGGAGTTTTACGCATATTTTGGAGGGGTTTAATCATACTTGGAGTATATTTTTTCCCTCATTCCAATCAATCCATCTTCAGAAAGAAAAAGAGAATGCTCTCTCAAACTCCAAGCTAGGGCTTTATTCTCCAAAGCTTCAAACTCCATTCTTAATTCAAGATACTTCTACATTCAGGTAAGTGGGAACTAAGTAAGGGTCTTGTTCACCCTTATGCCCAAAACCTCAGTCTCTATTTTGAATTTTATAGTTTTATGAAAATAAGGTTCTTACCCAATCATGCAGATTTTTATAGAATTTAGTCCTTATGATTTTTACATGATTTATATCCTATTTTAGAATATTTGTATCATATTTTCAATGATTTTCATGATATTTAACAAGAAATTTGAGAAATCAAGAAGTTAGCCTGATGTGTAGTATTTTCACATGAACTAATTTTCTTCAGAAATTAACCTAGGTTACTAGTGTTCAGTTTTAAGCATGAAATTAGCCAATTTTTAGTTTACAACTCTTTCAGAAAAGTGTTTTCAGATCAGTTAAATTTTGACGCAGCTTTCCAGAACTTTAGTTTCAAATGAGCTATCAGTATTCAGTTTTAGGAGTAGTGCTTAGCGTCGAGTTGGACTACGGCCCAGTTTACCTAAAGTCCCAGAACTATATGCCACCATAAGTATTTTTATCCCATCAGTTGGGCATCAGAATTAGTGATCATGCCAGTTATGTATCTATACCCTGGCAAGGTATATTGGGTCCTCTCTATGGGGCGTATACATCAGACTCCAAATTTAGCTCACATGGTTTATGTCAGCTAACAGACTCTCCCACATAATTAAACTCAGAAAATATGTACTAGGCCTCAGATCAGCTTTACTATTTTCATATGTCTTTTCAAAATATTCCTACATTATAGACTTTGTGCATATTATGTTTGGGCCTGAGTACTACAGATTCAGTTTTCAGTTTAAACAGCTCATAAGTATTTTAGCATATTCAGTTCTATATTTAGCTTGCATATCCTACATGCTTAGTATATTTAAAGTATTGACCGCCTACTCTATGTGTTGCATCCTATCATAATACATGTTTAGGTTCTTAGACTTAGAATCATGATTAGATCAATTCAGTTCCATCTCTGCGGCTATTAGCGGTGAGTTCTCATCATCCGAGGATGGGCTATTATGACATTTTCTCTTAGTCTATTTTAGTTTTAGTATTTAGAGTTAGCTGGGGACTTATCCAACAACTCGTCAGTTAGTACAAGCTTTTCAAACATAGAGTTAGACATTCAGCTTGTTTTCAGAATTGGGTCTCACTTTTCAGATTTAAATTATTATAGAGATTTTCAGATATATTCTAAACTTGTGTTTTATTAGTTTAGCTTCCACTCAGTTACAAATTCATGTGATTGTTTAGTATATGAGAGACCATGGGTAAGCTTGGAGTCACTTGTGGCTCTAGGCACTGTGTTATGTCCAGAGTGTAGACATAAGGCATGACAAAAAGCGTCCTCAAATGTGATACAAAGAAGAAGAAGTGTAATGACCCATCCGTCATTATTGAAAAGTTGCGATAAAAAAACTGAATTAGAATCTTTTGGGATATGATCAGTTAGGTTAAATCATGGGGTCGATTTTGAGGGTGTTTAAATAAATTATGGGATAAAATATGGCCAAGGAAAAGCTGGCAGCATCCCTGATCGTGACGATCATAAGCTTATCGCGATGGTTCGTCACAGCAAAGTAGGCCTCATTGGGATGAAAGCACAAGATAGAAAACTAGACTAAAACCTATTCAGCCTTTAAACTCTTTTAAAAAATGAGGCATTCTCCAAAAAATACCCCATCTCTCCCTTAACCCTAGAAAACTAAGAAAAGAGATGACATGCTCTCAAAAAGGGGTTGGACTCCCCTCTCCCTCGCGGTTACCATCCCTCTGAATTTCCTAGAAAGAGAACGACATGCAAGTTGCATGCATCTTGGCAGCAACCCGGTGTTAAAGGTATGTTATGGTTAAATAATAGAAAGACTTAATTAGTAAGTATATTTACTGTATAGAAATTGATGGAGACACCATGCTTAGGCCTTTGGACACGAATTCTAGACGGTAATAGTTGTATATAGTTAATAATCCTAGATTATGAATAATTTTGTGTACAGTGAGTTATGCGTGTAGGTGGTGCTTAGGGTGTTATGCATTGGGACTTAAACCTTGTGTTTGATAACTAGGTCATGTCTGAACTGTAGAGAATCTAGTCGGTAAGAAGTATACTTTAGAACAATTCTTAAATAAATTATGATAAGTTTGGATGCCTAGTTGGCATGGTTAAAGCCCATTTATAATAGCTTGGGAGCCCTTACTAGATTGAACTACTGGTTAGGTTATGGAATTTTGGACTTAAATAAGGAATAATAAGAATAGCTTATATGGAGTCCCTATAGTTAGGAGGAAATGGACGGGTAACAAAGTTAAGATGAGTTATGATCATATATCCAGAAACATGAAGCCTATGCTAGCATCGTATGGGGATGGTTGGTCAGACCTAAATAGAAGTGTCAAATCCACCAGCGTGGTGAGCAAGTTTGGTAGGGGCTTGTAGGAACCGTGTTGAATTGGAGTTAATTCCCACCTTATTACCTATTTGTAATGAAATTCTATAACTCGTGATTTATTGTCACACCCCGAGGCTACCCCCTGGGCGTAATATGGAACCAGAGACCACAAGTGATTCCACGATAACCCTTGGCCTTAGCATGACTTAAACATAACATAGACATTCATAGCAGAAGCATAAGATGAAGTAATAAGCAAACTAAATCATCATAAAGATCATGGTCTAAGAATATCAGAATTCGCAAACTACAAATACTGACTGTCTAACTGTTTCTAAAAAGCCTTTAACTGATAAGATGAGTTGCTTGGACAAGATTCCAGCCAACTCTAAGTATTGAAAAGAAGATAATTAAGACTAGAGAAAACTCATAACTAGTCCTCGAAGGATGAGGACTCACCAACTGCGACTGGAAATTCTGATGGGTCTAGCCATGAGTTTGGGAGCGAGCGCCTGAATATATATCATGATAATATTCAACACAAAGAGTTATGCAATCAGTACTATGGAATGTACTGAGTACATGAGATATGCATAATCCGTGATAAAATATGCTTAAAACATACTTAAAGCTAAAATCATGTAATAGTTATAAAATATGTAATATAGTGACTCAAGGCAATATCTTAAGCTGAAAATATGTTTATAATCGTAAATCATAAGTAGCAAGTCCAAAACTTGAAAGCAAAGAGTCATATATATTTGAATACTTAAAACCATTTTTTTGTGGGAGGTTCTCGTAACTGACATAGACCATGTGAGTTACATGGATTCTAACTTCTGTATCCTAGTTGGCAGAGTTCTCTTGTACCTTGCCGGGGTACTAGACCATGTTTAGAATGGAACCACTATCATGTTTCCATTGGGCTAAATAACCTACGCTGGCAACGTAGTTCTAGACTTGGGTTATTGGGAACCCTTGTCATCTCAGTGCTAACTACTACTCCCAAAACATACATATAGCTCATAATTAACATGTGACATATCTAGATGTCAAAATTGTTCATAAATCATGTAGACATATTTGGATGTCATACTGTTCATAAAAGCATAATCTTGAAACTTGATGTCATGTTATCTGAATATGCCAATTTTTGCTTGAAAACATGTCATAATGTCAAGTTATGCCAAAATTTCATTCTAAATTCATGGGATTTTAGAAATACTTGTAGAAACTCATGTAAAATCATGCATAAAGGATTATAAAGTGTATTGCAATATAAGTAAATCAGTTTCATAGAAAAATTCATAATTGGGTAAGAACCCTAGTTTCTCAATTTCATAAATGCCAAAGTAAAATCATAAGTTTTGGGCATAAGGGTGGAAGAAGACCCTTATTGAATACCTACATACCTGAACCGAAGCTTTTTTTACTAGAATCTTGAAGATGGAGACTTGGAGAAGGAACCCTAGGCCTTGGAGCTTGAGAGAATTGATTTATTTTCATCCTTTAGAGCTTGATTGAGAGAATGAATGAAGAATCTGACTAAGTGAGAATAAAACCCCTATAATTTGGCCTAAAATGACTTAAATTAGGAGTTAAAAAGTGAGGAATTTCAAAAATACCCCTAGGAATTAAATCTGGAAAATTGTTAAAATACTTTCCTCAGGCTTCCACGAGCACTAACCACGGCCCATAGAGTGAACCACGGCTCGTGGTTGGTAGTCGTGGTTCTCAGCTTATATTACATATTGTAAGTCTGATTCCACGGTCAAGATCCATGGCTCGGGGAACTTCCCATGGCCCGTGGAAACCTCCCATGGTTTCTAGGGAAGAATGTAGACCCTTAGGTTTGATTCCACGAGGGTGAAACCACAGAGCATATTCTGATACACAACCTGTGAACCCTCTCGTGGTTTCATACCTATAAATCAGTCTGCAGGGCTATTTTTATGAGGCTTGTCCATGACTCATGGTTCAATCCACAACCCGTGGACTTGGTCGGTGGTCTTAGTTCTGAGTCCTGACAATTCACACTTAGGATTTTAGGCATGGTTCCTAGCTTAGAATTTTTGGGGTGTTACAATATCTCCCCCTTGGGATCATTCATAATCGAATGAAGACTGAAACAAGCTTAGTTGGATTCAAAAGACATACATACATACTAGAAAAATAACACAACTGATGAAGCATGAAACTGAGGGAAAACTAGCAAGGAATCATGAGGGTACTAAGGAGGAACTATTACCTCAAGCTGGAACTGAATCAGAAGGAAAAATGTGAGGGTACATGGTTATCATAGTGACTTCTGCTTCCCAAGTAGCTCCCTTAACCGACTGGTTCCTCTAAAGGACTTTCACTGAAGTGACTTCCTTGTTCCTAAGCCTTCAAACTTGACGGTCAAGAATCTCAAATGGGGACCTCTTCATAGGTGAGACTATCCTTCACACCCACATTCTCTATTGGCACAACTGAGGCCGGATCACCAATACACCTCTTCAACAAGGACACATAGAAGACTAGATAAACAGCTGGTAACTCAAACTTATAAGCCACAATACCAACTCTCATAAAAATCCTATAGGGACCCATCTATCAAGGACTCAGCTTCCCTTTCTTACCAAAATCGTATTACACCCTTCATGAGTGAAACATTAAAAAACACCCAATCATCAACCTCAATCTCTAAGTCTCTTCTTCTCACATTTGCATAGGATTTATGTCGACTCTGAGTAGTTTTAAACCTCTTTCTAATGAGATGAACCTTTTCGATAGTCTCATGAATTGAATCTGGCCCTATCAAGGTTGCTTAACCTATGTCAAACCAACCTATAGGTTATCTACACCTCCGCACATAGAGTGCCTCGTATGGAGCCATTTGAATGCTGGAATGGAAATTGTTATTATAGGCAAACTCTATATGAGGTGAGTGATCATCCCAATTACCTTTGAAATCAATCACACAAGCTCGTATCATATCCTTTAAAGTCCATTTGGTATGATCTGCCTGACCATCTGTATGTCAATGAAATGTTGTGCTAAAGTTCACTTGAGTATCGAAACCTTTCTGAAACAACCTCCAAAATTAAGATGTGAACTGAGTACCCCTATCTGAGATGATAGGCAAAGGAACCCCATGTAATATGACTAACTCGTGGATTTAGATCCTAGCATAATCCTCTGTTGAATCAGTAATCTTGATAGCCAAAAAGTGGGATGACTTAGTCATCCTCTCCACAATCACCCAAATAGAGTCATGATGTCGGTGAGTAAGCGGAAAGCCTGTGATGAAGTCCATATTGATTACTTTCCACATCCAAGTAGCAATGTCAATATCCTGAGTCATACCACCCGGTCACTGATGTTCTACCTTTACTTGGTGACAGTTGGGACACTTAGCCACAAAATTTGCAATGTCACTCTTCATGACATTCCACCAATAGACTTCCCGTAGGTCACGATACATCTTAGTAGCACCAGGATGAATAGTATAGCTAGAGCTATGAGCCTCTGTAAAAATCCACCATCTTAACCCATCCACATCTCTGAACACAAAACTGATACTGATAGCAAAACACACCATCTCCCTCTTGGGAGAAAACCTCTACTCTCTACTGATGGACTCCACCCTTCAAGTGATACAAGATAGGATCACTGTATAGATTCTCCTTCACCTTAACCTCTAAAGAAGATTCTGATCCATTTTGAACTATCACATCACCATCTGCATAATATATAAGGAGAACCCCTAACCAATCAAGCCTAAAACATCCTTAGCCAATTTCTTCTTTTCTTTTTTTACCTGTGACACACTCCCCATAGATAATCTACTAGGTGCATCATTCACTACATTGGTCTTACCTAAATTCCTGGAAGATTCTTTCACATTCATCAGACCACTAAAACTTAACCTTTTTCTGAGTCAACCTGGTCAATGGTGCAGCTATGAATGAAAACCTTTCCACAAATCTTTTGTAGTACCTAGCCAAACCCAAAAAAGCTTCTGATATTTGTCGAGGAAGTGGGTCTAGGCTAGTTCTTTATTGCCTCTATTTTCTATGAATCCGCTCGAATTCCCTCGCGAGACACCACTTGACCCAGAAAAACAACAACTGCAACCAGAATTCACACTTACGGAACTTAGCAAATAAATGACAATCTTGAGAGTTTGTAGCACAACCTTCAAATGGTTTACATGCTCCTCCTCACTCCGAGAGTAGATAAGATTGTCAACTACAAAGACAATGATGAACATATCTAATTACTACTTGAATACCCTATTCATCAAGTCCATAAAAGTTATAAGAGCATTAGTCCAAAAGACATAACTATAAATTTGTAGTGACCATACCATGTTCTGAAGGTTGTCTTCGGAATGTCACACTCTCTAACTCTGAGTTCATAATAACTGGATCTAAGGTAAATCTTGGAGAAGTAGATGGCACCTTGAAGATGGTCGAACAAGTCATCAATCTTATGGATGAGATACTTATTCTTAATTGTGACCTTGTTTAACTAGCAGTAGTCGATACACATTCTGAAGGAACCATATTTTATACGTATGAAGTGGACTGGAGCACCCCATAGAGAGATATTGGTCCTGATAAAACCTTTGTCTAAAAAGTCTTTCAACTGTTCTTTAAATTTTTTAAGTTCTACTGGAGCCATTCTGTAAGGAGGAATAGATATGGACTGTGTATCTGGGAGAAGATCTATCCCAAACTAAATATCTTAATCGAGTGGGACTCTGCGTAGATCCTTCGAAAAGACTTCAGGGAATTCACTTACTACTAGAGTTGACTTAAAAGATGGAGTTTCAAACTCAAAATCCATAACCCAAACTATATGGTAGACATAACCCTTAGAGATTATTTTCCTAGCCTTGAGATAAGATATGAAGCGACTCTTCAAGGATGGAGGACTACCCTGCCACTCTAATATAGGCTCATGGGAAAACTAAAAACTTAAGACTCTAGTTCTGCAGTCGATTGAGGCGTAGAAGGCATGTAGCCAATCCATGCCAAGAATGATCTCAAAATCTTTCATGTGTAATTCCACAAAGTCTGCTGAGGTGACTCTATTAAGGAATAAGATAGGGCAATTTCTATATACCCTCTGAGCTAGGACTGACTCACCAACAGGAGTGGAAATATAGAACAGCTCTAGGAGTTTTTCAGGATTAACTCCAAATTTACAAGCAACATATAGGGTAACAAAAGACAATGAAGCCCCTTGGTCTAACAAAGCATAAACATTAATAGAGAAGACTCCTAACATACCAGTGATGATATCATGTGAGTCCTCCTGGTCTTGGCGAGATTACATAGCACATAGATGGTTTTAGTGCTGACCACCACCTCTGCCAGAAGTGGCACCCTGCTGAGTTGTATGGCCTGCTGGAGCAGCTGGAGTAGTACCTTGAGTCTTGCCACCTCTAATGTTCTGTCTTGATGAGGGGCAATCCTTTATCCTATGGCCCATCTTTCTATATCCAAAACATCCACCTGATCCATAATAACACTCCCTAGGGTGAGTCTTACCACACCTATTGCAAATAGGGTAAGAAATCCCTTTCATAACATTTCCTTGAGAACGAGAGCCAGGTGCCCTACCTACTTGATCATACCTAGGTCTAGATGCCTAGGTAGGAGCACCAGCTGATGATGGAAATGGTCCTAATGACCTCTTCTGAAATGATGACCAGGGTCTACCTCCAGACCTCTAATGACTGAAACCCAAATCCTCTGTTCTGGCCCTTTTATTTTCCTTTGCCCTCTCATTTATCTTTTCTTTCTCAATCTGCTGAGCATGTGACATGACCCTGGAGATGTCCATATCCCCCCAAAATATAGACGTCCTGCATTTTTTTTCACCAAGTCAGATACACCAGAAACAAACTTACTCATCTAGGCCCTCGGCTCGGCCACCATAGTTGGAGCATACCTAAAGAGCTAAGTGAACTTCAGCCTATACTCCTGAACTAACATCGATCCGTACCTCAAATTCACGAACTTTTCAACCTTAGCCTCCCTCAGCTCCCTTGGGAAGAACCTATCCAGAAAAACCTCAATGAAGCACTCCCAAGCCAGAGGAGCTACATTCCTGCACCTACCTTCTTTTTACTAAGTGTACCAAATGTGAGCAAAATCCTTGAGATAGTAGAAGGCTGGCTCAACAGTTTCAGTACCAGTAACCTGCATCACCTCTAGAATCTTCTTCAACTCATCAATGAAATTATATGGGTCCTCACCAACCTTAGACCCTAAAAACTCTGGTGGGTTCACACGAATGAAATCTCTAACTTTGGAAGCAGTTGTCCCACCATATAGGTTAGCAGGAACATGTGCCTGCTGATTAGCCCTGTTGGTCACAACTTGTGACAACAGTTAAATGGCATTTTTGAACTCAACATTTATGACCTCGTGGTCCAAAACTAGAGGATTAACATTTTGGGCATTAGGTCTGTGTGGAGGGATGATTTGAAATGCATAAAGAATAGATAAGAGAAATAGAGTTAAACTCTATCACACGATAAAGAACATAAAAGAAGTGGAGTTTTTCCTAAAACATCTCATAGACTCCCTCTCATATGTGTAGCATGCTTCATACCCATGAAAAAGACTCTACTTAATGCGACTTTCAGACATCCTAGGACTCTTGAACCTGATGCTCTGATACCAAGTTTGTCATGCCCTGAGGCTACCTCTAGATGTAACACGAGACCTGAGAGAACAAGTATCCCAAGCTAAACCTTGGCCTTCTCATGACTTAAACATAACATAGACATTCTGTCACGACCTGATTTCTCGGTCATGATGGCACCTACAACCCCCGGTAGGTGAACCAATCCCCGTAGCCCAGGACAGTTAGTAATGGGCTACTATCTAACAAATAAGGGAACAAGACGAAGAAAATAGATAACAGGGATATATATATATACATATACGGAAACTAAACCAAACCCCAAGACCTGGTATCATAGTATAGAGCCAAAACTACATACATGCAGTGCAAACGATCCAAAACAATATATACAGATGTCTCTGAATGGTAATAGAGTACATGAAGCAAAAGATAAACTAAAGCTAAGCTTCGATCGCCAAGAGCTCACCCTCAGTCTGAGGTAGTCCCCAACAGATCCCAAGCACGAATCACAGCGATCTAACAGCGATGGCCCACGCTAGGATCTGCACCCAAAGATGTAGGGGGTAGGGTGAGCACCAAATGTGAAGCATAAGGTACCCAGTAGGTATCGTAGGCCGACTGGGCACATAAAAGATAAAAGCGTAGTAACAGATAGAATAGAAGCAAGCAGTCACAGAAATCGATGAAAGGTACACAGGAACTAGCCTAGAGGGAAATCAACAGAACCACATGTGAGGCTAGTAAGCAGAATATACACACCATAGGCACAGGTGAAAGTAAGAAACAACGCACCTGCGGGTCCTTTGCAACAACAGTGGTATACAAAATAAGTTTACGAATTGACGGTATACCGGTAACCTCAAGTATAAGAAGAGGGGAAGAGTAATGATAGGCATGCTCAGAGACATGAATCAAACTCAACTAATCATATCAATCTCAAATCCAGAAACTAACAGTCTAGCAGTAACCAATTTCATACTTAACCGTAACAGGGAACAATGCTGCAAGTAAATAGCAAAAGTCTACCTACAGTCCCCCGGCCGCCCATACAATCGAGGAACACAAACAAGTGAAAACAAACCCTCCGGCATCCCATACTACTGGAGCGTACAATCAACAAACAACAAACAAGGGTGGAACCTCAAAAAATGAATGATATGATGCATGAAGATCTCAAGTGAAATGGTATCTCTGTATGTACCTCCTCCGGTGCCGATCCGGCCCAGCAGGTAGGTTCCATGGAAGGACATTGCCCGTATACCTCTACTTCACTGTATACCCTTCCTCCGGCACACGCAGCCCATAGCCCCTGGCCCGGATGGCAAGGTCCATGGAGGTCCCAGACCCCATACTAAAACTCAGTATCAAAACAT
Organism: Jaltomata sinuosa; assembly: GCA_003996215.1. Taxonomy (NCBI): domain Eukaryota; kingdom Viridiplantae; phylum Streptophyta; class Magnoliopsida; order Solanales; family Solanaceae; genus Jaltomata; species Jaltomata sinuosa. The sequence goes on along the minus strand of QJPP01003099.1, from coordinate 177,909 downwards.
GTCATCCGAAAGCAAGTCCGGGTTAAAGATAGAGACCCAGTCTCGAATATGCATGCCCAGACCCTGTCCAGGACTAAAGTAGTAGGAAAATGTCTCAAAAACCCCTCCAAGGGTGCCCGGGCATAACCGGGTCTAAACAGTAGAAAGTTATCTCAGGTGCTCGGTCCGACAGAGGCTAAAATTATCTCAAGTAGCAAGAAAACCCTACTAGCACCCCGGCCCTGCCGAGTCTAGCGTTAATCGTAAAATTGGTGTTTCAAAACATAATTTTACTTTCTTTTACCCAAGAATATTCACAAGTTAAATCAAACCATTTCCAAATTATTTCCATCAAAAACGGGCCCTCCGGGCCATGCAAGGTTTAGAAAATGGTGCCAGTAGGCCCGAAGCCCAAACCGTAGTAAAACATGTATAAAACCTCTTTATATGCATGAAAATGGTATGATCAAACACAATAGCTGCCCAGTAGCTCACAATCAACCTATCGACCCTGCACAGGCCCACAGCTACTCAGCAAGCATAACCAGCCTAGAAGGATAATTCTATGCCCGAGACTCGCGGACATTCCCAAAATCCCACCTTCTATGTTCCAGAGTCAACAAGGCCTCACAGGACCACAAGGGTAAATAAAATATATCGGCAAATACTACAAGCAACGGAGGAACAAAAGTAGGTGGACATGAATAAAGCGGTCAAGGTCTGTGGTACCAACCTAATAAACCAACCCAAGGATACCCATTAATACAATTTTATCCTATATATGCGGAGTCTAGGGAAAATAAACCATAACCTACCTGTCGTTCGATGACAAGCTGCTAGAACGACGATGTCCACGCTGGAACCGCTCCGAGAACCTCTAAAATGAAATCGAACTCAAAATTAGGCTTGAATAACTTGACGTAGATAATCGATTTTCTTTTCGGTGATCCAATAAATTATCAAGATCTTGCTTATTGGAATCAACTTTTAACGTGACAAATGAATTATATACTGAGGCAATTTTTGCACAAAAATTACGTTCCAAAGAGTATTATGTAAGTTTGGCAACAATTACCATTGCAATTTGTTCAATGATTTAAGTGAATAGGCAGCAATTAACATTGTTTGTTGAAATCATTTAAGTGAATGGGACATTTGGCAGCCTACCACATTGTGTGTCCCTCCCCTCCACTTCCATGTGGAAGTGGGGGTTATTAAACACCTCATCGCCTACTCCGTTATATAAATATTCGGGTATTGCCTAAATTCGTGGTATAATAAATATAAATTTTTAAATATACCATAATTCATAGAAAATTATTTCGAATAAAACCTACTATATTATAATAATAAATTTCAACATAACTAATTTTACTATCTCCATTAAAATATTACAATGTATAAAAACCTTATAAAATAAATACATATACAATTATATCGTAACAAAAACATTTTTCATAAACCTTTAAAATATTTTTAAAAAGGTAATAATAATATAACTTTTTACCAAATTCAACTTTAAAATAAAATATTTTCAAATATACGCGCGATGCTAATAAAATTCTTAAGCTTAGGCTCGTAATTCACCATCGCACGATTTTGATACTCAGGAACTCTCTTGGAATCCTCCCTTATGTTTCCTCACTGTTTCAGAACTGAAATGGCGTTTTAAAACGTGAAGTTGAGGCTTTAAATCGGTTTTGACCCGACCCGGTTCGCAACCCGGTTCGCAACCTGGTTTCTGCCAGACAGTCCGCGGTAAAACAGTCATAACTCTTTACTCCAAGAGCAGATGGACGTGAGGTTTTGTGCGTTGGAAACTAGACTCGTAGACCTTCGATTTGGTATTTTGGGGGACTTCTAACTCTTTATATATTGGGATAAAATCCCAGAGACAATTTACCCAAAGTTCAGAAAATTTATTAAAGAACTTACGATAACTTTTGCCGACTTGCTTGACTTCAAAACTTATCATACAACCAAACAAATGGACCCAGCACTGAACTACCAGTCCCGATAAGCCTTAAATGAATTGGGGCCGCTACAAACAAGCTCTAACGGCACAAGGAAAACGTATACGTGGAAATAACCGGAAGGGTCATTACACATTCATAGCGGAAGCATAAGCTAAAGTAATAAGAAAACTAAATCATCATAAAGATCATGTTCTAAGAATATCTGAATCTGCAAACCATAAATATCGAATGTATGACCGTGTCTAAAAAGCCACTATCAAATGAGTTGCTGGGATAAGATCCCCAGCTAACTCTAAGTACTGAAGAGAAGATAACCAAGACTAGACAAAACTCATAACTAGTCCTCGAAGGATGAGGACTTACCAACTACAACTAGAAATCCTGTTCGGTCTAGCCATGAGTTTAGGAGCGAGTGCCTAAATCCATACCATGATAAGATGCAACACAAAGAGCTATGTGATTAGTATTATGGAATGTACTGAGTACATGAGATATGCATAATCCATGATAAAATATGTTTAAAACATACTTAAAGCTGAAATCATGTAATAGTGGTAAAATTTGTAATGTAATGACTCAAAGCAATACCTTAAGCTAAAAACATGTTTATAATCGTAAGTCATAAGTAATAAGTCTAAAACTTGAAAGTAAAGAGTCATATACATTTGAATACTTAAAATCATTTTGTGGTAGGTTCTCGTAACCAACATAGACCATGTGAGCTACATCGAATTCAACTTTTTTATCCTAGTTGGTCGAGCTGTCTTGTACCTTGCAGGGGTACCAGACCATATTTAGAGTGGTACCACTATTGTGTGCCCATTAGGCTAAATAACCTATGCTGGCAACATAGTTCTGGACTTGCGTTATCTGGAACCCTTGTCATCTAGATGCTAAATACTACTCCCAAAACATACATATAGCTCATAATTAACATGTGACTTATCTGGATGTCAAAACTATTCATAAATCATGTGGACATATCTTGATGTCATACTGTTCATAGAAGCATAATTCTTTAAACTTGAGGTCATGTTATCTAATCATGTCAATTTTTCTTGAAAACATGTCAGAATGTCAAATAATGCCAAATTCCAATATGGGATCTAAGAAATACTTGTAAAAACTTATTTAAAATTATGCATAAAGGATTAGAAAGCATATTACAATATATGTAAATCGATTTCATAGGAAAGTTCATAATTGGGTAAGAACCCTAGTTTCTCAATTTCATAAAATCCAAAGTAAAATCATAGGTTTTAGATATAAGGGTGGAAGAAGACCTTTATTGAATACCCGCATACCTTAACTGCAAGATTTCTAAACTAGAATCTTGAAGATGGAGACTTGGAGAAGGAACCCTAGGCCTTGGAGCTTGAGAGAATTGATTTCTTTTCTTCCTTTAGAGCTTGACTGAGATAATGAATGATGAATCTGACTAAGTGGGAATAAAATCCCTTTAATTTGGCCTATAATGACTTCACTTAGGAGTTAAAAAATAGGGAATTACAAAAATACCCTTGGGAATTAAATCTAGAAAATTGTTAAAATACTCAGCTCAGGCTTCAAGGGGCACTAACCACGGCCCATAGAGTGAACCACGACTCGTGGTTGGTAGTCGTGGTTCTCGGCTAATATTGCATATTGTGAGTCTGATTCCACGGGCAAGATCTATGGCTCGGGGAACTTCCCATGGCCCGTGGAAACCTCCCATGGTTTCTGGGGAAGAATGTAGACCCTTAGGTTTGATTCCTTGAGGGTGAAACCACAGAGCATGGTCTGATACACAACCCGTGAAACCCTCTTATGGTTTCATATCTAGAAATCAGTCTGTAGGGATATTTTTATGAGGCCTGTCCATGACTCATGGTTCAATCCTCAGCCCGTGGACGTGGTCGATGGTCTTAGTTCTGAGTCCTGACAATTCACACTTAGGATTTTAGGCATGGTTCCTAGCTTAGAATTTTTGGGGTGTTACAATATCTCCTCCTTGGGGATCATGCATCCTTGAATGAATACTGAAACAAGCTGAGTTGGATCTAGTAGACCTGCATACATATTATAAACATAACACAACTGATGGAACATGAAACTAAGAGTAAACTAGAGAGGAATCACGAGGATACTAAGAAGGAACTATTACCTCAAGCTAGAACTGAATCAAAAGTAAAAAAGTGAGGGTACTAGGTCGTCATAGCGGCTTTTGCTTCCCAAGCATCTCCCTCAATCGACTGGTTCCTCTAAAGGACTTTCATTGAAGCGACTTCCTTGTTCCTAAACCTTTAAACTTGACGGTCAAGAATCTCAACTGAGACCTCTTCATAGGTGAGACTATCCTTCACACCCACATTCTCTAATGACACAACTGAGGTCGGATCACCAACACACTTCTTTAACAAGGACACATGGAAGACTGGATGAACTGCTGCTAACTCTGCTAGCAACTCTAACTCATAAGCCACATTACCAACTTTCCTCAAAATCTTGTAGGGACCTATATATCAGGGACTCAACTTCCCCTTCTTACCAAATTGTATTATACTCTTCATGGGTGAAACCTTCAAACACACCCAATCATCAACCTCAATCTCTAAGTCTCTTTTTCTTACATCCACGTAGATTTATGTCGACTCTGAGTAGAATTCAACCTCTTTCTCATGAGTTGAACCTTTTTATAGTCTCATAGACTAAATCTGGCCCTATCAATGTTGCTTCACCTACCTCAAACCAACTTATAGGTGATCTATACCTCCACCCATAGAGTGCCTCATATAGAGAAATATGAATGCTAGAATGCAAATTGTTATTATAGGCAAACTCTGTAAGAGGTAAGTGATTATCCCAATTACCTTTGAAATCGATCACACAATACCTAAACATATCCTCTAAAGTCTAGATGGTATTCTCTGTATGATCGTCTGTCTACAGATAAAATGATGTGCTAAGGTTAATTGAGTATAGAAACCCTTCTGAAATAACCTCCAAAACTGGGATGTGAACTAAGTAACCCTATTGAGATGATAGACAAAGGAACCCCATGTAATATGACTAACTCACAGATGTAGAGCCTGGCATAATCCTCTAGTGAATCAGTAGTCTTGACAGCTAAAAAGTGGGTTGACTTAGTCATCTTGTCTACTATCACCAAAATAGAGTCATGTTGTTTGTGAGAACGCGGCAAGCTTGTGATGACGTCCACATTGATCACTTCGCACTTCAAAGTAGAAATGTCAATATCCTAAGTCCTACCACCCGGGCGCTGATGTTCTACCTTTACTTGCTGACAGTTGGGACACTTAGCTACAAAATCTGCAATATCCCTCTTCATGCCATTCCACTAATAGACTTCCCATAGGTCACGGTGCATCTTAGTTGCACTGGGATGAATATAATACCTGGATCTATGAGCGTCTATCAAAATCCACTGACTAAACCCATCCACATATGGAATACACAACCGACCCTGATAGAGAAACACACCATCTCCCCCTTAGGATAAAACCTTTACTCTCTGTTGATGGACTGCACCCTTCAACTGATGCAAGATAGGATCACTGTCTTACTTCTCCTTCATCTTAACCACTAAAAAAGATTCTGATCCATTTTGAACTATCACACCACCATTTGCTAAATCTGTAAGGCGAACACCTAACCGAGCAAGCCTATGAACATCCTTAGCTAATTCCTTTTTTCCATCTTCAACCGGTGACACACTACCCACGGACAACCTTCTAAGTGGATCATCCACTACATTGGCCTTACCCAGGTGGTAAAGTACACTCATATTGTAGTCCTTAAGAAGCTCAAGCCACCTTCTCTAACAAAGATTCAATTTTGTCCGAGTGAACACATATTGGAGACTCTTATGGTTGGTAAGCACATTCATATATAAGCTATACAAGTAGTGTCTCCATATCGTCAAAGCAAAAACTACGGCTGCTAACTCAAGATCATGAGTTAGGTAGTTCATCTCATGAATCTTAAGCTGTCAGGAAGCATAGGAAATAACCTTACCACACTCCATCAGAACACAACCCAAACCAACTCTAGATGCATCACAATGCACAACAAAGCCATATAAACCCTCTGGTAGGGCCAAAACTAAAGTTGTGGTCAACCAAGTCTTTAATTCCTAGAAGTTCCTTTCAAATTCATCAGACCACTGAAACTTAACATTTTTCTGAGTCAACCTGGTCAATGGGGCAGTAATGGATGAAAACCCTTCCATAAATCTTCTATAGTACCCAGCCAAACCCAAAAAATCGGTCGGGGAAGTGGGTCTAGGCCAGTTCTTTACTGCCTCTATTTTCTACAAATCAACTTGAATACTCTCATGGGAAACCACATGACCCAGAAAAGCAACAACTATAACAAAAATTCACACTTACTGAACTTAGCAAAAACGTGATGATCCTTAAGAGTTTGTAGCATAACCCTCAAATGGTTTGCATGCTCTTCCTCACTCCAAGAGTAGATAAAAATGTCATATATAAAGACAATGATGAACATATCCAAGTACTTCTTCAATACCCTATTCATCAAGTCCATAAAGGTTGCAGGAGCATTTGTTAGTCCAAAAGACAGAACCACAAATTTGTAGTGACCATATCGCGTTCTGAAGGTTATCTCTGGAATGTCACACTCTTTAACTCTGAGTTGATGATAACCGAATCTAAGGTCAATCTTAGAGAAGTAGTTGGCACCCTAAAGTTGGTCGAGCAAGTCATCAATCCTAGGGATGATATACTTATTCTTGATTGTGACCTTGTTCAACTGGCGGTAGTTGATGCACATTCTAAGGGAACCATCTTTCTTACGTGTGAAGAGGACTGGAGCACCCTATGGAGAGATGTTAGGCCTGATAAAACCTTTGTCTAAAAGGTCTTTCAACTGTTCTTTAAGTTTTTTAAGTGTTGTTGGAGCCATTTTGTAAGGAGGGATAGATATGGGCTACATATCTGGGAAAAGGTTTATCCCAAAGTCAATCTCCCACCGGGAGGGACTTTGGGTAGATCCTCTGGAAAGACTTCAAGGAACTTACTTACTACTGGAACTGACTAGAGAGATGGAGTTTTGGAATCAAAATCCATAACCCAAACTATATGGTAGACATACCCCTTAGAGATTATTTTCCTATCCATGAGATAAGATATAAAGCGACCCTTCAAGAATGGAGGACTACCCTTCCACTATAATACAGGCTCATTGGGAAACTGAAAACTTATGACTCTGGTTCTGTAATCGATAGAGGCATAGCAGGCATATAGCGAATCTATGCCAAGAATGATATCAAAATTTGTCATGTCTAATTCCACTAAGTCAGCTGAGATGACTCTATTGAGGACTGCAATAAGGCAATTTATGTATACCTTTTGAGCTAGAACTGACTCACCGACTGGAGTGAAAACATAGAAGAGCTCTAGGAGTTGTTCAGGATTGACTCCAAACTTAAAAGCAACATATGAGGTCACAAAAGACAATGAAGCCCCAAGGTCTAATAAAGCATAATCATCAATAGAGAGACTCACAAAATACCAGTGACTACATCAAATGAGTCCTCCTGGTCCTGGAAAGATGACATAACGTAGAGATGGTTTTGGCACTGACCACCACCTATGCCAGAAAAGGCACCCTTCTGAGTTGTATGGCCTACTGGAGCTGCTGGAGTAGTACCCTAAGTCTTGCCACCTCCGCTATTTTGTCTGGCTGAGGGGCAATCCTTAATCCTATGTCCTATTGGTCTATATTGAAAACATTCACCTAAGCCATAGAGACACTCCCAGGGTAATTCTTACTACACTTGTTGCAAACAGCGTAAGTCCCTTTCACAACATTTCTCTGAGAATAAGAGCCTGGTGAACTACATGCTTGTTTATTCCTAGGTGTAACACCCCAGAACTCCCAAGTCTAGACTCAGCTCAGAAAACCAGAAAGAAATAAAACTTTTCCAAGTGTCAGTGAATCCAAGAGTCATGGAATAGTCCATAAGTTATGAACTGGACCCGTGGAATCAGATTAGAGCCTTGACGATTTCTCTGAGAACTATGACTTATTTCCAAGAGTCGTGGAATGGTATCGTGGGACTCAGACCTGAGGTTCATCAACCCTTTAGGAAGCACGATAGGGTTCCAAAAACCCTGGATGGTTCCACAGGTCGTGAACCCAAGTCGTGGGACTCAGACCCGCATTTAGATAATAAGGTCCAGGAACCATGACAGGGTTCCATGATCCATGGAAGTTTCCACGTGTCGTGGAACCCATCTGCGGAACCTGAGTCACGAATTTCAACAATTTTCTTTTAATTAATTAAGGGGCATTCCAGTCTTTTCCCTACCTTTTAAAATTTCGAACCTAGTCATTTTGGGGGGTAATTAAAGGGATTTTTCACTCTTATTTCCCCATTCTCCCTAAACTAATTAGACTTAGAAATAAAAGAAGAAAAGAGGTGATAGTTTGCTCAAGAACAAGCAGAAGGTTCCTTCAAGCTCAGCCCCAAAATCCAAGGGATTTCTCCATAGATTCTTCTCCATGTATATGGTATTTCACTATTGGGTTCCTTTCACTCATTAGGTCCCTAGATTTCAGTCAGTCCTTCAGTTCCCCATGAAATATTCAGACCCAGGGTTCCTAAATCTTAAGGATTCCCTTCAATTCAGATGCTATTGTTTAAGTGTTATTAATTACAAATTTCTTAGAGAATTAGCACAGTCTTATGTATAGAATTCAGTAACCCTAGCTTGTGTTAAAATTTAGTATCCATAATTTGTACCTGCTAGGCAGATAATTTAGACAATCATGCTTCAGAATAGAATGCCATCAGTTTCAGTATATGTATGTTACATTCTCATATGATTATCAATATTTGAGCTATCCGGTATTTCAGCTTGCATTTAATTGCTTACATTCAGTTGGGAGTAGACTTAATACTGAGCAGATAGAGGGATGAAGGGATAAAGGCTTGGCTGCCATATTAGGCTGAGACCTTTAGTAGCATTCCCCAAATCTTAGAACTATGAGGCCACCGTAGGTATGAAAGGGGTTAGCTGTCAGATTAGGCTAGTCACCCTTGTCCCTTGTGGACATCAGTTTAGTGGATCCACATCAGATTTGTTTGTACCCTTGGCAAGGTATGAACACCCTTCCATCCAGGGTTACAGGCTGGCCTCACAGTTAGCTCAACTTGGGGTATATCGGTTAATAGTACCTTCCACAATCAGACTCATGTTGCATTAACCGTGTATCCAGCTATTCAATTCAGCATGCTATATGCTCATGATAGTTACGTGGTCAATGTATTCAACTTATCTATCAGTTTATGTTTCAGTATGTATTTCCATGTTCGGTCTTTATGTTGCTTAGCTTAGCATATATATTCCGCATGCTTAATACATTCAAAGTACTTACGTATACTTTTGTGCTACATCATTGTATGATGTAGGTTCAGGCACTCAGCATCCAAACCGCGTTTAGCTTGATTTCCAGTCCTTACTCAGCAGCTTCAGTGGTGAGTCCTCATAGTTTGAGGACAATAGATATGTTTATTTGTTTAAGTTTTATATTTTAGTTTCAGACTATTAGAGTTAGCTGGGGGCATGTCCTAGTAACTCATATCAGTTAGAGGCTTTCAGACATAGACTAGATTCATCTATTGAGTTGTTAGTATTGTTTTTCAGACTTCAATATACTCCTATATATATTTCATATTCAGACATATTTTGGGCTCTTTCCTACTTCAGATATTAAATTGTTTTCAGTTTTTGCACATTGTATGTTTTATTAGAAATTTTCTAGTTATGCCAGGCCATGGGTTAGCTTGGGGTCACTTGTGACACTAAGCACCATGTTGCATCTAGGGGGTAGCCTCGGGGTGTGACAAACTTGGTATCAGAGCATCAAGTTCAAGTGTCCTAGGGTGTTAGATAGCCGCGTCGAGTAGAGTCTTCTTCATGGGTGTGAAGCGCGCCACACTTATAGGGGAGAAGATATGAGATATCATTAGGAAAAACTTCCCTTCTTATTTTCCAGATCATGATATAGAGTATGAAATCTATTTAATCTCCTTCTAACTCATGCTCTTCACATTATAGAAAATGCCTCCTAGAAGAGCCAATACTAGGAATCAACCAGCACCAGCAGCTCCAGCAGACCTTCTGAATGAGAAAGTCACTTATGCCAAATTCAGGGACGCTTTTCAGGTTCTTGCTCAGGCCATGACCGCTCAGGTCAATCAGAGGGTTATGGCACCAGCTCCACTCAAGACTAACACAGCTGTAGCTAGAATCTGGGACTTCACTCAGATGAAACCTCCAGAATTTCATGGGTCTAAATCACAAGAGGATCCACAAAAGTTTCTCAACGACATTCAAAAGGTAACAGATATTATGGGTGTCACTCCAGTCGAGAGTGCAGATTTAGCTGCTTATCAGTTAAAGGGAGCGGCTTACACTTGGTATCAGTAGTGGAAGGAGTTCCATTGTGCTAATGCAGGCCCATTGGATTGGAACCACTTTAAGACTGCACTTCTGGACAGGTTCTTCCCACTTGAGCTCAGGGAAGCCAAGGTCCAAGAATTCATCAACTTGAAGCAAAATGATATGAGTGTGAAGGAGTACGCTCTCAAGTTTACTCAGTTGTCTAAGTATGCTTCGACAATGGTAGCTGACTCCAGGGCCTGAATGAGTAAGTTTGTATCTGGTGTGTTTGATGATGTGATCAAGGAGTGCAAGACTTCTATGCTGATTAAGAAGATGGACATCTCTAGGTTAGTTACTTATGCTCAGCAGATCAAGGAGGATAAAATCATAGAGAGGGGAGGAGACAATAAGAGAGATAGAACAGGTGACTTCAACTACTCTCAGCAGAGGTCAGAGGGTGGAAATTGCTCTCAGTTTCATAAGAAATCTTTAGCTCCAGCTCTGTATTCTGTTGGTTCTCCAATGCTTAAGTTCAGAGAAGATCGATGGGATAGAGCACCAGGCTCTAAGTCCCAAGGTACAATTACTAGCGGGCACACTCATCTAGTTTGCAAGAAATGTACTAGAAACCACCAGGGTGAGTGTATGGCAAGTAGTGGAAATTGCTTTGGATGTGGAAAGCCAGGCCACAGGATGAGAGATTGTCCAACATCTTCTCAGAAGTGCAAGAATGTTTGCGCGCAGAATCAAGCTAGTTCTACGGCAGCTCCAGCGGGTTGCCCCACTTAGCAGGGTGCCTCATCTGGTACAAGTGGTGGTCAGCACCAAAATAGGTTATATGCCCTTCAGACTCAACAAGACCAGGAGGATTCTCCCGATGTGGTTATGGGTACATTACAAGTCTTCTATTTAGATGTTTATGCATTGTTAGACCCGGGGGCTACACTTTTCCTTATAACTCCTTATATAGCAGTAAATTTTGGTGTCAGTCTAGAAATCCTCCCAGAACCCTTCTCTATCTCTACTCCAGCTGGTGATCCAATTATATCTAGACGGGTAAACAAAAATTGCCTTGTCACAGTTTCCCAAAAAGTCACCTCAGCCAATCTTGTAGAGTTAGAAATGACTGACTTTGACATTATTCTAGGCATGGATTGGTTACATTCCTGTTATGCCTCAGTTGATTGTAGAACTAGGATCATTCGATTTTAGTTTCCAAATGAGCCAGTCTTAGAATGAAAGGGTAGTACCTCAGTGCCTGTAGATCGATTCATCTCTTACCTTAAGGCCAGAAAAATGATCTCCAAAGGGTATATCTACCATCTTGTTCGGGTTAAGGATACAAACTCCTAAACCCCAACTCTTTAGTCAGTGCTAGTGGTGAATGAGTTCCCAAAAGTGTTTCCAGAAGATATTCTCGGGGAAATTGACTTTGGAATAGATCTCCTTCCAGATATCCAGCCTATTTTAATTTCTCCTTACAGAATGGCTCCTTCTGAGTTTAAGGAATTGAAAGAATAGTTGAAATACCTTCTAGATAAGGGCTTCATCATACCCAACATCTCTCCAAGGGGTGCTTCAGTGCTTTTCATACATAAGAAGGACGGTTCCCTCAGGATGTGCATAGACTACCGTCAGTTGAACAAAGTCATCATCAAGAATAAATATCCCATCCCGAGGATTGATGACTTGTTAGACCAGCTTCAGAGTTTTATTTGCTTCTCTAAGATAGACCTCAGATCCGGCTATCATCAGCTCAGAGTGAGAGATAGTGATATCCCGAAGATAGCCTTTAGGACTCGGTATGGTCATTATGAATTTATAGTCCTGTCTTTTTGACTAACAAATTCTCATGCAGCTTTTATGGACCTTATGAAAAGGGTGTTCAAGCAGTATATAGACCTATTCATCATAGTCTTCATTGATGATATACTCATATATTCTCGGATCAAGAAAGAGCATGTAGACCAGTTGAGAATGGTGTTGCAATCTCTCAAGGATCGCCAGTTATTTTCCAAGTTCGGTAAGTGTTAATTCTTGTTGAAGTCAATTACTTTTCTTGGTCATGTGTTGTCTAGTGAGGGCATCCGAGTTGATTCTCAAAAGTTTAAGGCAGTGAAGAACTAACAGACATCAGGAGTTTCTTGGGTTTGGCTGGTTATTACAGGAGGTTTGTGGAAGAATTTTCATCCATAGTTGCCCCATTGACCAAGTTGACTCAGAAAAATGTCAAGTTTCAGTGGTTAGATGAGTGTGAGAAAAGCTTCCTAGAACTGAAGACCAGGTTGACTATGGCTCCCATTTTGACTTTTACCAGAGGGTTCAGACGGCTTCATGGTTTATTGTGATGCATCTACATTTGGCTTGGGTTATGTTTTGATGCAGCAGGGTAAGGTCATAGCATATGCTTTTAGACAGCTTAAGATTTATGCTAAGAACTACCCAACTCATGACCTTGAGCTTGCAGTTATTGTGTTTGCCTTAAAGATTTAGAGACACTACTTGTATGGTGTTAATAGATCATAAGAGCCTCCAGTATGTGTTCACCCAGAAAGAGTTGAATCTTTGTCAGAGAAGGTGGCTTGAGTTCCTCAAAGACTATGATATGAATATGCTCTACCATCCGGGTAAGGCTAATGTGGTGGTTGATGCCCTCAGCAGACTGTCCATGGGTAGTGTGTCGCATGTAAAGGAAGAGAAGAAAGAACTAGCCAGAGATGTTCATAGGCTTGCTCATTTAGGAGTTTGCCTTATGGACACGATAGATCGTGGTGTGATAGTCCAGAATGGGTCAGAATCTTCATTGGTAGCCAAGGTTAAAGAAAAATAGGACGGCGATCCCATATTACTTAAATTGAAAGGTGCAGTTCATCAGCGGAGAGTTGAGGTTTTCTCCCAAGGGAGAGATGGTGTGCTTCTCTACCAGGGTCATTTATGTGTACCTAATGTGGGTGAGTTGAGGTAGCAGATCCTTACTGAAGCCCATAATTCTAGACATTCTATTCATCCCGATGCCACTAAGGTGTATTGTGATTTTCAAGAAGTCTATTGGTGGAATGGCATAAAGAGGGACATTATAGATTTTGTTGCTAAGTATCCCAACTGTCAGCAGGTAAATGTAGAACATCCGAAACTAGGAGGTGTGACTCAGGATATTAGCATTACTACTTGGAAGTGGGAGGTGATCAACATGGATTTCATTACGGGCTTACCTCGTATTCACAGACAGCACGACTCCATTTGGGTGATAGTGGACAGGGTTACTAAGTCAGCTCACTTTTTGGCTGTTAAGACTACAGATTCAGCATAGGACTATGCCAGACTCTACATCAGCGAGATAGTTAGGTTGCATGGGGTTCCCTTGTCTATCATCTCAGATAGGAGTCCTCAGCTTACATCTCATTTCTGGAGATCATTTCAGAAAGGTCTTGGTACTCAGGTGAATCTCAGTACAGCATTTCATCCACAGATGGATGGTCAGGAAGAGCATACCATTCAGACCTTAGAGGACATGTTGAGAGATTGTGTGATTGATTTCAAAGGTAGTTAGGATGATCACCTACCTCTCATAGAGTTTGCCTATAATAATAGCTTTCATTCCAGTATTCAGATGGCCCCTTATGAGGCACTTTATGGGCGTAGATGCAGGTCATCGGTTGGTTGGTTTAAAGTAGGTTAAGCAGCCTTGATTGGGCCAGATTCGGTTCATGAGGCTATGGAGAAAGTTCAGATCATCAGTAAAGGTTAAAGATAGCTAAGAGTCTTCAGAAGTCCTATGCTGATGTGAGGAGGAGAGACCTAGAGTTTGAGATCGATGATTGGGTCTTCCGAAAAGTGTCACCCATGAAGGGGGTGATGAGATTTGGAAAGAAAGGGAAGCTTAGTCCTAGCTATGTAGATCCTTACAGAACCTTGGAAAGGATTGGTAATGTGGCTAATGAGTTAGAGTTGCCAGCAGAACTAGCAGCGATTCATCCAGTCTTTCATATTTCCTTGTTGAAAAAGTGTGTTGGTGATCTGGCATCGATTGTGCCTTTAGAGAGTGTGGTTGTGAAGGATAGTTTCACCTATGAGGAGGTTCCATTTGATATTCTTGACCACCAGGCTCATAGGTTGAGAAATAAGGAAGTCGCGTCGGTGAAGGTTTTGTGAAGGAATCAGTCCGTAGAGGGAGATACTTGGGAAGCAGAAGCAGCCATGATGACCAAGTACCCTCACCTCTTCCCTTCTGATTCAATTTCAGCTTGAGGTAATAGTCCCTCTCAAGTTTCTTAGTTTACTCTTGTGTAATTCAGTCTTAGTATCATGTTCCCTCAGTTATCCTTGCATTTTAGCATATTTGCATATCCATGGAACTAAGTTCGATTAGCTATCAGTTTCTAGTACTCAGTTAGTAGGGATTGCAGCTCTTTCCCTCCAAACATAGCTTGTTTAGTCTTTATTCAAGGATGAATGATCTCAAGGGGGAGATATTGTAACACTCCAGAACTCCCAAGCCTAGACTCAGCTCAGAAAACTAGAAAGGAATAAAAAAATTCCAAGTGTCAGTGAATCCACAAGTCAGATCCACAAGTCGTGGAATAGTCCACGAGTCATGGACTGGACCCGTGGAATCAGATCAGAGCCCTGACAATTTCTCTGAGAACCATGACTTATTTCCACGAGCCATTGAAAGATCCAAGAGTCATGGAATGGTCTCGTGGGACTCAGACCTGAGGGTCATCAACCCCTCAGGAACCAAGATAGGGTTCCACGAACCGTGGATGGTTCCACGAGTCGTGAACCCAAGTCATGAGACTTAGACCTGCAGCTAGTGTCATGACCCAAAATCGGGCCATGATGGCGTCTACGTATCCCCCTTGTAGACAAGACAAAACCCAACAGTGTGGAAGACAATAATAATATTAAACTAAGGAAAACCGAAAGATATAAATGAAAAGACAGGGCCTATAGCATATATACATACCCACGTACAATATATACAAAAGATGGCCTAAAGTGACCGAATAGACAAAACAACACGAGAACCAACCCGTACCTAGTATCACTAGTACAAGAGCGACTAAGCAAGGAGTAGCTATACAACAGACTCTATCTATCCAAAATAAAAAAATATAGATAGAATATACAAGATGGGAAGCATGTAAAGTCTCCAAAAGCGCTAGGAGCTCACCGCGATTCAAACTGCAACAGGCCTCGAATGACAGGAAGGTCAATGAGGGTGGCTCATACTAGGTGTTGCATCAGAAAAAGTTGCAGAGTGTAGTATGAGTACCAAGACAACGGGTACTCAGTAGGCATCATAGGCCAACCAAGCACAGAAAGATGATATATAGAAAATAAGATACAGGAAAGCAGTTAAAACACAGGGATCCACCTAAATCTAGTTATAAAGCCAAAATAAAAAGAAAGAAACCAATAAAAAGTGAAGCACGACAGGAGCCAATCCCAAAACAACAACAATCCAAAAGCAACAACCATTGTAATGCAATGAGAATGATATAATGTATGAATGCATAATAGTATAAACCCTAAATACCACATCAGGTGCCCGAAATACCGCATTGGACTATGCATATATATATGAGTAGATGAATGGAAGGTAAAAACCCCGAATAACTCATCGGAGGTCCAGTATACCGCATCGGACTATAAAGAATGCACAAAAATAGTATTTTTCCCATTTCCTTCCAAAATCCATAGAAAATTCCAACACGGTTCATTTCAAATTCCAAAGTCGTCGTAGCTGTAGTAAACCTCATTTTTTAACCAAAAACCTTTGAAATGCTTTCCTTCTATATCCATGATGTGCGATGCAATATGAACATGAAATAACCAACTAGGGAAAAATCATTCACAACAAGGCAGAAACAGGGCAAAATACCCTCCAACAAAGAGAACTGACCTGGAACTCCGTCTAAATCCAAGCTATGGCCTCGGGCCCACAGTTATACACAACAGTAGAACAAAGCGAATAAAATAGGGAAATAACACAGAAATTCACCAAGATTATCTACTCTACCTCTAAAACCTCCTAAAAACAAACTAGGGATTCTAAGCTAGCCACAACGATACTACAAGCTCCTAGGCTAAGGATAAACATGATAATTCTACACTATAATCCAAAATGGCCACAATCTATCTAAAATCCAACCTAACATTCCAGTATCAAATAAATATATAAAATCCAACTACACTCAATCTAGAAAGTAAACCGTAACCTACCTTGGGGCCGAACTGCAAGCACGAACCATCATTCGTCTGCCATCCCCTCCTGAACAGCCTCAGAAAGCTTCCACGCTATCAAGAACATAATATAGGTGTCAAGACAAGAAGAACGACACCCATATTGCTATACAAAAAATCAAACTAGAAATCGGGTCGGGAAAATGACCCTCGGGGCCAGCGCAATGAAACAGAAAACAAAATTCACAATAGTTCTCGCGGTGGATTTAGGAACCCATGCTCAAAATTTAAGCATGAACGGAGCTCATTTTGGGGCCCAAAATAGACCCAAAGTGCTAAAAATTCAAGAAACCAACAACGAAAAAATCAAGGATTTGGAGGGCGGAAACTTACCCGAAACAGAGAGAACAAATGACTAGGAAGTGAGCTTCACTGACCCACCAACACATAGCTCAAGAAAGGACCTTTACAAGGGTCATCTAAGCTCCCATAATTACCCAACGATGGAGTTTTAGTGGGAAATTTACAATAATTAACACGGAAAAGAGGAGAGGGGTAACGAGGGGACTTACCAGATGAAGAAGGCTGATACAAGAAGGCTGGAAATGAAGCTTAAAAGCTTAGCAATGGAGAAACTCGAAATGTTGGAGGAGAAAACAAAGTGGACATCTTAAATAGCTGTTTGAGGTCCTTCATCGCGATCGCGATAGGACTCCTGCGTTCGCAAAAAAGAGCGAGCCAGACCATTGTGGTCGCGATAGGTTAGCCATGCGATCGCGTAGAGCAAGCCCCTGCCTTCTTCATCGCGAATGCAAAGCGAAACTTTCGCGATTGCGATGGTCAAGAAACTAGACCATCACGAACGTAATGTCCACCTCGAGATCGCGATGACCAAAATGGTCTGCAACTTTTATAGCAGCAACCAGCAATTCACAAGGCAGAAAAAATCATCCGATAGACCCTCGGTATTCATTCAAAACCCCGTGAACACAACCCAACCATGCTACCCAACCAGAAATAGCATTCCGGACTCAAATGAATCGACGAAACTCCCAACGAAGATCATTTTAATGAAAGTGGGCCCCGTGCCCAAAACTGACTCAGAACTCAATACCTCAAAACAAGTCCAGAAGCCTCGAGACCCGAACCCAAAGTTACTCCAGCCCAAAGTGGACATTCTGTAGCTAACAGCGCTGACAAAAATTCCATCCGAGGTCGTCTTCTCTGAATGTTGACCAAAGTCAACCCTACAAGCCAAACTGGCTTGAAAACACTAAAAGCAACACCAAAACAAATTAAAAGCACTCAGGCCCAGACCTATGGTCCCAGTAGACCAAAATCCCTATTCTGGATCCAATGGAACTATCGAAATTCAATTCTGAGCACATTTACCAAGAAAGTTGATTAAAGTCAAAGATTTTCTAAGTTCAAGTTCTAAAATAGGGAAATGGTCATAATGACCTAACGAATGGCCTGGGCACCGAACCGTCAGTCCCAGCAAGTCATAAATGACTTATAGCCACTGAGAGAAAGCTCAAAACACAGAAAAAGGACAAAAAATAGAAAATGACCTGGAGGGTCATTACAACATCCACTATTTAACGAACTTTCATCCGTGAAAGTTATAAAAGGGATAGTACCTGAAGACTCAAAAAGACGAGGATAACGGGTCTTCATATTGGCCTCGATCTCCCAAGTAGCCTCCTCGAAAGGACAATGCCGTCACTTAACCTTAATTGAAGGGATCTCCTTGGACCTCAACTTTCTAACCTGCCTATCAAAAATAGCAACAGGCTCCTATTCAAAGGCTAAAGACTCATCCAATTGAACCGACTTTAATTGAAGCACATGAGACTCATCCAGAATATACCACCGCAGCATAGATACATAAAACACAGGATGCGCACTAGAAAAAGTAGGAGGCAAGGCTAACTCATAAGCACCTCTCCAATACGACGAAGGATCTCTACTGTCTTAATAAACCTCAGACTGAGCTTACCCTTCCTCCCAAACCTCATCACGCCCTTCATGGGCAATACCCAAAGGAATACACTATCACCAACCATGAACTCTAGATCTCGAACTCTCCGATCAGCATAACTCTTCGATCTACTCTGGGAAGTGCAAAGTCTCTCCTGAATAACCCCAAACTCTATCCATAGAATCACAAAGCAAGTCGGTACCCCACGGCCTAACCTCAAAAGCATCAAACTAACCCACCAGAGATCTTCACCACCTACCATATACATCCTCGAACAGAGCCATCTGAATGCTGGAATGGTAACTATTATTATATGCAAACCCTGCCAAAGCTAAACACTGGTCCCACTAACCACCAAAATCAATAACACAGGCTCGCAACATATCCTCTAGAACCTGAATGGTACACTCTGACTGACCATCTGTCAGTGAATGAAAGGGTGCTAAGATCAATTCTAGTACCCAACTCTCTCTGAATAGACTGCCAAAAGTGTGAAATGAACTGAGTCAGTGAGAGATGATAGAAACTGGCACATCATGCAAATGAATAATCTCCCAAATATAGATCTGAGCCAACCTCTCAAAACTATAGGAAGTCAAAACCGGCAGAAAGTGAGCAGACTTCATCATTCTATCCACAATAACCCAAATAGCATCAAATCTCTGCAAAGTACATGGAAAACTGACTACAAAGTCCATGGCAATCTGCTCCCATTTTACTCTGGAATGGGTAGCCTCTGAGACAAACCACCTGGCCTCTGATGCTCAAACTTCACCTGCTGACAGTTCAAGCACCTAGATACGAAAGATGAAATATCTCACTTCATCCCATACCACCAGTAGTGCTGCCTCAAGTCACAATACATCTTAGCTTCCCCGGGATAAATGGAATATCTAGAACAATGAGCCTCCTCCAATATTAATTTGACCAAGTCACCAACTTTAGGAACACATATACAACCCTCGATCCTCAGAATGCCCTCTGAATCTAAAGTCGCCTTCCTAGCCTCACAACTCAACACCTTGTCATGAATGATCCTCAGCATCGCATCATAAAACTAATGTGCCCGAATCTGCTCCAGCAAGGAAGACTAGTCTCAACAAAAGCAAGAATGCAGCCTGGTTCAGAAATGTCAAGTCTAACCAACCTGTTAGCCAAGGACTGGATGTCCTAAGCTAAAGGTCGTTCCTCTATTGCTAAGAAAGCCAAGCTACCCATACTCACTGCCTTCTTGCTCAAGGCATCCGCCACCATTTTTGCCTTGCCCGGATGATAGAGAATAGAGATGTCATAGTCCTTCAGTAACTCCAACCACCTACGCTTTCTCAAATTTAGATAATTCTGGCTGAAAATGTACTAAAGACTATGATGGTTAATAAAGATCTCACAATGCACGCCATAAAGATAATGCCTCCACATCTTCAACGCGAAGACTACCGCTGCTAACTCCAAGTCATGTGTGAGGTAGTTTCTCTTGTGAACCTTCAACTGTTTGGAAGCATATGCAATGCCCTACTGCATCAACACATAACCCAAACCAATACCCGAAGCATCACAATATATAGGGAAACCCTGACCCTTGACCAGAAGAGTAAGAATCGAAGCTGAAGTCAACAAGGTCTTGAGCTTCAGAAAGCTTGCCACACTCATCTGACCACTGGAAGGGAACATTCTTCTGAGTCAATCTAGTCAATGAAGCTTCTATCGAAGAAAATCCCTTCACAAACCGTCTATAATAACCTGCCAACCTGATAAAACTGCGAACCTCGGTAGGAGAAGCAGGCCTAGCCCAATCACGAACTGCTGCAATCTTTGCCGGATCTACCATAACCCCATCCTTGGACACCACATGCACCAAGAATGCCATAGACTCAAGCCAAAACTCACACTTAGTGAATTTGGCATACAATTAGTGGTCTCGCAAGGTCTGAAGTACAACTCTAAGATGCTCCTCGTGCTTGTCTCTACTCCTTGAATAAATCAGAATATCGTCGATGAACACAATCACAAACGAGTCTAAGTAGGCACTGAAAACACACGGTTCATCAACGCCATAAATGTTGCTGGGGAATTAGTCAACCTAAAAGACATGACTAGGAACTTATAACGGCCGTATCGAGTCCTAAATGCAGTCTTCGGGATGTCCTCAGCCCTAATCCTCAACTGGTGATAATCGAACCTCAAATGCGATATCAGATATTTGTTCTTACTTGTCACCTTATTGAACTGCCTATAGTCAATACACATACACATAGACCCATCCTTCTTCTTCACAAACAGAAACAGAGCACCCCACGGAGACACACTAGGCCTGATGAACCCTCTACTCGATAGATCCTGGAGCTGATCCTTAAGCTCCCTCAACTCAGCAGGTCCCATCTGATATGGCAGAATAGAAATGGGTTGGTGCCCAGCTCAACATCGGTACCAAAATCAATGTCACGATCAGGAAGAAGACTCGGAAGATCAGAAGGAAACACATCCAAATACTTGCAAACCATAGGAACTGACTCAAGAGGAAGTGTGGTGGCACTAGTATCACGGACGTAGGCAAGATAAGCTAAGCACCCCTTCCCAACTAATCGTTAGGTGCTCATAAAGGATATAACATCCCTCGGCATGTGGCTATCGGCACCCTTCCATATGATAGGAGGGATACCAGGCATCCAAAGAGTAAATGTCTTGGCGAAGCAATCCAAGACCGCATTATTAGGAGACATCCAATCCATGCTCAAGCTCACATCAAAATCAACCATATCGAGTACAACCAAGTCCACCCATGTGTTGTACCCCAAGATAGTCACCACACAAGCCCGATACACCTGATGTACTACTAAAGAATCACCTACTAGGTAGATACACATAAAGGCACAGGAAAAGACTTACAAGAAGACTCAAGACGAGTAGCATAATCAGCAGATACATATGAGAATGTAGACCCCGGATTAAACAAAGCAAAAGCAGACTGATGAAAAATAGAGATCGTACTTGTGATCACATCATCTAAAGTATCGGCCTCTGTCTGGCCCAGAACCGCATATATGTGGCCCCAACCGCTATGACCACCTGACCTACCAAACTGAGGACCACCTCTAGTACCCTTGGGACCAATCCTACTAATTTGTGAACTGCCTTTAGCTGGTGGTGCTACAGCCCTGGGGGCCTGAACCAACTGATCCTGATACCTAGGGTGCTGTACCGATGGGCACTCTCTAGCAAAGTGACCTATCTTGCCACACTCATAACAACCCCGACCAAACATACTCTGCTGCGAAGACCCGGCTGAATCAAAATAACCACCATGACTTGTGGACCTTGAATGACCACCTCATGGAGCAGGAACAATACTCTGGCTACTCTTACCCTCAGAAGTCTGTAAAGCCACATGAATAGGCCATCTCAGCTGAAAGTGTTGTTGATGCTGACCTCTACCATAGTAGCCTCTACCACGGGCCTGTGAACCACTGAAACTACCCTAATAGCGAGGCCTCTAATCGCTGCCCCCTTGGACCTTATAAACTATGCCCTCAATAGTACAGGCATGATCAACTACCTCCAGAAAATACTGACCCGATGCTACCATACCCTCTGTGGCCAAGTGAAGATGAAAGGTCAAACCTCAAACAAATCGGCGTACCTTCTCATACTCGGTGGGCAAAGTTATAGTGTCTTGTCTGGAAAACTGGTAGAAGCAAACCTCATACTCAGTCATAGTCATGGAGCCCTGCTCCAACCCAGAGAACTGATCCATCAACCGCTCTCTCATGCTAGGCAGTACATACTTCTCCAGAAAAGCTGCGGAGAACTAGGCCCAAGTAAGTGGAGGTGACCCGGCTGGTCTGCAAGTAACATGTGACCTCCACCACTATTTTTCTAGACCATCCAGCTTAAACGCAGTATAATCTTCTCCATGTGACTCAACTAACCCCAAATTATGTAGCCTCTCCTAGCAGCTAGTCAGAAACTCGTGCGCATCCTCCCTAGAAGCACCTGAAAACCTCAGAGGACCCAATCTCAAGAACCTACCCAACATCTTCTGCTCCTCAAAAGACATAATTGGCACAAGTGGAAGAGGTGTAGCAACTGTAGGAATCGGTAATACCTCTAATCAAGGAGCCGAAGTAGCAGGTTGTGCTCCTAAACCCTGTGATGTCGCTTGAGCTAAAGTATGACTCTCATCTCTAATCGGAGAACTAATCGGAGAACCAATCGGAATAATTGGTGAAGCTGCTGGTGGAGTCATACCCTTGAGGAACCCCAATAATCGAACCAAGGTGTCCTGCAACACTAGAGTAACTACAAAACCTATTGGATGCTGGGCTAACCCCACATGCTTTGGCTCATACTGTACCGCATCCACTCTAACCTCAGGCTATGATGACGGTAGTCTTGCCCAGGCTCGAGCTGGCGCCGCAACCCATGTGCTACCTCAACCTTTGGGTCGATCTCTACTCTGTCCCCTAGCTAGGGCTCTAACTGCAGGCGCAGGATCCTAGTCCTCACCCATGGCAGATCTTGTCTGAACCATCTCAGAAAGAGTGAAGCAAAGATACTAAGAAGTTGATCAAGTTAAGAACGCACTATAAGAAATCAAACAATATGACATACTTCCTAGGAATGTCCTATAGCCTCGCACAGATTAGATACGGACGTTATCATACCGATCCACGAGACTCTACTAGACACCTTGCTCTTATACAGGCAAGACTGGTGAACCTAGAGCTCTAATACCACTCTATCACTACCCAAAACTGGGCCATGACGGCGTCTACATAACCCCCCAGTAGACAAGCCAAAACCCAATGGTGTGGAAGATAATAATAATAATTAAACTAAGTAAAAGTAGAGATATAAATGAAAAGACAAGTACAATAGCATATATACATACCCACATACAAAATATACAAAAGATGGCCCTAAAGTGTCCAAATAGACAAAACAACACGAGAATCAACCTGTACCTGGTGTCACTAGTACAAGAGCGACTAAGAAAGGAGTATCTATACAACAGACTGTGTCTATCCAAAATACAAAAATATAGATAGAATATACAAGATGGAAGGCATGTAAAGTCGCCAAAAGTGCCGGGAGCTCAGGGCGATTCGAACTGCAACAAGCCTCAAACGATAGGAAGGTCAATAAGGGTGGCTCATACTAGGTGCTGCATAAGAAAAAGATGCAGAGTGTAGTATGAGTACTAAGACAATAGGTACTCAGTAGGCATCATAGGCCGACCGAGCAAAGAAAGATAATATATAGATAATAAGATACAGGAAAGCAGTTAAAATACAGAGATCCACCTAAATCTAGTTATAAAGCAAAAACCGAAAGAAACAAATCAATAAAAAGTGAAGCACGACAGGAACCAATCCCAAAACAACAACAATCCAAAAGCACCAACCAATGTAATGCCAAGAGAATGATATAATGTATGAATGCATAATAGTATAAACCTGAAATACTGCATCGGGCGCCCGAAATACTGCATCGTACTATGCATATATATATATATATATATATATATATATATATATATATATATATATATATATATGAGTAGATGAATGGAAGGTAAAAACCCAAAATAACGCATCGGGGGTCCAAAATACCGCATTGGACTATAAATAATGCATAAAAATAGTATTTTCCCATTTTCCTTCCAAAATCCATAGAAAATTCCAACACGATTCATTTCAAATCGCAAAGTCGTCGTAGCCATAGTAAACCTCATTTTTTAACCAAAAACCTTTGAAGTGCTTTCCTTCTATATTCATGATGTGCGATGCAATATGAACATGAAATAACCAACCAAGGGAAAACCATTCACAACAAGGCAAAAACAAGGCAAAATACCCTCCAAACCAAGAGAACTGACTTGGAACTCCGTCAAAATCCAAGTTATGGGCTTGGGCCCACAGTTACACACAACAATGCAGAAAATCAGCAAGATTTCCTACTCTACCTCTAAAACCTCCTAAAAGCAAACTAGAGATTCTAAGTTAGCCACAATGATACTAAAAGCTCCTAGGCTAAGGATAAACATGATAATTCTACACTATAATCTGAAATGGACAATTATAAGCAGTAAACATGATTTAAGCCTAAATCTATCTAAAATCCAACCTAACATTCCAGTATCAAATAAATATATAAAATCCAAATACACTCAGTCTAAAAAGTAAACCGTAACCTACCTTGGGGCCGAACTGCAAGCACAAACCATCACTCGTGTGTCTTCCCCTTCTGAACAGACTCAGAAAGCTTTCACACTATCAAGAACATGATGTATGTATCAAGACGAGAAGAATGACACCCATATTGCTATACGAAAAAATGGGCTGGAAATTGGGTCGAAAAAATGACCCTCAGGGTCCGCACAATGAAATAGAAAACAAAATTCACAATAATGCTCGCGGTGGATTTAGTGCTTGATATTTAGGCACGAACGAGCTCATTTCGAGGCCCAAAATAGATCCAAAGTTCTACTAATTCAAGAAACAAACAATGAAAAAATTAAGGATTTGGAGGGCGGAAACTTACCCAAAACCAAGAGAATAAATGCCTAGGAAGTGAGCTTCACTGACCCACCAACACGAAGCTCAAGAACGGACCTCTACAAGTATCATCCAAGCTCCCATAATTAACCAACGAAGGAGTTTTAACGGGAAATTTATGAGAATTAACACGGAAAAGAGGAGAGGGATAACGAGGGGACTTACCAGATGAAGAGGGCTGATACAAGAAGGTTGGAAATGAAGCTTAGAAGCTTAGCAATGAAGAAACTCAAAATATTGGAGGACAAAATAAAGTGGACAGCTTAAATAGTTGTCTGGGGTCCTTCATCGCGATCGGGATAGGACCACCACATTCGTGAAAAAGAGCGAGCCAGACCATCGCGGTCGCGACAGGCCAGCCACGCGATCGTGTAGAGCAAGCCCCTGCCTGTTTCATCGTGAACACGAAGAGAAACCTTCACGATTGTGATGGTCAAGAAACTAGACCATCACGAACACGATGGCCACCTCACAATTGCGATGACCAAAATGGTCTGCAACTTTTATAGTAGCAACCAGTAATTCACAAGGCAGAAAAAGTCATCTGATGGACCCTCGAGATTCATTTGAAACCCTGTGAACACAATCCAACCATGATACCTAACTAGAAATAGCATTCCAGACTCAATAGAATCAACAAAACTCCCAACGGAGATCGTTTTAATGAAAAGTGGGGCCCATTCCCAAAATTGACTCTGAACTCAATACCTCAAAACAAGTCCTGAATCCCTGAGACCCAAACCCAAGGTACCTCTAGCCTAAAGTCGACATTCTAGAGCTAACAGCGATGACAAAATTCCATCCGAGGCTTTCTTCTCCAAATGTTGACCAAACTCAACCCTACCAGCCAAACTGGCTTAAAATCACAAAAAGCAACACCAAAACAAATCGAAAGCACTCAGGCCCAGACCTATGGTCCCACTAGACCAAAATCATTATTTCGGAGCCAATGGAACTGTCGGAATTAGATTCTGAGCATGTTTACAAAGAAAGTTGACCAAAGTCAAAGATTTTCTAAGTTTAAGTACTAAAATAGGGAAATGGTCATAATGATCTAATAAATGGCCCGGGCACCAAACTGTCAGTCTTGGTAAGTCATAAACGACATGTAGCCATTGAGCGAAAGCTCAAAACACAGAAAAAGGACGAAAAGCAGAAAATGACCTGGAGGGTCATTACAACTAGATAATGAGGTCCAGGAACCATGAAAGGGTTCCACAAGCCGTGAAAGTTTCACGAGTCATGGAACCCATCTGTGGAACCTAAATTGCGAATTTCAATAGTTTTCTTTTAATTAATTTAAGGGAATTCCATTCTTTTCCCTACCTTTTTAATTCTGAACCTTAGTCATTTTGGGAGGTAATTAAAGGGATTTTTCACTCTTATTTCCCCATTCTCCCTAAACTAATCAGACTTAGAAAGAAAAGAGGAAAAGAGGTGATAGTTTGCTCAAGAACAAACAGAAGGTTCCTTCAAGATCAACCCTAAAACCCAAGGAATTTCTCCATAGATTCTTCTCCAGGTATGTGGAATTTCACTAGTGGGTTCATTTCACCCATTAGGTCCCTATATTTCAGTCAGTCCTTAAGTTCCCCATGAAATATTTAGACCTAGGGTTCCTAAATCTTAGGGATTTCCTTCAATTCAGATGCTATTGTTTAAGTGTTATTAATTACATGTTTCTTGGAGAATTAGCACAGTCTCATGTACAGAATTCAGTAACCCTAGCTTGTGTTAAAATATAGTATCCATAATTTGTAACTACTAGGCAGATAATTCAGACAATCATGCTTTATAATAGAATGCCATCAGTTTCAGTATATGTATGTTGCATTCTCAGATGATTATCAGTATTTGAGCTATCCAGTATTTCAGCTTGCATTTCATTGCTTACATTCAGTTGGGAGTAGACTTAGTACCAAATGGATGAAGGGATGAAGGCTTGGCTGCTAGAATAGGCTGATACCTTTAGTAGCAGTCCCCAAATCCCAGAACTATGGTGCCACTGTAGGTATGAAAGGGGTCATCTATCAGATTAGGCTGGTCACCCTTATCCCTTATGGACATCAGTTTAGTGGATCCATATCAGATTTATTTGTACCTTTAGCAAGGTATGAACACCCTTCCATACAGAGTTACAGGCTGGCCCACAGTTAGCTCAGCTTAGGGTATGAGTTAATAGTACCTCCCACAATCAGACTCATGTTGCATTGACCTTGTATCCAGCTATTCAGTTCAGCATGCTATATACTCATGATAGTTACTTGGTCATTGCATATGTCATGAGCCTAGAGATGTCTATATCCTCCAAAAACATAGACATTTTGCATTCTTTCTTCACCAAGTCAGATACACAAGAAACAAACTTACTTATCTGGGCCCTCGGCTCGGCCACCATAGCTAGAGCATACCTGGAGAGCTGAGTGAACTTCATCCCATACTCCTGGACTGATATTGATCTCTACCTCAAATTCATGAACTCTTCAGCCTTATCCTATCTCAAATCCCTTGGGAAGAACCTATCAAGAAAAGCCTCAATGAAGCACTCCCAAGTTACAAGAGTTGCATTCCTGCCCCTATCTTCCTTCCACTAAGTGTAGCAAATGTGAGCCATATCCTTGAGCTGGTAGGAGGCTAACTCAATATTGCCAGTACCAGTCACCTGCATCACCTCCAGAATCTTCTTCCACTCATCAATGAAATTATGTGGTTCCTCACCAACCTTAGACCCCAAAAACTCTAGTGAATTCATACAAACAAAATCTCTAACTCTGGAAGCATTTGTCCCACCATTTGGTTAGTAAGAACAAGTGCCTGCTAATTAGCCTAGTTGGTCACAACTTGTGCCAACAGTTGGGTAGCATTTCTAAACTCAGCATTTGTGACCTCATGGTCTGAAACTAATGGATTAGCATTTTGGGCATTATCTCTGCGAGGAGGCATGATTTCAAATGCATAAAAAATAGATTAGAGAGGAGAAATAGAGTTAAACTCTATCTCATGATAAAGAACATGAAAGAAGTGAAGTTTTACCTAAAACATCTCATAGCCTCCCTCTCATATGTGTGGTGTGCTTCACACCCATGAAAAGGACCCTACATAACATGGATTTTAGACATCCTAGGACTCTTAAACCTGATGCTCTAATACCAAGTATATTGTTTCCTAAGGTTACCCCATGGAAGTAACACAAGACCTGAGACCACAGTTATCCCAAGCTAACTCTTGGCCTTATCATTACTTAAGCATATCATAGACATTAGCAGAAGCATAAGCTGAAGTAATAAGCAAACTAAATCATCATAAAAATCATGGTCTAAAAATATCAGAATCTGCAAACCACAAATACTGACTGTCTAATTGTGTCTCTAAAGCCTCTAACTGATAAGATGAGTTGCAAGGATAAGATTCCCAGCTAACTCTAAGTATTAAAAAAAGATAACCAAGATTAGACAAAACTCATAACTAGTCCTCGAAAGATGAGGACTCACAAACTGTGGCTGAAAATCATGTTGGGTCTAGCCATGATCTGGAAGCGAGTGCCTGAATCTACATCATAATAAGATGCAGCACAAAGAGGTATGTGATCAGTACTATGGAATGTACTGAGTACGTGATATATTCATAATCTTTGATAAAATATGCTTAAAAGATACTTAAAACTGAAATCATGTAATAGTGGTAAGATTTGTAATGTAATGACTCAAAGCAATATCTTAAGTTGAAAACATATTTATAATCATAAGTCATAAGTAGTAAGCCCAAAACTTGAAAGCAAAGGGTCATATTCATTGGAATACTTAAAACCATTTCTATGGGAGGTTCTCGTAACTGTCATAGACCATGTGAACTATATGGAACCCAACTTTTGTATCTTAGTTGGTAGAGCTGTCTTATACCTTGCCCAAGTACTATACCATGTTTACAGTGAAACCACTATTGTGTGCCCATTTAGCTAAATAACCTATGTTGGCAATGTAGTTCTGGACTTGGGTTATCTGGAACCCTTGTCAGCTCGGTGCTAAATATTACTCCCAAAACATACATATAGTTCATAATTAACATATGGCATATGTTGATGTTAAAATTGTTCATAAATCATGTGGACATATATGGATGTCATATTGTTCATAAAAGCATAATTCTTGAAAGTTGAGGTCATGTTACCTGAACATGCTAATTTTGCTTGAAAACATGTCATAATGTCAAATCATGCTAAATTCCATTCTCAATTCATGGGATTTTAGAAATACTTATGGAAACTCATGTAAACTCATGCATAGAGGATTAGAAAGTATATAGAAATATAAGTAAATCAATTTTATAGGAAAATTCATAATTGGGTAAAAACCCTAGTTTCTCAATTTCATAAAAGCCAAAATAAAATCATAGATTTTGGTCATAAGGGTGGAAGAAGACCCTTATTGAATACCCACATACCTGAACCCAAAGCTTTCTTAACTAGAATCTTAAAGATGGAGACTTGGAAAAGAAACCCTAGGCCTTGGAGCTTGAGATAATTGATTTATTTTCTTCCTTTAGCGCATGATTGAGAGAATGAATGAAGAATCTAACTAAGTAGGAATAAAACCCCTTTAATTTGGACTAAAATAACTTAATTTAGGAGTTAAAGAAGTAGATAATTACAAAGATACCCTTGGGAATTAAATCTGGAAAACTGTTAGAATACTCAGCTCAGGCTTCCACGGACCATAGAATGAACCACAGCTCATAGTTGGTGGTCATGGTTCCTAGCTAATATTACATGCTACTGGTATGATTCCACAGGCGAGATCCATGGCTCATAGAACTTCCCATAGCCCGTGGAAACCTCCCATGGTTTCTAGGGAAGAATGTTGACCCTCAGGTCTGATTCTACGAGGGGGAAACCATGAAATATGGTCTGATCCATGACCCATGAAACCCTCTCATAGTTTCATACCCAGAGGTCAGTTTGTAGGTCTATTTCCACAAGGCATGTCCATAACTCATGGTTTAATCCACAACCCGTGGACTTGGTCCTTGGTCTTACTTCTGAGTCCTGATAGTTCACTCTTAGGATTTTAGGCCTGGTTCCTAGCTTAGAATTTTTATGGTGTTACATTTAGCCTCGAACATGGTTGTATTATATATGTTTTTCCCTGTTGTGCTTGTATGAATAGGCTAGATGATCAGGAAGTTATAAGTAAGCTAAAATGGCTAAGTATAAATAGTGTCTTGGACATTATATATATATATATATATATATATATATATTATATATATATATATATATATATATATATATATATATATATATACTTATGCATGCATTCATCAGATATAGGCCACAAAGCCTAGTTGCATTGATTATTATCAGTATGATCACTATGGAGCAGATATCATGCCAGTATGGTACATGGACACCTAGGATCCCCTATAGGTCAGGTCTAGTGGGCAAAAATAAGACTTATAGTCTGTATGTACACATTCTTGCATATATCACTACATATGTTATTGCATTATCATTATATGTTTCGTTATATTATCTTATGGTCAGTTGTATGAGGTGACATTGCAGTTATAAGTAGGGTCTATGAGTATTGAATATATTGATGAGTGAGTGGAAGATAAACTTAGTTCCCTCATAGATGTGTTTGGTGAATATTTGTACTAACCTTCAGTGAATTTAGATGTAGTTGAGTACACTGTGAGGACCTAAATCGAATAACTTGTTAGGTTGATAGTTGCTAGGTGAACTTGGGTAGTGGCTAATGCCTTACCACTAAGCATAGTGGTGTAAATAATTCTAGATATGAACAAGAGAAAGTTAGTAGGGATTAGATGATACCCTTTTGCTGAATAAAGGGTAGATGGCTGGGGATGGGTGAGAAGTGCTTATAGATTACCAATTACATGAATTACCTTGTTGTATGTTAAAGTGGTAGTATCTGTTTAGTATTGATCTCTATGTATATGAATTATGCAAACTAATCTTAGTCGGTCAATGATACCTACCTGTATGTATGATTGTACTGATGCTACTCGTGCTACACCTTTAGTGTACATGTGTGACAGGTTGGCTGAAGTTTGAGCTTGGATTGAAGAGACTCCACCAGCAACTTCCATTTTCTATTCTTCAGGCGGCAGTTGTGTCTTTTATGTTTTGTCATGTCCTTTCTTTAGTAGCTCTTGTACAGGCATACACTAGATCTTAGGGAAATTGTAGTAACTTTTATAATTGGCAGTCCATGAGTATTAACTATCTTATGGTTATTGAGATTTATGCAGTTGTTTATATACCATTACATTTTGAAATTGCTTTAAAAGACTTCCACATGTTAAGGGTTGGGTGGTTTTAGGATTCTCCTACCTGGATAGGTTAGAGTAGGTACCCATACGGTCCCATTGTATTTTGGGGTCATGATAGTTAGTATCAGAGTCTAAGTTACTGGTCTTCCGAGTATAAGAGCAATGTCAAAATAGAGTCCTGCGGATTAGTGTGTTGAAGTCCACATCAAATCAATGGGAATCTATAGCGACTTTTTTATGTGTGGTTTCACTTTCTTCTTTCCTATCATGTTGTCTTGGTCTATTTTCTTCCCAGTTGATTCCAATTGGTATCTGGATGTTCTAGTTGGTATCTTGCTGTGACTAGTCTATGGTGGGATCGAACCAATTGATATCTAGTTGATTCCAATTGGTATCTCACCTTAATCATATGATTATGTGTTGTTTATGATGTATTCAATTTCTAACGACATGGGACCATGGTTTGATGGTTATGTGCTTAAGTAAAAGCAGAGTCCTGGAAACTTTTGAGGTAATAATGAAGTCATTACGAGATGAGTGTTGCAAAAACTCGCGAGTTAATCGCATCATTGTTTGTTCATGCATAAAAGTAAGCAAGGAATAGACTTATATGAAAAGAATAATTTTCTGAGGATTTCCCATTTGTAGCAGCATTCTGCCCGAGCCTTTATCATGATTAAAGGACTTCTCATCATAGCAATCTATCGCAATGAGCAAAGGGATCGTGGCAACGAAACCCTCCATAGAGATGAGTTGAATCCCATCACAACAAGCCATTGTGATAAAGCAACATTCGTTGTGATGAAGTGGTGCAAAACAATACCTTAGTTTTCATCCCCTATTTTGGGACTTCACTCATGTAAAGAAATTTTCAAGTAATTTAGTGCAAAGGAGGCTATACCATAAAAGTTCTGGCGTACAAATAAGGCCATTGTCCAATGAGTGCCACCAACAGCACTGTAAATCCAAAACAACAAGAATAAAAGAAATTATCCAAAGGTGCAGAAAGTAAAAATATTGTCTAAAAGGAGCCCCATGGGCAACCAAAGTAGTAATGAAAAGGGGGTAAGGAGGTGAGGGGTGCTCCAATCAACTCTCGACACTCGAACTTCTAGACTCCTCCTTAATAGACTTGCTGAGAAAGGAGAACTCCTGAACATCCTCCTGAGTCGCCTTAGGGATCTTCTTTCCTGGAAGGGGACTTTTGACAAGGGCCTTAATCCCTTTCCACACCTCTCCATCAACTTATCCCGAGAGCGTCCCTTCTTTCTCTTTGCCTCTAGCTCCTCCCGAAGTTCTAACTGGGATGTGCCAGGGTATCAAATAAGGAAAGGGGAACAAAGTTACCTACTTTGCCTGAAGGTCTGATGGCCGGAGGAGGCACTGTCTATAATGAGGCCGATGCTAAGCCCTATATCATAGCCTTCAAGGCCGCCATATCTATCCCAAGTGACTATAAGGTCACCGTGCCCGGCGCTGAACTAGCTCCTACTCCATCATCGGTCTGGCCATTGATGCTTCCCCTATCCAACCCTATCTTTCTCTTCTTATGGCTGCGACTAGAGTAACCCTTCACGTTTAGAAGGTCAAAGGGATTATCAATGAGGGTAATGCAGTCATTAGGCTCCACGGGAACATTTGCTCGCCTGCACAAAGTAGAGATAAGAGAAGGGAAAGAAAGATCCCTGGCGTGCAACTGCGCAAAGTGTTTCCACTCCTCAATGATTCATGCCCCTGCATTCACTGGCACTCCTTCTACTAATCAAGCAACTATAAATGCCTGAGCAAAAAGCACATCCAAAGTGTTTCTAGAATGATAGACCTTCCTAGCCACCAACTGTAACCACCTAAATGCATCCAGGGTAAAGTGAAGCTAGTGATCCCAGTCTAGTTCCCAGCCCAAGAGACGGAATCCCTGTACTCCTCCTGCATGAGTGCCCTCACCATCCACTGCCTTTCTGTGGAAGCTTTTCGTTTCTGATACTCCATCTCATCATGGTTTGGCACCCCCAGAGTCGCATTAATGTCCATGGCAGATACCCATACTGCTCACCCCAAACATATATGATAGGGTGGGGAGCATTCCAGTTAATCATGGGGATATGAGCATAGAACTCTTGAATCTAGTTCTCATTCACTTCCTCTGAAACCTGCACAAAGGGAAGCCACCTTATTTCCACTATATGGTGGTAGAACTCCGGTGCCCACTCCTCAATCTCTAATTTGCCAAGCTCTCTTCTCGGGCCTAAACCATGAGGACTCTTCTCTCGAATAAATCCCCTAGCCCTCTGGTCTATGTAATATAGACGACACTCCTTGTTGAAAAACTGCACATATTCCACCTCCTCTCCTTCGGTCATGTCCATTTCTACAAGATAAAAGTTATGGATTACTCAATGTGTTGATAATTGCATAGTATGAAATCATTAGAGGGATCAGAAGATAAAAAGGAAGTAAGTTGTAAAAATCTTTTCAGTCTGAATAGCCATTATTTTCAGACCTTCATCACGATGAACGTCACCTTATCGCAATGAGACTTATTCCATCGCAGTGGTCCATCACGATGAAACAACTCCCATCACAATGAGATTGTCTTCCCTAGGCAACTTTTTTCTGAAAATGGTGATTTTCAAAAAGTACACTTTGTTTAATCAAAATTTCTTTCAGATCGAGAATAGCCCACCAACATACTACCCCTATATGCAAGTTATATGGTGTTTCAAACTTCAAAAATCAAGCCCAAGCATTAAATCCAATTTTAAGAAATCTTCCTACCATTACTACCCTATTTCGAGTCTAGGACTACATAAACTTCGTAGGAACAATGAAGGGGGTAGTGTAAATGATTTTACAACGTAAAGTTAGTAGGCATTCTTCATAAATCTACCCCATAAAAATAAGAAATTATCCCACACCCCCAAAACTTGATTTTTACTCAAAAATCAAGCAAAATAGATTCTCTATGCGTAATGATCATGAATTAGGTTATGAAAGAGTTCTTACCTTAAAAAATCAACATAGAGTGTGTAGAAGTTGAGGGGGTTTCATGACGGAGGAAGAGGGAATAGTTTGAAAATGGGAGAAATGAAAACCTCACATCTTTAAAACTGCCTGATCGCTCAGTGTGATGGGACATGCTTTATCGCGATGGTCTACTATAATGAGACAGTATCCGTCATGATGAGGCATCTTGCCACAGTGGGAATCTAGTTGTGATGATGAGTCAGTCGGGTCCGTCGATTACTTTGGGGTTAAATCTTTTATTGGTTAAAATCCCTTCCGCCTTTTACCCCGGGAATGGTTAGACAAATTCTAAACTCCCTTACTTGGTTCTTTCCCTGATAGTTGGAGAATAAAAATAAAGGGAAATAGTTCATACCCAATGTTTGGTTTGCCTTAGCTGCGCCAAAAGATCTCGATAAGGGACTATAAATATAAGATGTTCTAGAGTGATGAATGTCATAGCTTAAGTTGGTTAATAGTAAACTCGTACCTTACTCTGTATGGGTCCATTCAAGAATGAACGATTGGTAAATTTTTATCTATTGTAATGACCCATCCTATCATTATTGAAAGTTGCTATAAAAATAATTGAATTAGTATCTTTTAGGATATGATCAGATAGGTTAAATCATAGGGTCAATTTTGAGGGTGCCTAAATATATCACGGGCGTAAAATATGGCCAAGGACAAGCTGCCAACATCCCTCATTGTGACCATCCTGAGCTCGTCATAATGTTTTATTGCAGCGAAGGAGGCTTTGCCACGATGATCTATCTCAATGAAAGAATAGGAGAAAAACCTGGACTAAAACCTTTTCAGCCTTTAAACTTTTTTCCAAAAATAGGCCTTCTCAAAAAAATTCCCCAGCTCTCCCTCAACCCTTGAAAAGTAAGAAAAGAGAGGAAAAACTCTCAGAAAAGAGGTTGGACTCCCCTCTCCCTCGCGGTAACCATCTCTCTGGATTTCCTAGGATGCCGTGGTGCACGCTTCTTGGCAGCAGCCCGGTGTTTGAGATAGGTTATGGTTAAATAATAGCAAGACTTGATTAGTAAGCATATTTCATGCATAGAAATTGATGGACACAACATGCTTAGGACTTCGGGCATGGAGTCTAGACGATAATAGCTGAATGTAGTTAATAAGCCTGGATTGTGAATGATTTTGTGTACGGTGAATTGTGCGTGTAGATGGTGCTTAGGGTATAATGCATTGGTATTTAAACCTTGTGTTTTATAATTAGGTGATTCCTGAACCATAGAGAATCTAGCCAGTAAGAAGTATAACTTTAGAGCGATCCTTAAATAAATTATGATAAGTTTGGATGCATAGTCGGCGTGGTTGAAGCCCTATTATAATAGCTTAGGAGCCCTTAGTAGATTGACCTAGTGGTTATGTTCTGGGATTCGGGACTTAAATAAGGAATAATAAGAATTGCTTACACGGAGGCCCCATAGTTAGGAGGAAGTGGATGGGTAAAAAACTTAAGATGAGTTATGATCATGTATCAAGACACACGAAGCCTATGCTAGCATCGTAAGGGGGATGGTTGGTCACACCTAAATAGAAGTGTAGAACCCATCAGCGTGGTAGGAAAATTTGGTAGGGGCTTGTAGGCACCGTATTGAATTGGAATTAATTTCCACTTTATTATCTGTTTGTAGTAAAATTGTGTAACTCATGATTATCCTCAAACATGGTCATATTATAGCTATGTATAAATAGTTTCTTGGACACTATATATATATATATATATATATATATAATATATATATATATATATATATATATATATATATATATGCATGCATTCATCAGATATAGGCCACAGAGCCTAGTTGCATTGATTATTGTCAGTATGATCACTATGGAGTGGATACCATGCCGGTATGGTATATGAACACCTAGGGTCCCTTGCAGGTCAAGGCTAGTGGGCAGAAATAAGACCCATAGCATGTATATACACATTCTTGCATATATCATTGTATATGTTATTGCATTATCATTATATGCTTCATTGTATTGCCTTGTAGTCAGTTGTATGAGGTGACATTATAGTTACGAGTAGGGTCTGTGTGTACTGAATATATTAATGAGTGAGTGGTAGATAAACTTAGTTCCCTCGTGGATGCATTTGGTGAATGTCTGTAGTAACCTTCAATGAATTTATATGTAGTTGAGTACAGCATGAGGACCTAAATTGAATAACCTGTTAGGTTGATAGTTGCTGGGTGAACTTGGATAGTGGGTAATTCCTTACCACTAAGCATAGTGGTGTATGTAATGCCAGATGTGAACAAAAGGAATTTAGTAGGGACTAGAGGATACCTTTTTGCAGGAATGAATGGTAGATGGTCGGGGATGGGTGAGAAGTGCTTATAGATGACCAATTACATGAATTACCTTGTTGAATGTTTAAGCGGTAGTATCTATTTAGTATTGATTTCTATATATATGATTTATGTCAACTAATCTTAGTCGGCCGATGATACCTACCAGTATGTATGGTTATACTGAAGCTACTCTTGCTACACTTTTGGTGTAGATGTTTGACAGGTTAACTGAAGTTTGAGCTTGGATTGAAAAGTCCCCACCAGCAACTTTTGTTCTCTATTCTTCAGGCGGGAGTTGTGTATTTTATGTTTTGTCATGTCCTTTCTTTAGTAGCTCTTGTACAGGGTAGGTGTAAATTCACCTAGGCTTGATCCTAGGATTTTATTTAATACTTCCTGGCATGAATTTGATGTTTCTAAACATGTTTTGAATGAATGTAACCTTGCATTTCATAAAGGTATGACCTTTAGCATAAAAATGGCTAAAAAGAGGAAATTAGAGTAGAAACTCCACAAATAGTGATCATATGGATAATGTGGGACTAGTTGATGATTAATTGACTCTTGGGGAATGCTACAGACCTCGTGTAAGGATAGAACTAGTGGGTTTGAATTCCCAAGGCCTAAAATGGAAGAGTAAATGATTAATTACTCTTGTAACTATTTTTTATAGACTTTGAACATGTTGAGGCGTTAAGGAAAGGAAAGACTCTGGAGATTGAAGTTGCTTGAGTTGGA
The DNA here is from genome assembly GCA_003996215.1 of Jaltomata sinuosa. Classification (NCBI taxonomy): domain Eukaryota; kingdom Viridiplantae; phylum Streptophyta; class Magnoliopsida; order Solanales; family Solanaceae; genus Jaltomata; species Jaltomata sinuosa. The sequence continues at coordinate 140,457 of QJPP01003099.1, read as the reverse complement.
ATTTTTCAGTTGAGGTAGGTTACAATTTAATTAGAGTTGAGACTTAATTTAGTTCTTGTATTAAATGACTTGTGATTGGTCTCTGAACATGCTTAAGTTGATGATTGTGATCATGTAAATGGTTGAATGAATAAGTTGTGTTTATATATATAAAGTTGATTGAAGAAGAAATGATAACGTGTACGTGTGATTAGTGCACTGCGTTATATCCTAAGAGATAGAGACTTGGAACCATAAGTTCATGTTGGTTAAGGGGTTGGGTACCACACTAGTATGGATATGGTTATTGTATTATGGATTGGGTACTACGAGCCCATACGAATATTGATATTGACTTTATTGCTATGGATCAGTACCATGAGCCAGTATGATACATAGACCTTGGTACATCCCTTGCAGGTCATGACTAGTTAGGCAGAAATAAGTCCCTTTAGCGTGTGTGTACACACTTGCATTGGCTTTTACATTTTGTTAGATTGTGTGAGATGAAATGGCATATTGAGATGGAATAAAGGGTACTGAGTACATTGTGAGACTGAGGCGGACATATATCCCCGTGTAATACAACCATTGAGATGTGAGTACCAAATTTTATATAATGATATTTAGTGACTAATATGATTTCTGTTACAAATTTGGTTGGCTTGACTTGAGGTGATTAAGTGTTGACTGAACTACGTGCTAAGTGTTGAAGTTCTATTCTACTTGTCAGTTGATTTAATTGTATACTTTTTCTAAATTGTGTTGGCCTATGATACCTACCAGAACATAGTGGTTTAAATCAATACTACCCTATACTCTTCTTTTGTTGAGTGCAGACCATATTACAGAGGCTCAGACACGACCTCACCTCTAGCCCAGACATATGATTTTGATCCAAGGGTGAGCACTACTTCTCCAGGCTGCCATGGATCTTCATTGTGTCATTTTCTTTCTTTTGGATGATGAAACTCTTTATTTTTTATTAGTTTTGGACATCTTAGACAATTTTGATTATTTAGAGTTCTTGTACAATGACTTTTGGGTCTTGGAAAATGTAATAGATAGTTGAATATTTCCGCACTTATAATTTATTAGTTTTTGACTATTTCTTGTTAATTGAAGTCATTTTCATTATTATCTTACATAAAATTGGTTAAATGAATAGTTTAAGACTTGGGTTGGATAGTTCTCCTACCGGAGGGTTAGTGTGGGTGCCACTCACGTCCATTTGGGTCATGATAGAAAAAGGATAAACAATAAACATTGCACTCGTTGTAATAAAGGAGGACATGTAAGAGAGGAATGTCAACCTTTCCTCTTACATTGCACTTATTGTAATAAGGGAGGACATGTAAGAGAGGAAGGTCGACTTATTCATAGTAAACCTCCACATAATAATGACCACCCTCAACATGCAACAAATGTGACTCATAATGGAGATGGTATTGTGCTCACACTTGATGTCAGGATGGATTATTTCAATCTATTGCTTTAGTTAGAGAAGACTATAATGACTACCTTCAGTACCAAGCATCGAGGCAAAAGTCATCAACTTCATTAGTTGCTTGCAAAATTCAACCTGGAACTCTTTGCTTATGTCGCACTGTCTTTTTCTTCAGGAATAATGGATTCTTGATTCCTATGCTTTTGACCATATTTCTGGTAACAAAAACTACTCTTACTACCCTTCTATCTGCTCTACTTGTTACTTTGGCTAATGGATCAAAGACTATTGTAAAATGGATAGGTATAACTCACCTTCTACCTTCCATACATGTAAATCAGTCCTTTTCGTACCCCAATGTCCATATAATCTTATTTCCATTAGAAAATTAACCAAAAACCTATAATATGTTATAAACTTCCTTGATGATTATGTTCTTGTGTAGGAACGAAGTATGGGACAGATGATTGGAAAAGGACATGAGTCACAGGGATTGTATCTTATATTCATCCCACAAGCATATGTTGCTTTCACTTCCGCTACTTCCTCTAAATTGCTCCATAATCAACTAGGTCATCCAAATCTCTAAAAACTGCAAAAGATGGTTCTAGTTTATCTAGTTTATCTTTGTTAGAATGTGTCATTTTATTTTGGGAAGCACACTCATGCCTCTTTCTCAAAGCACATCAATAATAGGACTACCTCTATGTTTGGAATTATTCATTCACACATATAGGGTTCATGTCGTGATTGTTCATTCACACATATAGGGTCCAAGTCGTGTTAGTTCTTCCTTAGGATTTTATTATTTTGTGACTTTTATTGATGATATGCTTTATGCATGTGGTTATTTTTAATGAAAAATAAATCTGAGTTATTCTTTATCTTTCAAACAATTTGTGCTGAAATTCGTAATCAATTTGGTATTGCCATTAAGAAGTTAATCAGTGATAATGCTCAATAATATTTCTCCACTTATCTCTCTTCTTTTATGTCATCCCAGGGTATATTGCACTTGTCTTTTTATTCACATACTACTAAACAAAATAAAGTTGTTGAGCATAAGAACAAACATCTAACTGAAATAGCTCGTACATTGCTCATTCACAATCATGCCCCTTTACGTTTTTAAAGTGATGTTGTTGTTACTACCTATTATTTAATCAATCATATGCCTTCATCTGCTTTCCAGTACAAAAGTCCACACTCAGTCCTCTATCCAGACCAAAATGTGTTCCCCCTTTCTCCATGTGTGTTAGATTCCACCTTTTTTGTTCATAACCTTACCCCTGGAAAAGACAAACTTCAGCACAAGGCTTTTGAATGTGTCTTTCTCGGGTACTTTCGTCTACAAAAAACTTACAAATTCTTTGACCCCTCTACTAATAAATACTTTCTCTCTGCAGATGTTACCTTTTTTGAGTCATCTCTGTATTTTTCTCCTAATATGAAAAATCAAAAGACCATATTGATAGTCTTTCCAATTCTAACTGTTCCACCCCCAGCTCTACCTCCGTTTCTTAAGGTCTATTCTCAATGACCTCAACCTCCTTCTAAGCCTGATAATTCAGTTAGTATTTCTAACTCTGATACAAGTAAACAAATAACTCCTTGTAACTCATTACCTACTCCAACAAATGTCTGCTGCTTCGATCGAGTACTCATAAGATGATCTTCCCATTTCTCTTTGCAAATGTACTAGAACTACTACCACTCAAGATCTAGTTTTACTTATTTAATTAAGTTATCATCGTTTGTCACCTTTATATAATGCCTTTACTAGATTATCTATTGTTAATTCTCCCAAGACTGTGGCAGAAACATTGGTTCATTCAGGTTGGCATCAAGTATGATTGAGGAAATGACTATTTTGCATGGTAATGGCACTTGGGAGCTTGTTCCTTTACCGGAAGGCAAAACCATTGTTGGTTGTCTTTGGGTATTCACAGTTAAGGTAGATTCAGATGGAGCTATTAGTCATTTCAAAGTGAGTCTAGTCCCTAAGGTATACACTCATATTTATGGCATTGACCATGGAGATACTTTCTCACCAATTTCCAAGATGGCTTATGTCCATCTTCTTACCTCTATGGCAGCAATGAAACATTGGCCCCTTTTCCAGCTAAACATAAAAAATGCATTCCTTCAGGAGAACTTGTTGAAGAGGTTTATATAAAGCAACCACCAAGGTTTATTGTTCAGGGGGAGTCTGGACTAGTATGTAGACTTTGCCGATCCCTTTATGGTCTTAAGAAGTTTCCTAGAGCATGGTTTGGTCATTTTAGAGATGTTGTCCAAGAGTTTGGAATGATCTGAACAAAAGTTGATCACTCTGTAATTTACAAGCATTCATCTCATGGAAAACATATCTTTTTAATTGTTTTTATTGATGATATTATTATCATAGGTGATGATCATGAAGGTATTTCTCAACTCAAACAACACCTTTCAAGTCACTTTCAAACTAAGGATTTGGGCAAGCTAAAGTACTTTCTAGGCATTGAAGTGGCATAGTTTGGCAATGGTATTGCTATTAGACACACGAAATATGCCTTAGACATTTTGGAAGATGCTAGTATGTTGGATTTCAAACATGTGCACACTCTCATGGATCCAAATACTAAGATTATTCTAAGATAAAAGGAGCCTCTAAAAGATCTTAGTTGATATCAGAGGCTTGTTAGCAAACTCAACTACCTTATGATCACATGACAAAACATCTCATTTGCTGTAACTGTAGTTGGCTAGTTTCTATAATCACCTTGTGATAGTCACTGGAATGTATTTATTCGTGCTCTACGATATATCAAAAGATCTCTAGGATAAGATTTATTATATGAAGACAAGGGTTACACCCATATTATTGGGTATTCTGATGCAGATTGGGCCAGGTCTCCTTCTGATAGACGGTCCACTTTAGGTTATTGTGTTCTAATTGGAGATAATCTACTATCCTAGAAAAGTCAAAAAGAATGATGTCATGGCTAGATCAAGCATAGAGGCAAAATATTGAGTTATGGCATTGTCTACGTGAGAGCTTATATGGTTAAGAAAACTTGTCCGAGAATTGAAGATGGGAGGAGTTGATCCGATGAAATAGATTTGGGATGAACAAGTTGCACTACATATCGCTTTTAATGTTGTGTTTCATGAAAAAACAAAGCACATTGAGATAGATTGTCACTTCATTTGAGAAAAGATTGAGTCTGGATACATCGACATGAGTTTTGTCAACTCAAAAGATCAATTGGCAGATATTTTCATAAAATCACTCCAAAGATCCAGAATTGACTATATTTGTGGCAATCTAGAAGCATATGGCTTATACGCTCCATCTTGAGGGGGAGTGTTAAATATGGTATATATAGATAGTGTAGATATGAGAATATCAAAGCTATTACAAATCAACCAACTCATCTAACAACTAAATTGAAAGAAGTAAGCAACTAACTATTACAAGAAAGTGTGGTTTCAATAGTTCTATGCAGTCCCCTCCTGTAGTTTAAGGCATGTGTTGTAATTATGAAACTAGTAGTTGCCAAGTATTCAAATCTCTCCCACGAATATGTACATGGATAGCAATCTCTCTGCACAATCTTATAGAGTGAGAATAATGCCCCTGAAATCTCATCAAGTTCCTTTATCTCCATATGAGTGACACCACCATTGCAAACACACAGCTAACAATGCAGCTTCGACCAGTTTTCTTCTTTGCCCATGTGATAGCCCAGTCAACTTCCTCCTACCAGGTGCCAATGGTTCTCTGCATTCCCATCCAAACCAACATTCTAGTCCATAAATCACTAGTGTATTAACAGGTAAAAAATAGGTGATCCATTATTTCAACATTAGAGTCATAGAAAATACAAGATGCAGGTATAAAGACTCCAAATTTCAATAGCCTCTCCACATTTGCAAGTCTTCCTTGTACTGCCAACCATAAGAAAAACCTGTGTTGAGGATGAACATTTGGATAGATAGTGAGGCTCTTCCATTGTTCTCAAGGGTGCTAAGGCAGCAATGCAATATACATTTTCTTTATGAGAAACTTGCGCAACACTACCATTGATTGCAATCTATCCTTGAGATCACCTTGTAGACTAGAATTTCCCACCACATAGCTCCTGGCTTCAAAGATTTTCCTAATTACCCAAGTGGCTTGCTTTGGTATTGGACATGTCTCCACCTCCCCAGTCTTCATATAGTAGCTGTGTATCCACCTCACCCATAGGCAATCTTTTTTATCAGCTATTGCCTATAATTGTTTCAGTATTGTAGTTCTATTCTAGTAGCACAAATTCATAACATTAATCCCTACTGCTGCCCCTGGTGAACAAACATTTTCCCAAGAGACAAGGGATCTTTTTGAGTGCAAAGATGCCACTGTCCATAAGAAAATCCTGCAAGTTCTATCAAGTAATTTGATGATCTTCTTGGGGAGAATAAAGATCTGTGTGCAGTAAGTCTGTACCCCGAACAACATAGACTTTATCAATTGCAATCTACTAGCATAAGTCAATAAGTTTGTAGACCAACACTTCACTCTTTCAGTAATTTTCTCCACAAAGGCATCCACTCATTTATAGTAAGTTTTTTTTGGAAGAAAGAGGAAATCGTAGGTACTTAAAAGGAAGGAACCCTTCACAGTAACCTAGTTCCTTGAGAATTTCTTGCTTCAGTGGTGTAGTGACCCCAAAAAATAGATGCTACTTTTGTCAATATTAGCTTTAAGTCTCGAAGCAGTGGAGAAAATATCAAAGGCACCATGTATTAGCTTGATGGACTGCACGTCAGCCTTACACTACATTAATAGGTCATCAACAAAACAGATATGCATCACATTGAGTTACTTACATTTAGGGTGGAAATGGAACATGGGATTCCTAGCAACAACATTTAGCTATCTTTGCAAATACTCCATGGCAATGAAAAAAATGTAGGGGAACATAGGGTCCCCTTGTCTGATCCCCCCTTCTACCCTGAAATGGTTTGGTAAGCCCCCTATTTATAACTAATGAGTAGGACACAAAAGTAACACAAGCCATAATCCAACCTATGAACCTACAGGGAAGCACCAGTTCTACCAACATGTTCTGTATGAAACTCCAATCAATAGAATCATAGGCTTTCTTGAGGTCCACATTCATAACACATCTAGCAGATAGACCCTTCCTAGAATACCACTTAAGAATTTCATGGATAAATAAGATATTGTCAATAATACTCCTTCCTTCCACAAAATCTAAGTGGGAGGGGCTGATAATAGTACTAATCACCTTTTTGATCTTATTGGTAATTATCTTAGTAACCAACTTATAGAAAGTAATGCAACATGAAATAGGTTTGTAGTCCTTTACAAAAGTGGAATTACAGACTTTGGGAACTAAGGCCACAGAAGTACAACTAAAGAATTGCAGAAGTATACCTCTACTGAAGAACTCCTGCACAATATTGCACACATCTATTTTGACTATGGGCCATTGTTGAGTGAAAAATTCTACATGATATCCATCAACACCAGGTGCATTTTCATAAGGTATATCCTGTAAAGCTTTTGTAATTTCCTCCTCTGTAATCCTTCTGATCAAGGAACATTTTTGCTGGTAAGAAGGACAAGGACCACTACGAACCATTTCTGCATTTGGACAGGTCACCTCGGCCAAAGATGTGCCCATAAGCTAGGTAAATCCAGATATGAATTCTTGTTCCACCTGCAAGGGGTCAGTAAGTTTTATACCAGCATCAGTGCAAATGGAATCAATTGAGTTTCTGCTTGCCCTGATTTTATATTGGGCATGGAAATATCTAGTATTTGTATCATCATTTCTGATCCATGTTGCCCCAGATTTTTGTCTCATCACTTGTTCCTTTACCAATTCCCATTTATTGATATCTAGCAGAGCTTATCTCTCTTCCTTAATTAGGACCTGGTTCTATGGCTGGATAGAAAGTTGGAATTGAATGACATCCAAGTTTTTTTAGAAGACGCCAGCTTTTGAGCATATGATTCCATGTAATTGTTCAACCCCTATAATTCACCATTTAGTAACCTTAACTTCTACCATAGCTGAAACACACAAGTCCCGTGTATCTATCTAGCCCACACTTATTGCACAATATCATTAATCTTAGGATGAACCATCACTGTTGAATACAGTTTGAAAGGTTTAGGGTGAAGGCTAACCCTATGTCTATACTCAATTAGAATAGGAGAGTGATTAGAGCTCCTAAAATTTAGAAATTATATATCAACCTTACCATAAGCATGTACCTACTCAAGGTTCCCAAATGCTCAGTCGATCTTTGATTACACTCTAGTAGCCAGGTCTTGTTTATTATAGAAAGTGAAGTACTATCCTTTAGAGTTGAGGCTTTTCAATTTGGAGTAAGTCTATGTAGTCTCGAAACTCTAGAGTCTCACTAGTAGTGACATCAAAACCAATTCTATTAGCAGTTGATAGAACTGTGTTAAAATCACCACACATGAGTCAAGGGTCCTTCATACCATTCCTAACTATAGCCAAATCAGACCATAGCTCACGCCTGCTAAGTGCCTTATTTTTTGCATACACTACAGTAAGATATGCATTAAAAGAGTTAACAGAATTCTCTACCTTGCAGTGTATCAGCTATTCTCCCACATGTAAGATTTGCACCTTGATGGATGATTTCTACTCAACCAAATTCTCCTATTTGGAGCCATAGGATAATTATAATAGGTGATCTCAGAAAATTTTGTGACGTGTTCTCCTTCACTCTAGTCTCAAGACAACCAAAAAAATCTACTCTATGTTTTGGCAAAAAGAGTCAAATCCTTTTTCCTTTAGGGTTAATTCAAGCCCATAATGTTCCAAATTGCAATAATCATGGGGGGTTATGTGCACTACTCGGATCTCCAGCTTGGTTGGAAGAGGAAGAAACTTGTTGAAGACCAGCAAATTTATTTTATGTATGCACCAAATCAGGTAGCTCAGTTGCCATAGGAGCTGTAGCAGCGCCAGACTCGTTGTGCTCAGGCATAAGTGGGTTTTTTTTGTTATTGCAACAATTACCTCATCCTCCTTTTCCTTAGCCATCCAGTCCTACTGAGCTGGTCTAGATTGTCTCCTGCGTCTGTTCCTACATCTCCGCTGAGAAGGTTCATGAAAGGTTCCCTGTACTGCTCTTCTTATTTATTCCAACATTCATCACCACTATGGCCAAACCTGATGTAATACTCATAAAATTTGGTCACCATTCATACTTCACAGCCTGGTTAAATTCCCCATGTGGTGTCACCACTTTCACAGTTTCAAGGAGGGACTGTGAGACATCAACCTCTATGAGAATGTGAGAATAAGAAATATGTTCCATAGCTGCCATCACTCGATCAGTGTAAAGTGGATTACCAATAACACTTGTGATTTTGCTGAGAGCATCCATCGACTATTATCCCATTGGAAGACCCAACAACGATATCCAAATTGGAAGCGTAGTAATGGAGTCTGGATTGAGTTAAAAATTGATCTCCCAGGCCTATAATATGAATTACTTGCTATGGAAAGTATATGGTCCTCCCAACAAGATCATCTCATAGTCCTCTTTGGATTCAAAATAGAATATGAAGTACCCCTCCTCATGAGCAAGGATTTGGGGTTTTCGGACAAATTTCCAAGAATTTTTAACATATAGCTCCATACTCTTCATATAAGGTTTATCCCCCGCTACAAAACCAATCAAGGAAGTGCTCCAGTATTGTTCCTATAAGATGAGGTCCTTTTACTCTATCGTGACTACTCGTTTACCTTGCTTTGATCTAGGGGTAACGTAGGCTAGAGCTTTCCCTTGGTTTGATATTTACTTCTGCTGATAATCGATTTTTTCCATTGGGGTTGCCAGGGTTAATGATGTAGCCTCGAATAATTAGAGCCTACGTGCCACCAACGTAGCATCAGAAGCCTCAAAATCTTGTAGTCTAACTGATTCCTATGAAAGTAAATCTGAGAGATTTCCCTCTTCCTCCTCAGGGATAGAGCAGAAGTGAGGAGGGATATAGCTACCAAAAGTGATAGAGGGAAAACTGACCTAGGTGCTGTCACTTTCATCAATGAATTTTGCTGGTGGAGCTCCACGTTTGTAGTCCAAGAGCATATTAGCACGCCTTGCTAGAGTGCGCCGAGAGAGAATATGAATCTCTTGCAAATCTTACAAGTAGAGATTTCTTCTATCTTTATTATATTATGTTTGATGTGAAAAAGTTCAAATAATATTTTAAATTGCAAAAAAGAGAGAAGTTGAAATGGTGTCAGATGATGTAGTAGTATATATTTATGCCAGAGTAAAAATATGACACTAGGAAAGATATGAACTTTTGGGATGTTCCAACATAGATATAGATCAATAGAAACGGAATGGAAGGGGTGTATCACAAGCTTGTCTTTTCGGTGTTGCCATTGTCATTGTAATACAATAAAAAAACTAGTGTAATCCCACATGTGGGGTTAGGGGAGGGTAGAGTATACGCAGACTTTACTTTAATCTCGTGGAGGCAGAGAGGCTATTTCAAAAAGGCTCAAGTACAACAAATCAAAGTATTTATGAAAAAGTAAATACGATAATAAATAAAATATATCAATTAATAAGAAAAGAAGTACAGAGCATTTAAGAAAAAAAGAATTAACAACAAAAAATAATGCGGTAATTAAAACACAATAGATAACAAATGGTAACAGCTATCAAAAGCTTGAAACTACATATATATGACTACTACTATGACAGACATAGTGCTACCAGACTCCCACCAAACCTAATCTTGCTGACAAGCGAGACAAAGCTCAACTACCTTTGAATCTTCTATCCTAATCTATAACCTCCATACTCTCCTATCTAAGGTCATTTGCTTGTAAGCTAAAGCAATGCCATGTCCTGGCTAATCATCTCTCCTTAATATTTTGGCCTACCTCTACCTTACCTCATACCCACTATATTCAATCTCTCATACCTCCTTATCAGGACATCTACGCATCTTCTCTTCACATGCCCAAACTATCTCAGTCTTTCTTCTCCCTTCTTTCCTACCAGGAAGGTCACTCCTACCTTGTCCTAGATATCTTCATTTCTAATCTTTTCTCTCTTAGTATTCCTACATATCTATTTTAGCATCTTTATTTCTGCAACTTGCATTTTATGAACATATGAGTTCTTGACTGGCCAATACTCCACCCCATATAATAAAGTTGGTCTAACCACCACTCTGTAGAACTTGCCTTTAAGGTTTGGCGGTACCTTTTTACCAAACAAGACTCCAGAGGCAAGCCTTAATTTTCTCCACCCTGCACCAATACTATGTGTGGCATCATCATCAATCTTCGAATTTTCTTGAATTAAAGACCTAAAATACTTGAAAATTACTCTCTTGGGTATGACGTGTGTATCAAGCCTCATTTCCATGCCTATCTCATATGAGGCATCACTGAACTATTTGCATTAATAAGCAAAAACCTATTTGCTCATTATTTTTTCTTTTTTTGATAGTTCAAGTGAATTCCTTTTATAAACACCAAGATGGTATTAGGTGTATGTTGCAGTTCATTACATTTATATCTTGAGTCTATCTCCCAATTAAGTACAAGGGGGAAAAAGTCAAAGAATAAAACAAAAGAAAGTGAGGAGAATATTATTTGCATTGATAATAACTGCAAAAACTATTTTCATGTACTACTCTAGAGACGATACTGAAGACTCTGTCAAATATATTAGTGAGACAATTCTTGTTAATTGCCATATTTGTGTGGATTTTTATTGGGGATTCCAAAAAGGTAGGCCATGGGGTCGTGGTAGGAGTGCTGGACTGGTAGTCTCACTGGTTCATCCTTTTATCTTGAGATTCATGCTAGCATTTAATCTGATTTATATCTTTTTTTGTAGGTACACAACGAATATTGTATCTACTATGATCCAGATATCCATCTCTTCTATCAATAATCATGTATTAACAATTTTCTTTAAACTTCTTTAGCTTTTTTAAATGGAAAAGGACCTAAAATACCCTTCAAGTATAGGGAATGGTACAAATATACCCTCCTTCCACCTTTGGGCTCTAAAATATCTTTTCCATCCACCTATATGGACCTACATTACCCTTTCCCTTAAAAGATTCTTTAAGAATAATAATTAAATCTTTCATTAATTACGTGACAACTTCTAATTGGCTAAAATTTTAATTAACTAAATATTATTATTTTCCCCAACCAAACCCAGATACAACTAAATTCTACCCGACCCAAGTAATACCTGCCCCATATCTTATATCAACTAAAGGAGAAAACTTTCTAAACCTAATAGATTTAACTTCTGCAATCACAATGAAGAGCTTTAGGCAAAATTCATGGTGAAGAGCTTCGATGCTCTACTCTGGTTAATTGGTGAAGGACAGGTGTATTCTTCTCTGTATTAAAGTAAGAACGAAAGAATCCATTAATCTAATGTTAGGGTTTAGTTAGAGTCTGGTTTATCTGAATATTGTTTAAGACCATATGCTTATTTTGTTGAATGTATTTTGTAAGTTTTTATTATTTTATGTACTGCTATATACGACTATAATTAATTTTTGATTTTATTGTACAATCATGTTGTCCAAAGTTAGGGGTTTCATGATGTTGGGGTCGGTGAAAATTGACTGTTGTCTCTTGTTTTTACTTGTTTTAGGCTTTTTCTGTTTATGTCATACCTTTGTGTAACTTTTTTCTTGATTTTGTGCATATGAAATTTAGATATTAGGTCTATAATGTTGGTGTCATTTTGTCTATTTTCTATAGTATATATCTTATTTTTATATGCTTGTTTTAGAGATTTTTATATTTATTTCATACCTTTTTGTAACATTTATCGATTTTGTGCATTTGAAAGGTATGTGTATGACTTTTCTAAAGTGTTGGGTCCTTTTCATGTTTGTTTTGGCCTTTTGGGTGCTTATATCCATGGGAGGTAGGAATGAGTATGCTGTATTTTTTATGCGTGGTCCCTATGACTTTACTCCCACTGTCTTCACATTAAATAATGTTAGATTTCTTATAATTTTTTTGTGTTTATTCATACAGTTGTCTGACCAGTTCCTTTTTATTATTATTTGCCATGTGAATTAATGAAGACTGGTTGATAAAGTGGACTTGATATTTAATTATGGAGAAAGTGGGTCCTATCTCCTCAACTAGTCTACATAAAAAATCAAATCAGTCTTGGGAAGGATATGATGTTGATTTGTTGTTATATATTGACATATGTGCAGAGTTCATAGAAAACTTTGGTTTTAGGGTTGTGAAGCAACTGCTAGTAACAGGACCTACTGGTAGGTATTTTTTGCTTGAGGATGATTCAAGCATTAGTACACTACAATCTATTCTATCTAATGATTTCAAGGTGGTTCAACTCTTTGTTGTAGATGAGGGTGAAGGTACTGTTGTAGCTCCAAACATCTCTCTTATTAATGACCCTAATGTGAATGCAGTAGATGTAGGAATAGGAACTGATTATGAATCAGATGAGGATGATGAGGATCATGAACCTATTCCTAGTGATTACAATAGTGAAGAGTTGGAAGTACTTAGGAAGGAGAAGAGTAGAGAGGTCAATGACCAGCTAGACATATTCTTAGAGTTGGACAAGGGTATGTGCCTTAAAGATCTTAAAGAAGCTAAAAGAATTGTGAGCTTTTACTATATTGCTAGGAAGGTTGGGCTTTAAGTTGATAAGAGTGACACTACTAGATTCAGATATGTATGTGTTGCCGGATGTCCCTTTGAGTATTTGATTTCTGAAGATAAAAATGATTAGGGATTTAAAATTAAGAAATTGAACACAAAACACACATGTTGGCCAGCTTTGAAGAATAGAAGAGCTATTCAAGACGCTTTAGCACACTACTTCAAGAATTCTTTTTAGAATACTCCAAAGTACAAGGCGACAGACATGAGGCAAGATTTAGATGATAATTTTTTGTTGAATATTAGCTATTCAAAGATGAAAAGGATTAAAAGGCTTGTGTTAAAAAAATTAGAGGGTAGCTACATTGATGAATTCAATAAGTTGGTAGGTTATGCTCAAGAATTGATAGATAGCAATCCTGGTACTAATATGGTCATAAATATATCTAAATATTCTTTGGAACAAAGAAAAAAAAGATTCCTAAGAGTGTATATATGTATTTAAGCTTTGAAAAATGGTTGGAAAGGAGGTTTGAGGCCATTTATAGGATTGGATGTACTTTTGTGAAAGGGAAATACAAGGGAATCTTATTGGTTGCACTTGGACAAGATTCAATGAAATACTTCTATCCACTTGCTTGGGCAGTGGTGGACAGAGAAGCAACTAGAAATTGGAAATGGTTTGTTGAGTTATTGAGAAATTCCTTAGAGTTAGCAGATGGTGAAGGAGTGACATTTATGTCTGATATGTATAAGGTAATTCTTATGCAAATAGTACTTTAATTTTATGGTCTTTAGTTGAATTCTTATGCAATAGTACTTTAACTTTTTTTTTGATGTTCATTGTTATAGGGACTGTTGGATGTTGTTAGTCAAGTTTTCCCCAAAGCATATCATAGATGGTGTGTAAGGCACATAGAAGTAAATTGGAGCAAGACTTGAGGGCTGTACAAATGATGAAGTTACTATGGTGGTCTGCTTAGATCACCTATAAAGAAGAATTCCAAGATCAATTGGAGACCATGGGTAGAATGTCTGAATAAGCTGCCAAGGATTTGATATAGTACCCTGCACAACACTGGTGCAGGGCATATTTTGACATAGTCTGCAAGAATCAAGGATGTGAAAATAATTTTACAGAGTCATTCAACAAATGGATTTTAAATGCAAGGGCAAAACCTATAATCAAGATGTTAAAAAATATTAGAATCAAGGTAAGTTAATCTCATAGTTTAGCTTAATCTTATTGTTTTCACCGTTAGTTTTTCAGTTTTATATAAGCATGAGTATGTAGTATTTTTTGTAATCATTAGTGTATCCCTTGACAATGTCTCTAATTAATTTCCTCAATTTGAGGTTGTCTGTATCCCTTTTCTGGAGTATGTTATTGCAATGATTTGGGAGTTTAACTCCAAGATGATCTTAGTGAAGTCATATTAAGTGATAAGTCGGTATTTTACCTATTATTTAGCCTTTAAACTTATGATTTTACTAGTTTAAAATGGAAAAATAGTGTAATTGACACGGATTACTTCTATTTTATAGGTCTTTGTGTTTTAGAAGTGTTCGGGATGAATTCGGATGAAAACAAGTCATAAGGAGGCCATTCGGAGAAGCAAGTAGCTGGCAGCAGCATATGCCTTCGCGAATGCGGGATCCCAGCCACGAACGCGATGGCCAGATGATTCGAAGCTCTGCAAATGTTGTGTACCACTTGCGAATGCGAAGGTCAACCAGACAGAGACTTTTCTCGAACGCGGTGGACACCACGCGAACGCGAAGGAGGGAAGCAGCAGTGGGGGCAGATTTGGAAATTTCATCTTTAGGAAATCCCAATTCATATAAAACACCTCCAAGCTGTCTTGAATCATATCTTTGGCTATTTTTCAATACTTTTGAGCAAGCTTGGGAGCAAGGTTCATCAACCAACACCATAGGAGTGAAGATTTGGATGCTTTGTATTGTAAAATCTTTAGATTCCATTCTTCAACTCTTGTTCTTAATTGCTATTTATTTGGTGTGTTTGTTGACTTGAGATTTTAGGTTTGTATTAGTGATAATACTTGTTGGATTTTTTATTCTAAATCTAAATTTGTTCTTGTTTGATTATTTGGGTCTCTTGAATATTATATTACTTGAATTTATAGTCAATGGTTGCAAACACTGACTTAGTTTTCTGATTTGGGTTATTGCTCGGGAGAGAATTTCTCTAAATTCGAGAAGATTCAATAGTGGGAACTTGGGAATCCATTTAGATCGGAAGCTAGACATAGCTCCAATTGCAAAATCTCTATTTAAGGGTCCGAGATAGAAATAGGACGACCTACCCAAGTTAATTGGTTGCTTGTTTATTACACTGAATGATGTTGTAACCGAAATCATTCAGAAATGTGGTTGTTGATCAAGAGATAGCATTACACACCTATGACCAAGACTACCTAAGTGTCAATTGGGTGCAAGTCTTGTGAATTTGAATTCCCAAGCCCTTATCCCCCCTGTTGTCCTTGCTTGATGAAAGCAAGGAAAACCATTGATCACTTTATCTTTTATTTGATTTGTGTTTTACCTTTTAGTTGTAGTTAAAACCCCCCTTTTAGCTATATTTTCCCTTTTTGTGAATTGAACTTCAATAAGTTGTCTAGATTATTTATTAGCTCGAGCGCGACTACATTGTTCCCTTGGGTTTGACCCTAACACCCGTTGGGAATTATGAATTTTATTTTGACTACGCGATCGCCGTGACCTCCTTAATTGGAGAGCACGATTTGAACGTTATCATTAAGCACACCACTTTAAACCATATATAGTTAGCAACAATAATTCTTGTCAAGTTGTTTATTTCACTTTACACTAGAACAAAAAAAGCCATAATGAATTCACATGTTTCATCCATGATTATTCCTCTAATGCCTACTTTTTCAGTTTCTTTTTTTATAGATACCATATGTATTGAGTTTTAGCATATTTAGTGGAGGTTTATTCTACATAACTTGCCTCTAATTGATGGCATGCTTAATTTTTTCAATTTTACATAGGCATGAGTATGTAGTCTCACTGTTATATCTTCTTAGTGCAATCATTAGTTTTTCACTATTAGCTTAATATTATTAATCTTCATTTTTTTGTTTTAGCGCACTGTTTAGCCTAACTGTTGTATCATTGTTTTCAGTTTATATTAACCTCAGTGTTTGATTAGATAAATGTCAATGTTTGTATATATAGGTTATGAATAGGTTGAAGGAACTTGATGAGGAGGGTAGTAATTTGAAAGAAAATTTCAGTCCATATGCTTTGGAGCTATAGAATGATTACTCTATCATTGCACAATGTTGTCAAATTCAGTCTAATGGAGACCAAGGTTATGAGGTGGTTGAGGGTGAAGATAGACATGTGATGAATCTTATTAGGAAGAAGTGCACATGTAGGACATGAGACTTAACAGGTATACCATTTCCTCATGCCATTAAAGCCTATCTTCATAACAAACAAGAATCAAAAGATCATTTGCATTGGTGGTATTCAAAAGAGGCTTATATGTTGGTCTACATGCATAAAATACAACCTGTTAGAGGTGCAAACTTCTTGAAAATTGATCCTTCTGATACTATGAAGCCACCAAAAATAGTTAGAATGGTAGGTAAACCAAAGCTTAAGAGAAAAAGGGAAAAGGTTGAGGCAAGGAAGAGGGAGGGGTGTGGTCAGCTTCAAGGAAAGGACTAAAAATGACATGTGGGCATTGTAGTGAAACTAGTCATAATCAAAGAATATGTCCTTTGGTAAGTAATTTTTCTTTACTTAGATAATAATTACACTAATTAATTCATTATCTAACTACTTTGTCAAAAAAAAATCATCTTCAAAGATCAACACAAACAACCCAAGATGTGTCAGTGTTAACACCCCAAGTCAGTCAAGAATATGGATTGTCTTTATGCCTACTCCTGGCTTCATTGCTTCTTCTGGTAAACAGATAAGCCAACTTGTTGGACCTTCAAATTCAAAGACAAGTTGCAAGAAACCTGCTGGAGCTTCAAGGTCAAAGAAATGCCAACCAACCTATTGGATCTAAGCAACATGTTGCACCTTCAAGTACAGTTCCTGATGAAGATGATGATGAATCTAAGGAGGATGACCAGCTAATAATAAAGCCTAAGGCAATATCTTAAGCTAAGACTAGGCTTCACACCAAAAAGATTCAGAGTAGACCAACTGGTACTAGGAGGATTGGCTTCAAGGGATATGAAAATGGTGTGAGTATGCCTACTAATCTGCCATACTCACCAACAAAGCTTACCTAGAAAGGAAAAATAGATATGACTTTAAACCATTTAATAGTTGAAAAGGAGAAAAAAAGGCAAACTAAATGGAAAGAGAGAACGCAAGCAGTAGGAAAGAAGAGACTGTATTATCTAGTTATTTTGAGAGTTTTTCACTGTTATGAAATGGCACAATAACACTTTCTATTTTGATGTTAATCAGACTTGAAAGTCCTTGTATCTGGAAACAAGTGACTAATGTTGTATGGTTTTTGAATAATGCAATTATATGAAAATGCCATTGCTAGTGTTTAAGTTATTTTGGTGTCTCTTTTGGTAATTGTAGACCTGTGTAGATTGTGTAAAGTGAATCATGCATAGTATGCTATTGTTTAGTGTTATGACCAGAGAATCTCACTTAATATTTGTAGTCGTTATAAATGTTGTTGATGCTTAGATGTTGTTGTTATTGTTATAGTAGTTGAATATTGTGGTAACATATTGAATATGTTTTGTCATTACTGGAAAGATTTCAAATGTGACAATATCAGAAACATGAGAATTGAGAAAGCTACAATCTAATAAAAAAGAATTGAAGAGTACTTTATCAAGTGCATAAGACCACTTCCCCTGTTAAAGTCCCCATCTTTAACCACTTTCAGTACATAAATACTAAATAATGTGTGAAAAAACACACACATATGACCAGAGCTACCATTGTTTGTAGGTATTTAAGGTTTCAAATTATTGTAGGTGCTTAGCTCTAAGAATTTTTGTAGTGTTTTGATAAGATTAAAAACATATTTGTAAGTACTTGTTTAATCCAAAATAATAAAAATAGGCCAAAAAACATAAGTTAGAATTCCTAACCTTATGACTTATGCTTATAAGCCATAAGTTATAAGCCCGTTCAAATAGGCTCTAAGTATTTTTCTTTGGAATAAACTTGACTCCTACATTTTCTATCTCTGTTTTGATATAATAGATAAGATATGGAGCTTAAAAAAGAAATACAGAGCAAATTCAACATGCTTGGATGAGATTTTAATAAACACCTTAGAGATGATATTAAGAGAAATATGAACCAACATTTATAGTTAATTAAATTAAGCCATATTAATCACGAGTTGTATAGTCATATGGTTTTAAGATGTGTATACAATTGTTTAGAAACAAGACCAGATCGTGACTTCAGTCAAACATTTGGGGACTATAAAATAGTTGATGCACCCTTAGAAGTGTTGCAGGCACTGTTCATTACTGTGTCTTCATCTTGAGGGCATGTTTTTACATAGCAATTTGAACAAAGAGCATTCCCTTGAGAATAGTAGATGGAGAAAAGAAGAAACGTGCTCAATAATGGAACCAAGTATTCCACGGGAAATCTACTAAAGGATAACTATTTTGTGGATTATGTTATGTGACAACTACAATGCTTACTTATAGGTAAAGGGCCAAAGTTTTGTGATTAGATTTGAAATGAGGCACTTTTGTATGCTGAACAAGACAAAATAACAAGACAAACCATTTTTGCATTTGAAACATAACTTGATTGAACAAATCTAATTGAAATGAGGCCATATTCAGGACATTCTAAAGGATAACATTAGAAGATGATGGATAGAATTCTTTATAACATTATATTAGTGACCTGCAGATTCTAAACCAACAAATTTGACAACAAAAACAAATCATACTACTAACCAGCTAATACTACTACTAACCGACTCATACTACTAACCTAACTAACACAAACAAATCACGCTACATTATCTTGGCAGCTACAAGACAAACAATTATAGCCCAAGAGATTAGAAGTAAGCTTATCAATTGATGCACTTTCAACTCCAATTTTGTTACTTTGTCATCCAAGGTATCTAGTTTCTTCAAATTTAAACTTTCTATGCCATGCTTCGATTCCAAATTTGACACTTTATCCTTCAAATTTGAACTTTCATAAACAACCATGTTCTTTAGCACTGAATCATTGTTTAGTTTCTAACTTTCAATGCCACCCATATCATTCAAAATCTTCTTCAAATGATTTATTTCATTTTGAATTGAGTCCAATTCAACTTTTTGATTGTGAATTATCAATGACACGTGATTTGAATGTTTACTATCAAACCAATCCCAATAACCACAAGATAATGAGCCAGAGTGATGACATTTATAGAATTGACATCCACCATTTTCAAAAATTGTAGCAGTGAATTGCCTTGAAATCAATCCGCACTTACATGTGTGGGACTCAAATTATTGAGGAGAAGAAACAGAAGAGGATGTCAACATTTTAACAAAAAGGATTTGGAGATTTACCTATTTGTTTGAGGAAGAAGAAGTAATTTTCCTAAAAGAACTGAGGAAGAAGGAGTGGAGAAATCAATTAAATTTAGAAGGTTTTCCCCTTTAGTTGATATAAGATATGGGTAGGTATTACTTGGGTAGGGTAGAATTTAGTTGGATCCGAGTTTGGTTGGGAAAAATAATAATATTTGGTTAATTTAAATTTCAGCCAATTAGAGGGTGCCACATAATTAATGAAAGAGTTAATTATTATTCTGAAAGAATCTGTTAAGGAAAAGGGTAATATAGGTCCATATAGGTGGATGGCAAGGATATTTTAGAGCCTAAAGGTGGAATGCGGATATATTTATACTATTCCCTATACTTGAAGGGTATTTTAGGACCTTTTTCATTTTTTAAAAATATTTAATTTTTTATTTTGTAGCTATTTTCTTAACTTTTTAAATTTTAGATAAAAATATTTTCATCCTTCATGCACCAAGTTTTCAACACCTTATCAGACGATCGATTGAAACTCTAGCATTATAGTCCAAGCAACTAGAACAATGCTAATGTTTGCATTTGATCACCCAAATATCAACAGGATTTAAGACATCATTCTTTCTCCATTTATATTTAAGAATTTAGGACTATCTTTTAATACCTTAACTAGTTATACGTCGAGGTGGTTATGAAAAATTAGTCCAAAAGTAATTGGAAGCACATAGGCAGCTAGTGGATTATGATACATGATCATTGGGCACGTACCCACCAATTATGTCACCACCGTACTGTAAATTTGACTACTCTTAACTTCTTAATTAGTTGTTTCTTCGATAATATTGATTCTTTCTTTCATCTTAGCAAAGAGAAACTTTCTCTTAATTGTTTTGATAATATATGAAATGTGGAGTGTAAAGAATGCAAATATTTTTCTTCTTCCTTTTTTACTCTAAGAAGGAAATATTTTATTCAAAAGTCAACTTCAAGTGCCTTGTTATTACAGATTTAGATTTTACTACTACGGGACTTATGCAGATTGTGGGAGGAGGGGCATAACTGCCTCCTATAAGTAAAATTAGTGTTTAATATTACTAAAGTTGGTTCAATGGTGAAGCTCTTCTGAGTTATTATTATCCGCTTGTGTCAGTTGTTGATGGTAAGTTATTATGTGTTCTTATCGTGCACATCACTGGTGTCAAATATATCTTCCTTTCATTTATGAGTTATGACTATAACTGTCAGAGCCTCAGAAGAATGATTGTTTTTATATTAAATACTGCACCTGTTACACACATTGTCTATATTCTAGCTTCGTAGAAGATCAAATGTGTACAGTGAAAAGAATTATATAATGGCAACTTTTAGTTGTTATTGATATGGTTTTGTTCCAGTTTTAAATTTTGAGCTAGTCGTATTCTTCCCCATAATTAATCTAGTTGCCTTTTCCAAATTAATGTTGTTATAAAACACTTGAGATCTCTCTACCAAGAGAAAGGGAAAAGGAAGAGATTGAATCAACCAATTTAGGATTTCAATTAAGCTTAGAATAGTTGATTCGCTGGACATTCAAGCTCCACTGAGTTTTTCCTTGCACTTCCAGTAACTTCACTTCTTCTGAATTTATCTGTGGTGCTCAAATTGTGAGGTGTAGTAGGTTTTGCAATATAATATTATATGATAAAAATTGTAGTACAATTCTTATAGACCTTTTACTGTGTCTATGACATCGACTGATGCAAGAAATATTGCAGATGGTAGAGGTAAGCTCTTCAGCAATTTTGATTCAGTTCTAATGCTCTACAACATTGGGTTTTTTTTAAATTTGATCTACAACATGGTATGTTTCTGTCTTTAGTTTCATTAGAATTGATTTAACAAATAACTAACTATCTATCTACAATAACTCATTCCGTTGTTATTAAAAATTCACGATAAAATGAAAAAAATTAAAATTTTGTGTTATTAATTTCATGTGAAAATAATTATGATGGTGTTAAATAAGCACAGATTAAATTAGAGTCAAGAAAGTGAGACTGAGAAGCGATGGACCGCCATAGCATTCATGGTCTTTCCACAGCGAGCTCGCCACAGCAAAAAAACTTTTGTTGCACTAAAGCTTGCGAGGCAGAACCTTAGAATTTAATTACTTCAGCTCCCAGCTCTTTTCCAAAAAGGAGACTTTCCCCTAAAAATATCCCAGGTCTATTTTAACTCTAGAACATCAAGAAAAAAAGGAAAAAGCTCTCAAAATGATGCAGTTTCCCCTCATCCTCATGGCTTGTCCCTCAGAGTTCCTGGAATGAGAGCAAGGAGCAAGATTTTATACTGTTACAACAGAAGCTTGGCATCGAGGTAGGTTATGGTTGAACTTGTAGCAAATACTTTGGTTAGATAATCATAATGTTGTATAGATTTTGATGGAGAAAGAATGATTAGGCCCTCGGGCATAAAGTCTAGATGGATAGTACTTGAATATTTGAGAATTAGAAAGTATGTATAATTATAAGTCTGTATACATGTTTGGTTCAAATAAAACCCTTAGTTGGGATGGATAATGAGGGATAGGTAACGTGTTCATGGTGGTTGTAGGAATTGAGATCTTATTGTGTTGGATTGGAAAGATAATTATGAATAATAAACCTTTTAGGTGTAAATTCTTATTAGTGTGATCAAATTATATGTAATGTTTTGTGTTCTTGAGTTGCAGTGTAGGGTGGCAACTTAATGTTAAGTTGAGTAAAAAGGATATTATGGTTAATGTATGGATATGATTCTAATTGGGCTAAATGAACTATGAGTTGTTTGTCTATGGAATGTGAATAGATTATTGATAGATGGCAAACAAAGCAGCAACCAGGATTTATGATAATTATGTGAATGATGAATCTTAGCACCTAAGAACGAAAGTAAAAAGGTTCTTATTGGTATAACTTGATATTTAATTAATACAAGTTGATTGTAGCATTTATTGCAGTTGAGATTTGATTTAGTTCTTGTATGTTTTGAATTGAATAATTTGTGATTGGTCTTCAATCATATTTAAGTTGATGATTATGATTATGTTAATGCTTGAATGAATATTCTGTGTATATTGAAATTGACTGAAGAACTTGTAATGATAAAGTGTACGTGTGATTAGTGCATTGTATTATATCCTAAAAGATAGAGACTTAGAACTATAGGTTTATATTATTATTATGGATCAAGTACCATGAGTTGGTACGAATATTGATCTTGACCTTATTACTATGGCTCGAGTACCATGAGCCGATAAAAATATAGATACTAATGTTCTTTTATGGATCGGGTACCACGAGCCACTATGGTACATGGATCCTGGTGCGTCCCTTGCAGGTTATGGCTGGTTGGGCAGAAATAAGTCCCTTTAGTATATGTGTATACACTGATAATTATGTGACATGGATACTATGAGTTAGAACAGAAATCTTAGATAAGTGAGTTTGGAGAACCTTGATAAGGTACATTGAGATGGATGAGATACAGAGCTTATAAGTCTGAGAGAGTGTGTGGACATGAAATCCATAGTGTGTTATGATTGCATACATTGCTGAATTTCGTGTGACTTGATATGTCGGTTTGGTGGCTGTGATGTCTTGACTTTTATAAGTGATACGTCTATCACTTTGATGTCCTCAAATTTGACATTGGATAGGTCTGTGGGTGATACTTGATATGTCTGTAAAGGAGGTCTAACTGTATGACTGTAATAATTTCTGAGTGAACTTTGGGATGTGGATGAGGATTTGTAACTAATGGTAGGTGATTAAATATAAATGAATGACTAATATTATATGTATGGGTTCGGGGAAGGATGTATGTAATACTGGGAACCTTGTGATTTTAATAAAAGGTCTAGAAACAACTACTAAGGTCAATCAAAATTTAGGAGTTTAACTCTAATCTTGTGGGTTGTAGTGGAGTAAGTACGAGGTGTGGTGTTAAACATGTACTTGAATAGTAGTTCCTTGTTAAGTTATATTATTAAGATTATATGTTGCTCATTGATTTCTATATGTGCATTGCGTGATTTAATCTTAGTTGGCCGATGATTTCCACCAGTACGTGTGGTATACTGATACTACTCTTCCTACCTCCTTTTGGGGTGTAGGTATGTGACACGTTGACTGAAGTTCCTTTCTTAAAGTGAAGAGTCTTCATCAACAACTTCCATTTTCTATTCACCATTCGAAAGTTGTGTCATATTATCTATTATTATGTTCCTCAGTAGAAGTTGTTGTATATGTATAGACCAGATCTTGGGAAAGGTGGTATTTTGTTATTTTTCAAAACAGTTGTATATTGTCAAGTTTTATTAAATTTATGATTTTGAGTTTCATTTGGTTATCAGTATATTAACTGCTTAAAAGACTTTTGCGTAATCATGGTTGGGTAGTAAGGGTCTCTTCAATCGAGTTAGACTAGAGTAGGTGCCAGCACGACCTATCATAATTTGGGTCATGACATTTGGTATCAGAGCCTAGGTTACCAGTCTCACAAGTATAAGAGCAATGTCAAGTAGAGCCCTACGAATTGGTGTGTTGATGTCTATATCAAATCTTCGGGAAGATATGAGGCATCTAGGAGCTATTTTCCTTTCTTCTTTCCTATCGTGCTATCCCAGTCTGTTGTCTCCATGGGTTGAGTCCAATTGGTATCTAGTTGATTCCAATTGGTATCTTGACGAAGGCAATTGGTCTATGGATGGATTCAATTAGTATCTAACCAATTCCAATTGGTATCCATCCGTAAGAGTCATGTTAATATGTTGATTGTGTGATTATACGGTGAAATGATGTTAAATTTGTTTGATTGTTGAGATAGTGATAAGAGGATCTTGTGATCAAGCAAGTTAAATTGTTGATTTCTGAAGACAACAATAGATTGTCATGCGTTAAGATCTCAGGAATTCATAATATGGTAAGCTAATGCAAAGTGCTTCTATGTATTAATGGGTTAGTGTAAAAGAAATTATGCTTGTTGCAAAGTTGCAAGAATTTTTAGTTGTAGCAGGTATTCTATCCGATTGCTTTATTACATTAAAAAGAATCTCACCACAATGGGTTTGCTTCTATGAGGAAGGGACCGCTATAGCAAGAGGGTCCGCAGCAGTGAACCCATTCTCTCCATAGTGATGCCGCTACAGTGGGACTTCATCTGCTTCAGCGGACATGCACAAATCAGTAGCCCCATTTATCAGTCCCCTGTTTTGGGACTTTACCTATGCAAGCATTTTACGAGAGTAAAATTTTATGAAAAGGTATCCCATAAAATGTACCGGCCTACAAACTCAAAGTCCTTTCTCATTACATCTGCATAGGATTTATGACGACCTTGGGCAGCCTTCAATCTCTCCCTAATGAGCTGAACTTTTTTTATAGTCTCATGTACGTAAATTAGCCCTATCAATGCTACTTCACCAATCTCAAACCAGCCAATGGGTGATTTATACCTCTACCCATAAAGTGCCTCATATGGGGCCATCTGAATGCTAGAATGGAAACTGTCAAACTCTATAAGAGGTAAGTGATCATTCCAATTACCTTTGAAGTAGATCACACAAGCTCTCAACATATCCTCTAAGGTCTGGACGGTATGCACTACCTAAGCATCTGTCTGCAGGTGAAATATTATACTAAGATTCACCTGAGTACCAAGACCCTTCTGAAAAAAACTTCCAGAACTGAGATATAAACTGAGTGCCCATATCAGAGATAATGGATAAGGGAACTCTATGCATTCTGACTATATCCCTCATGTAGAGTCTGGTACAATCCTCTACTAAATCAGTAGTCTTGACAGCCAAAAAGTGGTCTGACTTAGTCATCCTGTCTACTACCACCCAAATTAAATTGTGTTATCTGCGGGTGCGCGATAAACCTATAACAAAATCCATATTGATCACTTCCCACCTTCAAGTAGGAATGATAATATCTTGAGTCATACCTCCCGGTCTGTGATGTTCTACTTTTACCTGTTGGCAGTTTGGACACTTAGCCACAAAATCTGCAATGTTCTTCTTTATGCCACTCCACCAATAGACTTCCCATAGGTCGCGGTATATCTTGGTGGTGCCAGGATGGATAGAGTATCTAGAGCTATGATCCTTTTTTAAAATCCGCTGCCTCAACTCATCCATATTAGGAACACATAGCCAACCCTGTTAATAAAGCATACAATCTCTCCTTTGGGAGAAAACTTCTACTCTCTACTATTAGACTGCACCCTTCAACTGATGTAAGAAGGGATCACTGTCTTATTTCTCCTTCACCTTAACTACCAAATAAGATTTTGACCTATTCTGAAATATAACACCACCATCAGCTGAGTCTGAAGGCGAAACCCTAAGGCGAGCAAGCCTATGAATATCTTTATCCAATTCCTTCTTCTAGTCTTCAACCTGTGACACACTACCCATAGACAATCTGCTAAGTGTCTCAGCCACTATATTGGCCTTACTCGGATGGTAAAACACACTCATCTCGTAGTCTTTGAGAAGTTCAAGAAACCTTCTCTGATGAAGATTTAACTCCTTCTAAGTGAACACATGCTGGAGGCTCTTATGATCAGTAAACACATCCACATAGACACCATGCAAGTAATGTCTCCAAATCTTTAAGGCAAAAACAACTACTGCTAACTCAAGATCATGAATCGGTTAGTTCTTCTCATGATTTTTAAGTTGTCTAGAGGCATAGGCGATGACCTTACCATGCTGCATTAATACACAACCTAAACCAACTCTAGATGCATCACAATACACAACAAAAACATCTCAACCCTCTGGTAGAGTCAAAATTGGGGCTGTGGTCAACCTAGTCTTCAATTCCTGAAAGTTCTTTTCAAACTCATCTGACCACTGAAACTTAACCTTTTTAAGAGTCAACCTGGTCAATGGGGAAGCTATGGATGAAAACCCCTCAACAAATCTCCTATAGTAACCAGCCAAACCAAAAAAACGCATGTTGTTTATCGGAGAAGTGGGTCTAGGCCAGATCTTTACTGTCGCTATTTTCTGCGAATCTACTCGAATGCCTTTCTTAGACACCACATAACCCAGAAAAGCAACTGACTATAACCAGAACTCACACTTACTGAGCTTGGCAAATAACTAGTAATCCTTAAGAGTTTCAGCACAACCCTCATATGGTTTTCATGCTCCTCCTCACTCCGATAATAGACAAGGATGTCATCTATAAAGACAATGAAGAACATATCTAAGTAATGCTTGAACACCATATTCATCAAGTCTATAAAAGCTACAGGAGCATTCTTAGTCTAAAAGACATAACTACAATATAGTGACCATATCGAGTTTTGAAGGCTGTCTTCAGAATGTCACATTCTTTAACTCTGAGTTGATGGTAACCATATCTAAGGTTAATCTTGGAGAAGTAACTGACACCCTGAAACTGGTTAAACAAGTCAACAATTCTAGGAATAGGATACTTATTCTTGATTGTGACCTTGTTCAACTGACGGTAGTCTATGCACAATCTAAGAGAACTGCCTTTCTTACGCACGAAGAGAATTGGAGCACCCCATGGAGAGATATTGGGTCTGATGAAGCCTTTATCTAAGAGGTCCTTTAGTTGATCTTTCAACTCCTTAACCGTAGTTAGAGCCATTTTGTAAGGAGGAATGGAGATGGTCTACGTATTTGGAAAAGGTCTATCCCAAAAGTCAATCTCCTTCTCAGGAGGAACTCAGGCAGATCTTCAGGAAACACTTCTGGGGAATTCTCTAACTACAAAAACTGACTGGAGAGATGGGGTCACTGACTCTGAATCCTTAACTCAAACTATGTGGTAGATGTACCCTTTCGAGAATATTTTTCTGGCCTTAAGATAAGATATGAAATGACCTTTTCACATTGGAGGACTACCCCGCCACTCTAAGATAGGCTCATTTGGAAACAGAAATTTTATGACTTTGTATCTGCAGTCCACTGGGGCATAACAGGCATGTAGCCAATCCATGCCAAGAATGACATCAAAATCGATCATATCTAATTCTACAAAGTCTGCTAAGGTGACTCTATGGAGGACTGAGACTGTGCAATTTATGTATACCCTCTTAGATAAGACTGACTCACTGACTGAGATAGAGACTGGGAAGGGTTCTAGAAGTTTTTCAAGACTAACTCCAAATTTATATGCAACATAAGGAGTCACAAAATATAATGAAGCTCTTGGGTCTAGTAAAGCATAAACATCAAGAGAGAAGACTCGCAACATACCAGTGACTACGTCTAGGGAACTCTCCTGATCATGATGAGATGACATGGCATAGAGATGATTTTGACACTGACCGCTGCCTGTACCAGAAGTAGTACCCTACTGAGCTATGCGACCTGCTGGAGCTATTGAAGTAGTGGTCTGAGCTCGATTACCTCCTTGTCCCTGCTTGGTGGAGGGGAACTCCTTCAAACTATGACCAAGCTGACCACACCCAAAACACTCCTCTCTGCCAGCAAAACACTCAACTAAATGATTCTTACCATACTTAGGGCATGCTGGACAAGTGCAGTTACCTGAAACACTGCCCTGTGACTTAGAGCCTAATGCCCTATTTCTCTGGTCCTATCGAGGTTTAGAAGATGGAGAACTAGCTGATAAAGGCGCTGGAGGTGAAGACCTTTGCTAAAATTTAGAGCAGTTTTCACCGCCCGACTTCTGCTGAGAGTAGTCAAAATTACCTATCCTAGCCTTCTTACTTTCCCTCTCTCTCTTCTTAAGTTTCTCTTTCTCCATCTGCTGAGCATAAGTCATGAGCCTAGATATGTCTATATCTCCAACTAACATAGTTGTCTTACATTCTTTTTTAACCAAGTCAAAAATACATGAAATGTACTTACTCATCTGGGCCCTTGTCTCAGCTACCATTGTTGGAGCATACCTGGAGAGCTGAGTAAACTTTAACCCATATTCTTGAACAGACATGGATCTTTGCTTCAGATTCACGAATTCCTCAACCCTAGCCTCCATAAACTCTCTCAGAAAGAACCTATCTAGAAAAGCTCCAACAAATAGTCCCAAGTCATAGGAGTTGCATTCCTGCCCCTACCGTCCTTCCACTGTGTGAACCAAATGTGACTCACATCCTTAAGCTGATAGGATGCTAGCTCAACACTCTTAACTCTTGTAACCTACATCACTTCGAGAACCTTTTTCACTTTATTAATGAAGTTCTGTAGATCCTTATTAATCTTTGACCCATAGAACTCTGGTGGATTCATACGAATGAAATCTCTGAGTATGCCCACCATTTGGGTTAGCAGGAATAGGTACCTACTAATTAGCTTGAGCAGTCACAGTTTGTGCCAATATCTGAATAGCATTCCTGAATTTAGCATTTGTGACCTCGTGGTCTGGAACTGGGGAATTAGCGTTACGAGCATTGGAGAGGATGCATGATCTAAAATGCATAACTAATGGATTAGAAGGGGAAAATTGATGTAAACTATATCACACAATAAGGAATATTAAAGAAGTGGAGTTTTCTAAAAATGTCTCATAGCATCCCTCTCATAAGTGTGGCGCACTTCACACCCATTAAAAAGACTCTACTTAATGTGACTTTCGAACACCCTAGGACACTTTAAACCTGATGCTCTGATACCAAGCTTGTCATGCCCCGAGTCTATACCCTAGAAGTAACACGGTGCTTAAAGCCACAAGTTACCCCAAGCTAACCCATGGTCTGGCATATACTAAGCATTCTGAATAATAATGATTAAGCGGAAGAGAAACTGAATAAAATATAAGTTTTAGAATTTAAGCTAAAAATCTCTAAATATAATATAAGTCTAAAAAGTAAAAATCAACTAAACAAGCTAAAGTCTGACTCTATGTCTAAAAGTCTCTACTACTGATGAGTTGCTGGGATAAGCCCCCTGCTAACTCCAAAATACTAAAATTGAAATAAACTAAGGAAAAACATCATAAAAGACCGTCCTCAGATGATGAGGACTCATCGCTAGTGGTTGCTGAGGTGGCACTAAATCGGGCTAATCGTGGTGCTGAGTCTGAGAACCTGAACCTGCATCATGATAGGATGCAACACATAGAGTATGTGGTCAGTAATTTGAATGTACTGAGAATGTGAGATATGCAAGCTAAAAATAATACTAAATATGCTAAAACACTGATAAGCTGTTTAAAAACTGTAAAGTTGAATCTGTAGTGCATAGGCCCAAACATACTCATGCATAAAATCTGAAATGCAGGAATATTCTGAAAAGATATGATAAAAGAAAATAGTAAAGCTAATCTAGGGCCTAGTACATATCTGTTGAATCTAATTCTGTGGGAGATTTTGTTAATCGACATAAACCACGTGAGCTAAATATGGAGTCTGATGTATACATCCCATCGAGAGGATCCAATATACCTTGTTAGGGTATAAAGGTATAGCTGGCGTGATCACTAGTTCTAAGGCCCAACTGAGGGGCTAAATAAACCTACAGTGGCACGTAATTCTAAGACTAAGGGTAAAAAGGGCCCTAGTCCAACTCGGTGCTAAGTACTACTCCCAAAACTGATTTCTTATAGCTCATTTAAAACTAGAGTTCTGGAATGCTGCGTTAGAACTTAACTAGTCTGAAAACCTTTATTATCTAAAAAGTTGTAGGATGAAAACTGACTAATTTCATGCTTTAAAATTGAGTACTAGTAGACTAGGCTAAATTCTGAATAAACTAGTTCATATGAAAATATTATAATTTTAAGCTAAATTCTTGACTTCTCAAATCATGGTAAAAAAATCTATGCAAATTATCAAAACTATGTTGTAAATTCACTTTAAACATGATACAAATCATGTAGAAATTATTAGGACTAAATTCTGTAAGAGACTACATAATAGGGCAAGAACCCTAGTTTCTAAAACCATAAAAATTTAAGTAGAAGACTGGTGTTTTAGGCATAAGAGCGAACTAAACTCTTACTGAATACCCACATACTTGGTAAAAGAAGATTCTTAAACTGGGATGGAGTTTGAAGCTTTGGAGAAGAAAGCCCTAAGCTAGAGAGCGTTATTTCTTTGTTTCTGAACTTGAATCGATGAAATGAATGAAAAATCCTCTAAGTCTGACTAATACCCCTACAAAGTAGGCCTAAAATGACTGGGTATTAGATTAAAAAAGGTGGAGAAAGTCTAAAATACCCCTATGATTAAATTTAGAAAACTGGTAAAAATTCTCGAAACAGGTTCCATGGTTGGGTACCACGATTCGGGGATTATTCCATGAGTTGTGGAACCCTCTCGTGGTTGCCATGGAATTTGTTAGGTTGCAGACATGAGTCCACGATTGCAAACCACAGCCCTTGGACCATTCCATAGTCCGTGGTTCTTGGTCGTGGTTCTGGGAAAATTGTTGGGCCTCTGTCTGACTTTCATGAGTGGAGTCCACGGATCGTGGACTCTTCCATGGTCTATGGATCCACCTTATGGACCTGACCTAATATTGCTAAGCCTTTGCTCTAAGTTTCACGGGCCCAATCCACGGCTCGTGGACTGTTTCACGATCCATGGATCTGTCTCGTGGAACCTACTGTCACTTTGACAGCTTAACACTTTAGATTTTCTGGTCTGATTCTTAGCTTAGAATTTTCAGGGTGTTACACATGACTATTATATCTGTTAGGTCCCACATTTGTTAAGGATAGGTGAAACTTTTAAAACACTCGGTCACCCATAGCAAATTCCAGCTCGTGATGCACATGTTAGTATAAGACTTCTGTCGACTTTGAGATTCTTTGAGTCGATCCATAATAAGATTCTCTTTCTTGATAGCTTCATGAATTGAGTCAGGATCCAATAAGTCCACTGTTGTCGATTCAGATCAACCAATTGGATACCTACCACATCGCCCATAAAGAGCTTCATAGGCCGAATAATTGTCATTGTACGTGAATTCAACAAGAGGCAGATGTTCATCCTAGTTACCTCCAAAATAAATTACACACGCTCTCAATATATCCTTGAGAGTCTGAATGGTTCTTTATGCTTTTCCATTCATCTGATGCTTGAAGACAGTGCTCAAATTGATACAAGTGTCCAAAGCCTATTGGAATGACTTTAAAAAATTACCAGTAAATTTACCTCTCTATGATATAATAGATGTTGGAATACTATGAAACCTCGCTATTTCTTTCAAGTACAACTTAGCATAATGCGTCGTAGTATCTATTGTTTTCACATGAAGAAAATGTGCAGATTTTGTAAGACTATTCATAATCACCCAAATCAACTCATACTTGATTTTCGTGCGAGATAAACTCACAACAAAATCCATATTGATCATCTCCCACTTTCATTGCGGGATTTCAATATTTTGAGTCAAACCACCAGGCTTTTGGTGCTCAGCCTTCACTTGTTGACATCTGAAATGCTTAGTCACAAAATGGATACATCAACCTTCATGCCCTGCCACTAATATTGTTGTTTCATATATGTATACATCTTTGTGAATCTCGGATGCACAAAATATATGTAACTATGTGCTTTCACTATCAATTTCCGTCGAAGACCATCGATATCTGGAAAACAAAATCTACCTTGCAGTCTCAAAATATTATTGACTGCATCTGAACAAAGTGTATTCACCATTCGGCAATCCATTTCTCGACTTCACTAAGAGTTCATCTTCATATTGCTTTGCCTTAATCCTCTCCATGATTTCGCGCAACTGATTAATCCCAACTAATTCATAGTCGACGATCTCATCTAGCAGAACTCCAAGAATAGCAAGTCTACGAATCTCCATATCCATCAATATTTAATGAGGTCGAATATACACCAACATACCTATAGAATTACGACTCAAGGCATCAACAAGGAAAAACTGATAATGAAGGGTGAGGTTTAGTTGCTTTTAGGTGAAATGAGATTTTTTAGTTGTGTCAATTGCTTTTTTGACTGCAAAAGTACTGTAATGTGACTAGACTTTGAGAATTTCAGCCAATCTTGATAAAAGGGTATACGGGACATTAATCTTCATTCTTGATAATTTCTTCACAAAACCATTTATGACCCAAAAAAATTAGGCATCTCTGAATTACAAAAGCGATGAGATCAATTAATTCAAATCTTACTATATAACAAATAGTAAAAAGAAAGCAACAATTAGTGTGACACAAAATTAGAAAAGAGGTCTCCCCACTAACCACCCTTGTGGTCTATAATATTACACTTACTTCCCTTATTTTACTTCTTTTCTAACAATTCTTAAATTTATTTAATATTAATATATAAAAAAAAACTACAATATTACTAATATTAAAAAAAATTAATTAGTTAATTTTATGAATGCTTTCTTTTACTAATTTGCTAAGAGTGAAAATATAAATCCATGATCACGAAAAGCGTCTCAATTTTGGCATTAATAGAAAGTATCGCAAGAAACCCACAAAACTATCAAACTTTTGTTGTAGAAGTAACCAAAGTATTGCAATTCGAAAATCTTTTCAACTGCTTGGAGGCTTCTTGGTGATAACCATATTTTTTTCACTGTAAAAGGTCCTCCTTTGAATTTTCAAATAAATCAAAAGAAGAACGGGCTAAGGAGAAATTACCTAAATGATAGAAGTGGAAAGGAAGATGATTGAAGAAAGGGAACATAACCAATGTTTTCGGTAACATAATCAGTTTTTTTAACTTCTAAATTTTTTTAAAGAAGGTATTCTAAAATTAATTAATTAAAAGAGTTAAATATTACTAGTGGTAAATTAGTCAAATTTTATTTTTGTACATTATTGGTAAATAATTTTAAAGAATTGTTACTATAATCTTGAACAAGGTAGTAAACGTAATATTATGAGGAGGAGACTGCGAGAGTTTGGGCATGTGAGGAGAAAGAGTGTAGATGCCTAGCGAGGAGGTGCGAGCAGTTGGCAATGGCGGGCATCATGAGAGAAAGAGACAGACAGAAGAAATATTGGAGGAAAGTGATTAGACAGGACCTGGTGCATCTTGACCTTATCGAGGACATGCCGTAGACAGGAGAGTTTGGAGGCCACGTATTAGGGTAGAAGGTTAGTTGGTACTTGAGCGTTCTCTCGCTTTCCTGCTGGATAGGTTTGGTGGTCATTCTTGGACCTCCCTTTTTACCAGTATTATTAACACTATGGTTGTAGTTCCTTGATCTTCGGTTTCAGTTTTACTGTGTTTTGTGCGCCGATTATTGCATTATTTAATTTTTGTTATTATTCTTTTTACTGTTTGTTGTGGAACGCTTTCCATTTCGATTAGTTTGTTGTTTGATTGCTCCTATATTTGTATTCCCTTTTTTTTCAAAGTGTTTGACAAATATCATTTAAGTCGAGGGTCTTATCGGAAACAACCTCTCTACCTCATAGAAGTAGAAGTAATGTATGTGTATACTCTATCCGTCCCAAACCTACTTATGGGATCACACTGAGTTGTTTTTATTGTATTTCAATTTTTCCCTTGTGGATAATTTTAAAAATAGTAATTTTATTATTTTACAAAAAAATAAAAAGGTTAGAGTGCAAATTATATATAAAAAAATAGAACAGAAAAAAGAACATAAATTGAGAGTGCAAAACGCAACAAACTCTATAGAAAAAGACCAAAAAGTAAGACCGAAAAGTTGAATACATAACTTTAGTTAGTATGCTATCTGTCATGGCTGTGCTACAAAAGAAACAGACAATGACTAAATTAGAAATATACAACTAACATTCTTCTCTAAAAATATTACTAAAAGAAAGTCAAAAACGCATGAATTAAAATGGAAGAAGTAATATGCGTGATTTCTCACACATTTCAAACAAATTTTCTACAAGTGGTACTTCATTTTCGAGTCATTATCAAATACTCCCTCCGTCCCATTTTATGTGGCAATTTTTGACTTGACACGATGTTTAAGAACAAAAGGAAGACTTTTGAAACTTGTGGTCTAAGATAATTCTTGAATATTTGTGTGGTTGTAAATCATTTCATTAAGGGTAAAGGAGAATTTCAAAGTTAATTTTTTTCTAATTATAGAAAGGTGACATTCTTTTTAGGACGGACTAAAAATAAAAGTATGCCACATAAAATGGGACGGAGGGAGTACTTGAAAAGTACAAAAACTATTGATTTGTCTATTTCTTTTCAGTAGCATCATCTTTAGATACTTTTGGAATTTCAAAAAGGGATAAAAACATAAATAATTAAGCCCAAAGTGTTTATAACTTTTAATAGCCCTAAAAATAAGTTTTCAAAAAATAGCCATAAATTATATGGTCATATTAGATTTTATAAATTTTTTATATTCCTTCAAGAAATATTTTTATACATAATTAAATTATTTACAATTCAATGTTTATCCTTTATAATTAGTATATAACTCATGCATAAATATTATATAATGAGAAAAATAAATTATACAATTATTTACATATCAAATATTTTATAATTATACACTAACTATTGATTTAAACATTATATAATAAAAAAAGATAATTATATATTAATGAGAAGTTATAAACATTCTCGTCTGCGTTATAACCACTGAAATGCTGGAATTCCGCACTTCCTGTACTTATGAGAATTGTCTCGTAATAAGCTCGGATTTTGTATGACTCACCCGGGAAATATAATCCTTTGATTAAATACCTTTGGAATATTCCCCAAGGTTCTTCTTTTCTCTGAATATCAGAGTTTTCTAGGAGAAATATCATTTCTCTTTTTGGAATCTTTTCATAGGTAGAGGTATCATCAGCCTCTTCTCTGGCAACAGATGCAAAAGTAGATTGTTGCCTTTGAGCTCTTTGAGCTAAATATTGCTGTAACCGATCATATAATGGATCAGTTGTTGGAATATCTTCCAAATTTATTGGGGTTGAACTTGAGCTTGCCTGAGAAGGTTTTGAGTTTATCAAACTCATTCCATAATTTTGTATAACCGGGGAACGGTATGTGGACCCATATGATGATCCTGATGATGAGGGGGATGATCTTCCCCTTCCTCTTCCTCTTCCTCTATTTCCGCGTCCTCTATCCTTGGTTATCCAAGGGGGTTCCATTCTGCGCAGAACATACATCCGTTATTCATTAATATTTAAATCAAGAAGCAAGTATCTTTCTTCTTTTAAGGAAATAATATCTTCATATAATGAAGTGTCTGTTATTGTTTTGTCTATGATTTTCCATATCACCAGTTCCTGCAGATCTCTATTTAGAGGAACAACCTTTAAAATGGTTATAAGAATTTCTTCAGTAAAATATGAAACTAAGTTCATTGTGAAAGATATTCTCGAGATAAAAAATCTGAGAGAGAATTATCGCTTCCCTTTTTATACTGAATATCAAAATCAAATGGAGCTAATTGAGCTTGCCATCTGGCGAACATTAGCTTGGATGCATCATGCTTGAAATCTTTATCAAACATATACTTAATTGATTGAGCATCTGCTTTTATTAAAAACCTTTGATTGTATAAATCATCTTGAAATTTTAAAACACATTTAACAATGGTCAACATTTCATGTGCAATTGTGGCATATTTTTTCTGAGCATCGCTCCATTTTCCTGAATGAAACCGTATCAAGTATTCATTCTTATCATTCGGATTGATATGCTTCAAAATTCCTCCATAGTCAATATTGGAAGCATCGGTTTCTATAATCTTTTCCCAGCTAGGATTAGCCAGAGTCAGACAAGGCAAGGTTTTAACCCTAACCTTAATATTTTTGACCAAGTCGGTGAGACTATTGGTCCAAGGCCTTTTTTGATCCTTTTTTAGCCTGTCATATAACGGAGCCAAATCTCTAGAAAGATTTTTATAGAAAGGAGCGATATAATTCAAACTTCCCAAGAACCTCTGAAGCTGAGTTCTATCTGTGATAACATCAGGAAATTTCGAAGCAAATTCAATAGATCTTTGAATCGGGGTTACTTTTCCCTGACAAATTAAATGTCCAAGAAACTGGACTTCAGTTTGGAAAAGACTCATTTTTGGTTTAGAAATAACTAACCCATTTTGAATAACAATTTTTTTGAACATGTCTAAATGTTTAATATGAGTTTCTAATGTTTTAGAATAAATTAGAATATCATCAATATAAACTATAATAAAGTCTAAATAGGGGTTAAAAAAATCATTCATAATTTTATGAAATTCAGAAGGAGCGTTTTTTAAACCAAATGGCATTACGTTCCACTCATATTGCCCAAATGAGACGTTGAAAGCAGTTCTATAAGAATGTTCCTTGAAAATTTGAATCTGCCAATAACCTGATTTTAAATCAAATTTTGAAAAGATGTTGGCATCATATAATCTTGAAAGTAGATCCCTCTTATTAGGAATAGGGTATCGAATCCATTTAAGATACTTGTTTAAAGGTTTATAGTTTATTACTAACCTGGGAACACCACGTTCCTTCTCTGCTGCATTATTAACATAAAAAGCAGTGCAAGACCAAGGAGATTTAGAAGGTTTTATTAAACCCTTTTGTAATAACATGTCTATTTCCTTTTTGCAGAATTCGACCAATTCGGCGTTCATCTGGCAGGGACGAGATTTAGTAGGAATATTATCCTCAGAGAAGTCTTCTTCGTATGGAAGAGTCACAATATGCTTTTTTCTATTCCAAAAAGCACTAGGATGATCGGCACAAACATCGATGGCCATCTGCTCAGAAATCAATTTTATTTTCTGTTGTATCTTGGCAGATTTTAACGTATCAAATATATTCAAACTAAATAACTCGAATTGTAAAGAATCAATGTGCCTTTGTTTCATATTAATCAAGGCGTTAATATCACGAGAAATCGGATATGTAACAAAAGTATAACTGATGTTTTGCCCTTTGTAAGTAGTTGAAAAGCCTTCAGCTGTTATGCTAGTGAAGGGATAGATAGCATTTATAAAGGGAGTTCCAAGTATAATAGGGGGATATAACTGATTTTTCACCAAGAAAAAGAAGTGAGGAATACAAACTTTATTTTGACAAATACGAGTATTAGGCAATTTATATTTAATATCAAGAGCATGGCCTGAAGCAGATCGGACCATATGCATTGTTTTTTCAAAATATTTTGTTGGAACAAGGCCCTCTTGAATACAACTTACATCGGCCCCGCTATCAATCATAGCAATCTCTGTTATAGAAAAAGCATTATCAATTAATATGGTGCATTTAACAAATCACTTATGAGCAGTGACAATTTGCATCATTCCTAAAAACATGTTTTGCCTATTATCAGTAGTAATAGGTCTGGTCAAAGTATTATCCTCGACAACACTTTTACCTTTGCTATCAGCTTTTTCAATTTGGGAAAGGCGATGATCACATATAATCTGATTTTGTTTAAGCGTCTTTATTTCCTTTTTTAAATTTTCAACTTCCTCTTTTAAATCATCAAAAGAAGTATCTCGTATAACAACAGGTTGTTTAGCAAGTCTATTATAAACTTCAGACAAAGAATAAGGAGCAGAATAATCAAGTTCAAAATCATTTTTTGAGGCAATCGATTTTGAGGAACTAGCTTTGTTATTAGCAGCTAGCTGAATTATTTTTTCACGAAGATTGTTATCAGTAACTTCCTTTAACAATTCTATCACATTATCAGAAGTAATAGTCAGTAAATTCATGTCTTCAAACTGTGATTGAAGCTTATAAAATTCATCACTTTCGCAATGGCAAATATCGCCTTGGCACTTACAAACCTAGGTTGTGGCTGGTTGGTTATTACCAGAAGAATTACCTGATGGTTCAGCCATATCAGTTTCTTCTTGTGAACTAGCACCAGACTCATAATCTGACTCAGAACCAGAAGTGTATAAGAAGCTATAAACCTTATCATGAACATCTTCATCTAATTCCAAAGCTTTGAGCTTCTCAAGTTTACAATTAGGCGCTATATGACCAAATTTTCTGCACTTATAGCACTTGATCTTTGCGAGTTCGCGCTTGGATCTATTTTTCGCAAATCTATGAGACTTACGATGAGCTCTCCGCTCTTCTCTTTCTTCTCTAGATCTTCGCTTAGATCTCTTTCTATAATGGTTATGATCAGAATCTCTACCCTTTTTGTGCTTATTAGCAGAGGTATCAGGTAAACCAAATTGAGTACAAAAATCTCCTAATTGAGATCTTTCTCTAAGCTTATCTATCTTAAGCTGTCTAGATAACTTCAATTCGTTGCACAAGTTAATACCTTCTTGAGTGCAAACTCCAATAAGCTTTCCATAGGTGTAGGTAAGGTAAGGAATATTTCCTTGGGGATCCCTTAGAGATTTTTTAACTCTTTCAGCAAATAATGGCGGCAAGCCGTCTATAAACCTAGCTTTCCAGTACTCATACTTGTTTTCGGGCAGTTCCATTACCCGACTGAGATATGTATCTTTGTACCACCTAAATTCGCCTAAGTGTCTACATCGTAGACCATTTAACATAGAACGAACTGTTTCATATTGGTTGGTAAATCTACCATTAAAATATTCCAGAATGGTTAAGACTAGTGTATAAACTGTGTCTTCTCTATTTCTCGTTAGAGCCATTCCTAGGTTGTCAACACCTTCATTGTCGGCAATGGCATTTATAATTGCAGCCTTGGCTTCAATGCTCATATAATTGTCCCACCAACCTCTTAATTGACCAGTAAAACCAGCAATAATCATCTTGCAAATATTTCTGTCAGTATTATTAGTACTTCGACAGATGGTTGAATACATAAGCATTCTATGGACGAGAATAGTAAGCTGTCTATCAGTCAAACCATCCAAGTTCTATTCATAGATTTCAGTACCACTATAAGAAGTATTGGTCTGGTTCCAATCCCGCTCTTCAATTAGAACATCTTGAGGGGTTGGTCTAGAATAATAATACGTTTCCATACTGGGTTTATGAGCAAAACTGGTATTACCACTATTCTTCTTGGGATAACCACGAAGTTTATTAATTTCAAAATCAACTTGATTTTTTAAATCAAAAGTTTTTTCTATATCAGTAGCAAAATCTTCTGATAAATCAATAGGATTTATTCCTAATTTAGAAAAAAAATTATCAAGAAGTTCCTCTAACTCTTGAAGAGGTTTGAAAATGAAGCCCTGAATTTCAGGGGGTCTTTGAACATGAGTGGGGAGCTTAGAAGGCTGAGCCGAACTCAAAGTTGAAGTCGCATCCCTCATGTCAGCCTTTATCTGGATCACTAAAGCTGTTAATTCATCCAGCTTTTTATCAAGAGAGCTAATATGTTCTCCCAATACTTTAACATAAAGACCCAAATAATTATTTTGAGCGATGAGATTATTAATCTCACTTATACTAACAGTGGCCACATCATCTTCCACAAAATTTTGAAACGCAGTAAAAGTGATACCCACATTATTAGGTAAAACAAACGATGACTGCGGTGGATAAACAGTTTTTATAATATCACCTTTTGCATCTTTATAAGATCGTTCAAGAACATTGATGAACAAAGGTAAATAGGTGGTTATAAACCAGGGAACAAAGAACATAATATGATTATGTAAAACACAGTTCTCATAAAATTCTTGAGAAATATTATTTAAATCATTTTCACTATAAGTGTCAAAAAACCAAGTTTTAAACTGATTCCACTTATCATTTGAAAATTCATTCTGGATGTATTTTCTTGCCAGTGAGCCTGGACTAAAATCTATTTGGTGTACATCCATAATCAACTATCATTAGGGTTAAAATCCATTTCGGACACAGAAGGAATATCCTTGTCAGAGACATCTGAGGAATTATCCTTAGTTCTCACCACATTTAACAGAGGATCAATTTTTATTTCAGCCTTTTTATTAGAGGCAATAGAAGATAACGTGTGTAAAGAAGCAGCCCGATCTCGAGCTGGACCATAGACAGGTTCAATAGGAGAAATATGATGCAAATCAGGCAGCAATTTATTACTAGATAAAGAACGTCTATTGTAAATAGAATTTACAGCAGGCATCAAACTATTAAAAAAAGATTGTCTATGAGAAGTATAACTATTGTCAGAAAATTGAATACATATTCTACCATCAGAATCTTGAGAAATATGAGAATATTCAGAGTTTGTAACTGCATCAGTTACTTGATTAGGGAAAATAACCGAATTTAAAGTCCAAATGGTGGGAAAATTAATTTCTTCCCATCTAATAGGTCTCATCGTGGTGACCTTAGATCTAGCAAAATTGGTCTCTACTAAAATGGTTTGCTCAGATGTATCATATAACTTACATCTAGTATTTAAAGTAGATAATAACTTAAAATAAATTCTGTAAGATAAACATATCAGTTCTGAACCAGGCACGTAATTATACCCATGCGTTTTAAAATTTAAAGTTAAAGCATCGATGATGTTAACATCAGAAAGAGATAACTGTAGATTGGGCTGAGTATTAAAATATACTGGGCCATATGCCACAGTAGATTCAATTGAACCCATTAAAGATTAACGAAAATTTAAATTCCTAGCATCTCAGAGAGCAGCTAGAAAAGTTTCAGGCAACCCTTTAAGGGTCAAGGGTTTGAAGGCAATTTGGACCATACCAATATGCAGATAATTATAACGATGTTTATATAAATCAATATCACGTTTGTTTAACAAATGAATAGTCTGTTCAGAAGAATTTAAAGCAAGAGATTGCTCAGTAGTTTTTATCAATTGTTTAGAAGAGAGTTTATCAAACCAACCATAATCATAAATGGTTTTGATATCAATCTTTGGAATAGTCCATTTATTAAGTAAATCAAGATTTTGAGGTATATCTACCTCCTCTAGACGAGTACTTTTAGTACTTATCTCACCTAGATCCATCAAGACAGAGTCAAGATAGAGTTGTACCTATGTCTCATAACTTCACCTTAATCTTGTATTTACCATGAAAGTTTCCTAGGCTCTGATACCAGATTGACAGGATCGGCGACCGGGCGGTAGTCCGCCATAGTCGATGATCTAGCAAGTCGAGCATCCTTAAACTGAGGATTAAGAATCAAGATATATATAAATTTATCTATGATTTTATGACTGTATGGAGGCTGTTAA
Organism: Jaltomata sinuosa; assembly: GCA_003996215.1. Classification (NCBI taxonomy): domain Eukaryota; kingdom Viridiplantae; phylum Streptophyta; class Magnoliopsida; order Solanales; family Solanaceae; genus Jaltomata; species Jaltomata sinuosa. Next base: position 98,773 of record QJPP01003099.1, on the reverse strand, counting down.
AGCTTTTACCCAAGCAAGGGGCCTGTCGAGATCCAGTACATATTGTTATTAAACCCATGTGTCTAGCAGTTCTAACCGGGTAGAGACGCCCTTTTTCTCCTTTAACGGGCTTGAGACCACGGCTGGCTAGACGGAGTCACTAAGACAAAGCTAATAACAATAGTATCAGATCTTACTGTGCCACCATCTCAGAACCAAGTCAAGAAACCATACCTAAATTTGTTTATATCTGGATAAAGTCTAGATCTTTCATGGTGAATACAAAAGCGAAATTAGTCAGTCGACATAGATACAACTAAGTTTAGCCGGACATAGTCACGGCGTTGCTTGAGGAAGGGGAGATAAATAAAAGATAAGAGAAATTATTACCTTGAAGAACGAACTTTCTTATATATTCCGGTTGATCTCCGGCAAACCTTTACAATATTTAGAGAGAGAGGGAGTAGAAACAAAAAACTTAAGAAAATGGTTTTTTAAAACCTGCCCATCTGTCTACGAAAGACTCCCTTATTTATAGGAAAATATAAAACATTTGGAATCTTTCTACAGTACTTAATGGGACCCATCTGTCCCTTACACATTTTATTTACTGTAGCTTAAACTTATCAAGAAACTGTTCATATTTTGTCTTTTCCCTTGAGCCTCCGTAAGAAATCTTCTGCCTTTTCCAGCATATTGTCTGGAACGGAGTCGCCGAGTTGGGCTTCCTGTGCTTCTACCGTATCACTGCTGGCGTCACTTCTCATTGAAGTGTCTGATTTTTCATATTGGTTTATGTTTAGCATCAGATTCTTCTTGATCTCATCCAGATATTTTTTAATCATTTCTTCTTTATCTCCACCTTGAACGGAGATCTTTCTGGCCATATTACGGACTGAATTATCTTGGATGAAAACATCCTGTTGGGGGGCAAGACTATATTCTTGGATCTTCGCTTGAATTAGATCTAATAACTCTTGTCCATATAACAATTTTGTTGTGGGATCCTGCTTCATTAGCTTATCCCAAAAGTTGTTAGAATTCGTTCTTCAGTATAATCTACTTCCGGGGTCCATTTATGGATCCATGGAATAGAAAATTCTATAAAGAAATAAATTTGATCAATTTTTTCAATATAACAAACATGATCCATGAGATATATCTCATTGAGTTTGGTGATATTTTCGCCCATTCTTTGTATAACTTAAAAAATAAATTTGGCAAAATCTTTGCGGTTGGGCCGTGGTATGACCACCAATTTAGAAACCAGTTAGGAATGGGTTCTGCGAATATCTTTGCACAAATTTTTAAAAACCAAGTATGCTTGTGCTTCTCGTTATTATAAATGAGAGCTTTATCAAAAGTATGGACGTAGTCCCAGTAAGTAAAATTCATGGGTACGCCTTTTAGGCTCAGTTTCCTTTCTTTCATTGTGGATATTCCCCAATCTTCAACAGATATAATTAGTTTGATTATCATCTTTGAGAAGTTAAATATTTTTATACATAATTAAAATATTTACAATTCAATGTTTATCCTTTATAATTAGTATATAACTCATGCATAAATATTATATAATGAGAAAAATAAATTATACAATCATTTACATATCAAATATTTTATAATTATACACTAACTATTGATTTAAACATTATATAATAAAAAAAGATAATTATATATTAAATATATGATGATTATATAATAAAAAGATAATTGTACATTAATTATATGATGATTATACATTAAAAAAATAACTATACATTAATTATACAATGATTATGCTAGCCCTTTACCCTTTCTTCTCCGGCAATATCATTATCGCCGGATTGTTATTGCCACCAGCAGACCACCTCTAAATGACTTCAAAATATTACCATGTGTTCCTTTCAACTCCCTCTACACGTACTTGTAACCCGTTTCTTTAAATTCCTTATAGAATTTAGTAGATCTGAAAAATATCAAGAGAAAATACAAACTTTATCTTTCAAATATATTGAGTTCTAGCCACTTTTACTCCATGAAACATACATAAATAAATACATTTTGGAAGAATCTATCTTTTGATACGAATTTCGATCTAAATCTCTAACAAATTTTTTTTTGTCCTTTCTTCTCCGGCGATACCGTCACCGTCGGCCGCCATTGCTACCGGCAGACCAACCCCAAATGACTCCAAAATTTTACTTTGTTCCTCTCACCTTCTTTTACATGAACCTGCAACCCGTTTCTTTCAAATCCTTAAAGAATTTTGTAGATCTGAGAAAAATTAAGAGAAAACATAAACTTTATCTCTCAAATATATTTAGTTCTGGCCACTTTCACTCCATGAAACATACATAAATAGATAAATTTTAAAAGAATTTATCTTTTGATACTAATTTCGATCAAAATCTCCTACAAAATTTTTTTGGGCAAACTTCCTGGTGAAATCCATTAATTCCGGTGACATTTGTGTTTTGACTGTTTTGCTTCTCTATTTTAGTCACTATTTTCTTTTAAAAAATAATTAAAAATTTATAATTATTTAAATTATTAATTTAGCAAATAAAAGTAAATAATTTATTGAAGTTTGCTATAATAAGGTTATCAAAATAAAATATAATTATTTTAAGTTTAAAACTTAAATGGGGCTGCTATTTGAGAGAATTTTTCTTAAAAAAACATAAAGGGTCCAAAGTGCCACTAAGAAAAAGACAAAGGAGTACCTTCAGAAAACTACCTACATTATGTATTGAATATTGATTGGCTTTTTTCTTGTTGTATTACGCATATATTTTGGAAAGAAAGGAAAAAATCTACTTTCTTCCCCAATATTTCAATTTAGGGTTTCTACAAAATCCCAAAAGTCATCCCTACAAATCCACGATTTCAAAGCATAATCGGAGAAAAGATATGAAGGGACAAAATCCAATTGAGGTGGCGAAGACGGTGTTGGAGGTGGCCGATGTTGCATGGTCAGCGATGGAACACTGTCACCACCATACCCACAGTCATATTGAAACGATGACGTTTGATGTATCTCATCCTTCTAAAGAATATGAATTGAAATCGTTGAGGTCTGAAAACGAGCGGCTGAAACGATTGCTTGAACAAAATCTTATGCTTCTTCAGAGCATGTCACAATCTCCTTCCTTACTTCAAGATTGTCCCCCTGATGTACCTTCCCTTTTATTCCCATTTCGCTCTCTAGTTTAAAATAACAAATGTTATTTTTTTTTAAAACTTCTTTTGTGTTTTGATTTTTATTTTGGGAAGCTTCATGATCGTCTCTTAGCTGCCGTGGAGTCTGGAAGCTTTTTGAAACAGCTGGAATCACTCAATCGAAATTCTGTTGATGGGAATGGCTGTCAATTTCCTTTCAAGGAGGCAACTGGTTCGTTCTCATTTTCTTCTTTTTGCTTTTGCGATAGGCGCCATTTTATGGATCACGTTTAATTTTTGTAAGTTGTACTAGTAATTTTTTTCTTGGTCCCAAGGGTGGGTCTTAGTGGTCAAATGAATGGGATGCTAACCTTAGTGTGCTGAGTTACTCCATTACCTATGCTTTTTTGGGAGGTAGCAGGTACCCGGTGGAAAGGACGCTGTCACATTATAGAAGATATTAGGATTCAATGGGATTGGCTGAATCCAGGAATATAGTTATTCCTTGGAATTGGGCAGAGTCATAGGGCTTCAACTAATTCGTTTTCTGGACTTCTCTCAATCTCTATATGTCTCATCCTGTTTGTTGATAAAGGCAGCTACTTAATGCAGAAAAGTTAGATGTGCTAGAACTTAAGAGTGTAAAGGTTTATCAGAGTTCAGTAGTTGATTGATGAGTAGTATGGAACTGGTTTTCGCCTTTCATTATTTTTTTCATTTTCAAAAGATGGTCTTGCTTGTCATCTTATTCTTAATATGTTTTTAGGTTCTGTTACCTTTATTTTGCTAGTTTCTGATTTACCCCAAATAAAATATTGTTAGGTTTTGACACGGAGACTGCAGAACTTCTGGTAAACATGAGTCTTGAAGAGCCAAGTTGGTGGGTTTGGGTGACTGAGGACATGGTCCCCGGCAATTTTGAAGAAAGAAGTGGAATAGATAATGAAAACTATGTGATTATTAGTGAGGAATATGTTGTAGATGCAGTTGCCAACTTTATGGCGAGATGCGTAGTGTCCAATTCGAAGGCTCAGGTACAAGGAAATTTATATATGTGTGCATATTTATCATATTTCAATTAGGGAAAATAGCAATTAGTCCTTGAATTATTATTTTATTCTGCGTTTCTTCCCTGTGTTCATTGATGAAGCACATTTAACCTTCATCCTCAAAAAAAAGATAATGATGAAGCACATTTAACCTTCAACCTAAACAATTGTGTGGTTTTAATCCCATCATTGATTGTAGAATAACAGACGTTAGAAAAAGCCGATTGTGAGTGCCATGGTTAAAGTTGTAGAATAACAGACGTTCGAAAAAGCCGATTGCGAGTGCCATGGTTAAAGTTGTAGAATAACAGTCGTTAGAAAAAGCCGACTGTGAGTGCCATGGTTAAAGTGCAAAGTTCCCACGTGCAAGGCAAGGGATTGAGACTTAATTGATGGAAATTATTTTTCCACCTCAAAAAAAGAATAACAGATGTTAAATAGCTCCCATTCCTGTCTTTGTTGGTATATTGTCTTTCCTTCCACACGGCCCACCCATTTATCTTTCATCAGATGGGTTGGGTGCTGTCTCATGCTAGGGGAGGGGAGGGGGGATTGGGGGGGGGGGGAAGCAAGATATTTGAACTAGTGGGAAGGAATTTTCAGATTTTATAAACCACTCACACAACTCAAAACTGATGGATAATGTTTAAGAGCACATCTTTTGGGAGGTCAAAGACAATGGAGATGTGGAAGAACTTTGTTGAACTGCAACAACCGTTCCAATTGATTGGCTGGGTGCTATAGTTGATATCCGCCAGATTTCTGGATGATCCTCCTAGATTGGCTGAGACTGCCACCAACCTTTATTACCACTTCCTTAATCACACCCTCATCGCACTCCTGTCCTCCTTATGATTTCGTCTCTTCAAGTTAGGGATATTGGTGAGCCTTTTTTGCAGCTGTTAATTTACTGGGTATAGCTACTTTATATTGCAGACGTGGACTTGAATCAAGAACAAGCTAGTGCAGAAGTAGTTGAACGTGCATGGGTGGTAAAAAATGTTGTGCCATAATACCATCAAGGAAAAATCAGGGTGGGAGCTATCTAACTTCCGTTTATTTTCCATCAATGATTGGATTAGAACTGCACATTAAGTTTAACTAAAAGTTAAAATGTGCTTTGTAAATAACACAGGGATTGAAACAAGAATAACTCATGGACTAAAAGTGTATTTCCCCTTTAAGTTATATTTGGGTCATGTCATTCTTTTCACTGTTTCTGTGTATTGCAATTGCAGAAGATGTCTCCTGAAGAACTGCAAAAGAGTAAGTTACTGTTTGTTCTCTTCTATTCTTTCTGAAGATTTTCGTTCTTTTACCATAATTACCATAAAACACCCAGAGTCAGGCGCAAAATTCGCTTCTACATTTTCTTTTTTATATTTCTCTCTTGGATAATAGATATTTACATGTATAGGCATGGACTTTTTTTTATGATGGGGAGCCTTTTCGATATGTAATACAGGATCTAGCCAAATCCTGGTTAGGAACGAATGATTAAGTGATAGGTCACTTCTGATAGTCTTTAGATAATTGGTGGAGAAAGTGCACCATTTGAGTTAGTTCCTTGGATAGTCACTCAACTATGGGATATTCCATCAAAGTCATTTTTGTTCTTTTTAGGACAATAAAGTCACCCAATTTATGGGAATATCCTATCAAAGTCACTTTTATTATTTTGGGACAACAAAGTCACCCAACTATTGCCTTTTGACTCAAATGCAAGGCACATATTTAACATACCATTTTATATTAAAGCCTTATATTTTTAATAATAAAACTTATTCAACCCATAATTATTACTCCCTCCGTACCAGTTTATATGACGCCATTTGACTTGACACAGTTTTTAAGAAAAAAGGAATACTTTTAAAACTTGTGGTTTAAAACAATTCTTAGATATTTGTGTGGTTGTAAATCATTTTATTAAGGGTAAAAAGGAAATTTTTAAAGTTAAATTGTTTCTAATTATAGTAAGGTGACATTATTTTGAGACGGACTAAAAAGGAAAGGGTGTCACATAAAATGGGATGGAGGGAGTATATTTTAACACATTGTGTGGACTTTGAAACCTCTTTTTTGAGCACTCATTTACTCATTGATCGTGAAATGAAATAAGATGAATGCTTTCAATTACCAATCACAAGTGGACTAAAGTTCAAGTCATTTTGTCAACCTGAGAACTACTAGTATTCTCTTATTTCAGATAATTGTTCTCTGCGCAAGGTGAGTAACAGACAAAAATAGTATCATTTGAAGTTGATTCATATATTCAATTCTAGGAGAGCACTAATTGCCAGAAGTGAAAGATTCTAAATTTGTCTTCATACTCCATGTTTAAAATACTTATTTACATAAATGATAAATGACGATTAAGCAGCAACAACATTTGCAATGGAATTAGATATGTTAGTTATACCATGAAATTAGATTTTATGAATCATTGGATCATTAAATGTCAATGTCTGTTTCACTTTTCAATTGGCTTATAATATGTTTCAGAGAGGAACAGCAATTCATCGTGGTCAGTGACATTGTAAAAAAAGTTCAGTGGTGTCATGGGTAGCACATCAGGGGCGAATAAGCTAAGGAACTTCTGAAGTAACCCTTTTCTTCTATTTGGGTTTTAGATGGGTAGTCATGGGTTAAAGATTTATTATTAAAAATAAAGTTTTAATATGATATGTTAATGTGTTTTATGTTTCCGAGTCAAAAGGCAATAGTTGGCTTACTTTGTTGTCCTAAGAAGAATAAAAGTGACTTTGGTAGGATATCGCCATATGTTGAATGACGTTATTGTCCTGGAAAGAACAAAAGTGACTTTAAGGGGATATTCCCATAAGTTGAGTGACCATCCAAGTTAGAATTAGAAAAAGATTCGATGAGAGAAGATGGATTGGTTGAGTAATTGTTAGAGATCAGTTGATTGATAGATTGTTAAAGGAGATTGATTGGTTGGTTGGTTGGTTGATTGATTGTTCCTTATTTTCCAATGTATTTTAATCTTTACCTGGGCATCATCTTATTATGCGGTTTTCAACTTGACTTACAGCCTTATCAAAAGCATTAGAAGGCATTGGTAAAGTAGAAAGATTGTTCAACATTTGGCATGCAGCGCAAACGTTCTACGTCCTCTCCACTTGGGGACTTGCTCTAGTGGGGTGAGTATACATTTATTATTTTTTTTGCTTTTGTATGTTTCCAATCTTACATATAAGAATGCCTTCAGTCCCAAACAAGTTAGGGTTGGCTATATGAATCATCATTGACCATGTGTCTCCATTTTAATTCTTACATATTTCTGGTCTTACATGTTTTAGAAATTTTTGTATTTGGACTGGAACATTGTTGACGTCCACAGAATAAATTTCATTTTCTTGGGTATTTTAGGTTTGCATGTGAACTACAGAACTTTGCGTTAAATTATGTGAATCTGTTAATTTTAGCTTTCACAGTTGAGGCTTCAAATTCTGGAGCAATTGGTAAACATGATCAGACTATATCTTTAAAGAGATAATTTAGTGCAGATTTTGTTCTTTTGATCTCCGTATTTGTAATGTATCTGACTTGACCATGCATGAAGTATATTTTGAAGGGCTTGACTTTTTTTGTGACCAAACCTGTTGTTTCTGCAGGTTGTACAAGAGCCGATCTGTTGTTAGACTTGCTGCTAAAGGGGTTCACAAGACAGGCAAAATGGTTCTAAAGGCTCTTTGAAGATGCATGCTTCTGCTGTGTTGGTTGTGAATAAAGCGTGTAAATGTTTTGCTTCTTGTACAGTCTTGTAAATCAAATCAACGTTATGCTTGACTTCCAATTCGTTTGTGTGTGAATATTGTAAATAGTGTGCAATTTGAAAAGATCCTTACTTTGTTGAGATTGCAATTTTCATGTCGGAGTCTGCCTTTTATCATTCTTATATCTTTTTTCCTTACTATCGGGTTAGTATTGGCGTTTATTTTCAATTCTTTCAGAACCAGCTAGACTTGACAAGTGGTAAATAAGCATCGGGCCCAGAGATTTCAATGTTTTTGGTTCATTTTTCATTTAGAAGATTATTGAGAAAAAAATATATATTATATTACATTGAGTATTACAAGTCATATAAATACTTTTTACTTTTAAATATCAATCCCTTAAATTTCTCCGAACTTTGTTGGCTCACCCTATTTTGTTACCAATCAAGGATTCTCTCTCGGTAATATTCTACTCTAATTATGCTTCTTCTTTCTTCATTACTCCATTAAAATACATCAATGATTTTCTCACTATTATCTTGATTATATATATATTTTTTCAAAACACGATTAAAATGTAGATTTTCGTTTAATTTGAAACTCAGAATCTTGCAAAGGAATAAGAATTATCCTGTTCCATTATGGAGGATAGTAGTTTTCATATACAATTTTTAATCCACAATCAAATATAAGAAGCATTATACAACCAAGTTGTATGGAAAAAGTATTTATACAACCAAATGTAATACACTTTTTTATATATAATTTTCAGTCCACAAAAAAGATAAGCAGTTAGCGTATGAAATGAGTATACAAAACTTAATCCATTTTACATATCAATTTTCAAAATAAGAACTTCTTTGATACCAATTACATACAGTAAGAACCCCAAAAAGAATATCATTTAGTGTATGAAATTAATATATAAACAAGTTTCAACAGGATTGGTTAAACTAAATCATGTATACCAGATTTTGTATCATTTTCATACACTAAAAATCATTAATAAGACACATCATTTGTATATAGCATGTTACATACCAATTTCATACATGTAATACACCTCTTTATATACTATTTTCAGTTCACAGAAAAAATAAGCAGTTGTGTATAACATTGTTATACAAATTGATTTATACTAATTGGTTAAAAATAATACAAGAATATCGGATTGTATATAAATTTCATAGAACCCAAAAAAACTTAAAACTCCGATGAAATTAATAAAAAAATTTAAAAATGGAGATAGAGTATCGAGTTTAGAATTGCACCAATTTTTATGGTACAAATTCTGGTAGTTAATTTTATTTATTAGTAAATTTTTTTCTTCAATAAAACTTGTATTGAGAGAGTATCCGAGTTAATATGAGTTTCTTGGGAGATTTTCTTTAAAAAAGATAACTACGTGGAAAGAAAAAGAAGATATTTCTTTTCTTTTTCAAAATTAAATCTTATTGAAGAGGGAGGGAGAAATGACTGCTAAATGGACTCCTTAATTTTAGCCCACATGTGTATGCATATCTTCCTTAAAATATGCCAAAAAATGGAATAATAACTTTAGGCCTAAAATACAGATAAAATATTTTAACCACTAATTTATAAAATTTGATATGACTTGTAATTAAAAACTTAATTTAGTAATTAGAAAAAAAACTTATTTACTTGGTGTAATAAAGAGTCTTAAATTAATATCTAAGATGATTTTCTCAAGATTATTTACATACTTCCAGATAGGGGTAAACAAAATCGAACCAAACCGCAAATCAAATCAAACCGCAAAAAACACGATTAGAGATTCGATTTGACTTTTTTAGTTAAAACCAAATCAAATAAATTATAGTCGAATTTTTTTAATTGGTTTGATATTGGAAAAAAAAAACTCGACTATAATTGATTGTATTTGGTTTTAACTAAAAAAAGTCAAACCAAATTGAACCAATCCGATATTACATGTATACTATGGTGATGTAATTTATAAATATTTCTTAATTTTTTTTTATAGTTTTTATCTTTCAACATATTATTTCAAGTTTAAACTTAGAATTTTAAATGGTCCAATAAGTTTTATAATCCATAAATATTAGTAACTCAAATAAAGCTCAAATCAATATTACTGCTAACAAAAAATCATTCAATTCAACACTAGGAATGCCAGATATTTATTCTTTAATTTTGCATAAATACATAACTAATTTTATTTTTTTGTTTAATATTTAGTCATGTAGTTAAAACTTATTAGACTTATTTTCGCATGACTAAATACTTTTAAATTATGATTATTTTTATTATGACTTATTAATATGCAATATTTATTCTATGCGATTTCATTATTTTTTTGGTTGAATATTTTATTGTCATCACTCATTTTATATTTTGTGTTATTTTTTTAAAGAAATACCTTAGATAGTTGTATCTTGCTAGGAATATTGAAGCACAAGTTAATTAATATATGTTTATATGAAGACTTTACCGGAAAAAAATTCGAAAACCCCAATCGAAAAATCCAAAAAAATTCAAAGTTGGAAAACTCGACTTTTATTTATTTGGTTTGGTTTATAAATTTAAAAACTCGACACTAATAAATTGATTTGGTATTTAAAAGAGGGAAAATTAGGTAAAATATCAGCCCATCAAACTTATTTACATCCAAAATAATACACTTTAAAAATTATCACTCATTTATTACATTAATTGACTATTTGGTCATATGCCATGCTGCTTCCCCACCCCTTTTTTTTCTTCTTTTCTTTCTTTCTCTTCTTCTTCTCTTCCATTAATGATTTTCAGAGATTTTTAGAAAAGATTTCATCGTTTCGAGCCAAATTGGTGACAAAATAGTCGAGTATCGTCAAATTCATCTCGTCTCAGTACCTGCTCCACAAGAGGTAATATTCTTTACTTAGTTTTATTCTTCTTTTTTATGATTCAGTATCTATTTAAGTTCTGTAATATACTTGGTTTTGTTTAAGTGACTTATATTTATTTTCTGCAATTTGTTGCTTGATTAAGTTCTGCATTTAGTAATTTATAGCCTAAGTTCTGATTTTGCGGTTAAGCTTGGCTGCTGGTTTAAAAAAATGGTTCCCTGTGATTAGCTGCCATCTCTTTGTTTAGTTTCATATTAGTTGATTAGGTAAAAATTTTAGGATAAGAGAATGAATATTTGGGAGTAATCTTCTTCCTATTTTCTTTCTGTCTCAAAAATGATAAGTTGTTAACATCTGAAATTGATTTGTTGAAATCTATAGGTCTTTTCTTGAAGTGAGTAAATTAGAGTTTGTTTGTAGGGAAATTGTTGGCTGCATTCTTCCATAGAAGTTTGACCCTTGGGATTAGATATAACGCTAAATTGTAGAATCAAGTTCTAAAGCCTAGGATTGGATATAAATCTGATCGTGCCTTTATCTTCTCCACGTGTGAAAATTTAAGAGTAAAAGCATGATTTGGACTCAATATTTTCTCTGTTTTTTCTTTGTCTATTTAAAAGGGTGTAAATCGAGCAGACTCAGTATTTATAAATGATTCGATACAGTGATGTCTTATGCAAAGCTTGGTGGAGTTCACTTTATTAAATTTTAATCTTAGATTCAATATGTTGCATAGTCGGTTTCCTCTCTATTTAGGTGTTTTCCTTCTCGTTTAGTATAGCAATTTCTCCTATCCTTTGTAGTTTCTGTGCGTTGGTGTTTAGGATGGTTAAGTCTTAATAGTGTCAAAGATTGATAAATATTCTTGCTTTTTTAGTTCTAATTTTATCCTGCTCTTTTGACTATAAATAAATGGTATAGTTCATTTATACTAGAAATGTCATGACTTCTTATTCTTGCTTCGTTGTTGCTCTAATGGCGTGTACTTGGAATTTACAATTTCATGACATTTGGAAGCTTCCAAAAGGCGGTAAGATGGTTCTAGAAGTTTATCTAGTAACTTTTGATGGAGGGTGAGATTAGGAAGAGGAGAGGGTGGGTTATGCACTGTCAGCTTTTCACCTGCAAAACGCCTTAGAACTTCCCAACTCATTTCTTCCAAGAACAAACTTTCTTCTTCCTACGATGATCATCCCACAAAATCCATCTATATATGTGATATATACACGTTTATACATTATTTATATAATATTAGTATATTATATATACATTATATATACATTATACAACTATTTATATAACATTGACACACTTTTATACACTATTTAATTTAGAAAATAAATATCGATACATTACATAATTATTTATACAATATCGATACACATTTAAATATCATTTATACAATATTAATACATATTTATACACTATTTATACAATATCGATGCACGTTTTTACACCATTTCTACAATTTTGATATATTACATAACTTTTATACAATATCGATACACGTTTATATACCATTTATACAATTTTGATACATTACATAACTTTTATACACTATCGAGACATTACATATACATTAAGTATACATGTGGCTATTTTTGTTGTAATTGTTTTTTGTTGCTAGTTCATTTTTGGGCTATTTTTTTGTAAAGAAAACTTGGCTATATTTATTGTAAACTAATTATTTTATTGTACATATTTGAAATTATTCCTTTAAAAAATCTGAACCAATCCGGTCCATGTACACCCCTACTTCCAGAGTATGTTGTTTTTGTTGAATCAAAATAACTTACTCTGGTTTTGATGGAACATTCTACCACAAACCCATATTTTCCTATTCAAGGAAAAATGAGTTTTAACTTGTATGCACCGACAATATATAGAATTATTTTTATTGTTTAAGCAGGTAATTAAGTAACCTTTAGTCAAGATTATAAATCTCATTTCATAATATCATGTATTTTTACTTGTTGAAAAAAGTAACATTGTAAAATAAATTCTTTACCTTGACAATACATGTAAATAAAATGATAAGATCTGAGCTCCATGACGCTGACGTGTTGGCAAAAAGGTGTTTGTTAACTCTCACATACTTACGGGTGGGCATTCAGTTATTTAGTTCAGTTTTTTAAAATTTTGGTTCAAATTTCTGGTTTTCGATTATGAGAAAGGGTACAAAATCATAATTTGTCTTAACCTTTAGTGTCAACCAATTTCTCATAATTACCGGGTCTTTCCATTAAGTGAATCTTATTAGACACTCTCTTACCTCATAATCTAGGAGGCATAACTATTAGATCGATCTATCAAGAAATCCTAAATTAACACAACAGGACAACAACAAGTTCACATGGGTGTTTTAATATCACTACAATTAATTTAGGAATTGTTCTAAGAGCTGATCATCTTACAGTCTAGCTCTCTCTATGATTCGGGTCTAACCTTTTCATTATGCACAAAGTCTAAGCCTCAAATCATACATAACAAATACATCTAAAAGGTCTCGTCTCTCTCATGATTAACCTAGCCATCATCATCACCTGACACCTTTCTTTCTCACCGGAATAGACACTCAGGCCACTGGTCAACCAGAATCTATGGCTGGCCAGACATCCCTAAACACATCCTAGGAAAACTTCCCACCCCTACCCCAAAACCCTTCCAAGATACCTATCATCACTCCGCCTGATGAATCGCAAGCCACTACACATCGTAACTTTGCTAATCTCCTGAAACTCACGATTGATAATGCCCCCAAAAGCACTATCAAACCCAACATACAACCCATCCTGATCAAGTAGTATAGCTATGTCAATGGCATTCCTCGTGTTGTTTAGACGGAGGAAGAGGTTAATAGGATGAATATCATAGAGGATCTATAATTTGCTATCACTGGGAAATTCTCTTATGGCTGGCCAGATATAGAAGACCTAAGAATTCAAATACCTAAGCAGCTTAAGGTGAAAGGAGACTGTAAAATAGGTCTATTGCGAAATTGTCATATTCTTATGAGATTTGAACTCATGGAGGACTTTGTGAATGTGATGGCAAATAATGCATATTATATTAATGACAAAGACGGTTACTCCTATCAGATGAAGCCATCAATATATGATGATCGATTTAAGGTGGAAAAAGAAACTATTAAGGTGGAAAAAGAAACTACACAAGCTATGTCATGGATATCTTTCCCTAATCTTAAGCCTATCTTTTTTGTGAAAGAGTCCTTATTCTCACTTGCCTCTGCAGTGGGAAAGCCAATCCACTTGGATATGGCTACTGTGAATAAAACAAGACCCAGTTGTGCAAAAGTAAAGGTGCAAGTGGATCTACTTGCAGATCTTCCTAAGTATGTAGAAATGGAGATTGTCAATTCAAAGGCCAAGGAATCCAGAATTGAGAAAGTTAAGATACGATATGACTTCCTGCCTAAGTATTGCAAAGAATGTAAGCTCTAAGGTCACGATGAAGAGGAATGTAGAGTTTTGCACCCTGAACTGAAGCCAACTCAAACAGATAATTGGGACAAAGACAAGAAAGAAGAAGAGGAAGCCACAAAACCAAAGGAATACAGAGAAAAGAATCCTGGAAAAGCCCGCCAGGGGCATCCTACGAGGAGAAGATTCACTAATAAGGGATACTTTAGTAAGATGGCCTCAAATCCAGATCTAGATGCACAGTAAGAGTTTCCAACCCATTTGCTACCTTGGTAGATGAAGGGAAGGGGCAAACATAAGATACAGAAGACACAAGAGCAAATAAAATTATTATTACATCAATTGATAAATCGGAAGAAGAACAAAGTAAAAAGCAAAAACAACAGTCAACAAAAGACTGGGTTTTCAAGTCATTTGGCAATCCAGAAGGGGAAGTGATCCCATCCTCAGCAGCTGAGCAAACCCCTGCAACACAAAGTCCAGAGGTTAATATTACCTTGAAGTCAGGAGATACCATATATGAGCACACTGTAGAGACAGAAAAAGAGAGCAAAGCAGAGGAAGGGATACGTCCAGCCACTGAAACAACAAAAATCCCTGCAAAAGAAAAAGAAATCAAATCAGATAAGAGCTTGCAACAAAGTAGTACGGGCAGCACAAAATCCTATGACCTTAGTAATAAAACTTCTGGGGTAAATCATGCAACACAACAGTGAATCTCATAAATAAGTGGTGAGAAGGGCCTCTAAGGAGAATGATTCAAGTGTGTGGACTACACATAGGGATAATCTGACACCAACTGGGTATAAAATACTTATCACTATGGACATACCATAAGAAATCTATGAGTATTTGACCTGGAGTGGTGAAAATCCAAATGGTGTTCTACACAACATCCTAACTCATAATATTGAGGAGGGAAAGAACTATGGTCTATTAGAAGGTGAAGATGCAAAAGAGAGTTCAGATCAAGGGGATTACATTTTCAGCAAAGGGGATTTATCCCCAAGGACCATTAACAATATTAATTCAGGAAGAAAAGGGAAAAAACAAGGTAATGTTGAGGTCACACAGCCTATCAGAGTTCAGCCAAAGAGAAGTAGGGTTTCACAAAAGACAAAGAATCAACGAAGGCAATAATATGGAATATTAGATCTGTGAAGTCTAAAAAAGCTTTCCAGAGAGTTCAAATGATGCACAAGTTTCATAATTTTTATTTCATTGCACTGTTAGATCCTATTCAACATATTAGGACCATCAACAGATATAAGAACAAGGTTCAGATTCCACTAGTGTTTCATAACTGTTCTGGAAAAAATTGGTTCTTTGTTAACCATGGTTTTACTGCTTCTATTATTAGTAACACAGATCAACAAATCACCATTCAACTATGTGAGATCTCTAGTGGCATGACTTTTCTGGTTACCGTGGTCTATGCAAAATGTGACAAGAATCAAAGATTGAAGCTATGGGAAGACATCTACTCAATTTCCACTGGGCATCATGATCCTTGGCTAATAGGGGGAGATTTTAATATTGTGCTAAATGGGCTGAGAAAATTGGTGGAGTTCCAGTGATAGATACAGATGTGGATGATTTTCAGAAGTGTATAGAATCTTGTGATCTGGTACAGGTGCAGTACATGAGAAGCCCCTTTACCTAGTGGAATGGAAGGGGGAGAGCTGATTTTATTTTTGAGAGGCTTGACAGAGTCTCAATTAACTCTGAGGTGCAGAATGTCTTTTCACATACTGAAGTTGATCACCTACCTAGAGATGGGTCAGACTATTCACCCTTATTTCTTACTTGTAAAAACAAAAACACCACATTTCAAAGACCTTTCAAGTGTCTGAAATTGTGGACTGATCATGCTGATTTCAAGGAGATAGTCAGAAGAAACTAGGACAATCATATTACTGATAACCCTTTCCTGGATTTCAAAAGAAAAATCAAGCATGTTAAGAAGGCCCTCACCATGTGGAGTAGACAAGCCTATGGGGACATCTTTCAGCAGCTAATCATTAGAGAAGAAATTGACAAAATAAAGGAGAAACTCTTTGAAGATCACCCCTCTCCTGAGAACAGGGCTGTGATGCAGAAGGCAAAGTATGAATATACCAGATACCTTCAACTAGAGGAGCTCTATTGGCAACAGGAGGTGGGATATGATTGGTTTGAAAGTGGAGATAGAAATACTATGTTTTTTCATAGTATTGTCAAAGGAAGGAGAAATAGACTCAAGATCTCCAGAATTTTAGATGACCATGGAGTTTGGCTAGAAGATGATGAGCTAATTCCTAATGAGGCCATAAGTTTTTACTAGAAGAAATTCACTCAAGGGAGAGATGCTATTGAATTCCCCTTACTTGATCATATTCCTGAATTAATCACAAAATCATATAATGTGTTGTTAGAATCTCCTCCTGATGTTTCTGAAATTAAGAAGGCTGTTTTCAATCTCAATGGGGACAGTGCATGTGGCCGTGATGCTTTATCTGGGAGATTTTTTCAGTCTTGTTGGGACATTGTGAGTGGTGATGTGACTAGATTGGTTTTGGGCTTCTTTGCAGGTAACACCCTCTCTAAATCTATTACTCACACTAATCTGGTTCTCATTCCTAAAAAAAGAGAATGTACAATCTTTCTCAGATTTGAGACCAATTAGTCTAAGTAACTTTGTGAACAAAATTCTCTCTAGAATTGTGCATGATAGATTGGAGTACTTTCTACCTAGATTGATTTCCCCTAATCAATTAGGTTTTGTTAAAGGTCGAAGTATTACTAAAAATGTCCTATTAACCCAAGAGTTGATCTCTGACATAGGGAAAAGAGGGAATCCCTCCAATGTTGTGCTCAAACTGGATATGGCCAAAGCTTATGATAGGGTCTCTTGGTTTTTTTTGATGAAGGTCTTGAGGAAAATGGGTTTCTCTAATAAGGTGGTTGATGTCATTTGGAGATTAATCTCTAATAATTACTATTTAGTTTTATTAAATGGACAGACTGATGGGTTCTTTCACTCTTCTAGGGGAGTGAAACAGGGGGATCCTTTATCCCCTGCTCTCTTTATCTAATCAGCTGAGGTTATGACACAAGCCCTCAACCACCTATTTGATGATGAAGGCTTTGTGAGATATGGCATGCCTAAATGGAGCTCTAATCTGAATCATCTAGCCTATGCTGATGATACAATTATAGTCTCATCCTCTAGCACTTATTTTATGGAGAAAATAATAAAGATTTTGTAGGAATATGAACAGGAATCTGGTTAAAAGGTGAACAAGGATAAAAGTTTCTTCTACATGCATCAGAACACTCCTAGTGAAGTGGTACAACAGGTGGAACTTACTTCAGGAATGGCTAAGGGATCTTTCCCCTTAAAGTATCTTGGTTGCCCACTTTCACATTCCAAGAAAAAGAAGGAGCATTACTCATAATTACTGGACAAGGTAAGAAGCAAGTTACAAGCCTGGACGGTGTTATTAAGGATTGTCATGCCCCGAGGCTACCCCATAGATGCAACACGGTGCTTAGTGTCACAAGTGTCCCCAAGCTAACCCATGGCCTGTCATATCTATACAAATTCTGATAGAAACATACACTGTGCAAAAGATGAAAACAGTTTAATATCTGAAGTGGGAAAGAGCCCCAAAATATCTGAATATAAAATATATAAGAGAATATAATGCATCTGAAAATAACACTAACAAATCAATGACTGAAACTAGCCTATGTCTGAAAGCCTCTAACTGATGGGAGTTGCTGGGACATGCCCCCAACTAACTCTAATAATCTGAAACTAAAAAGTAAAGACTGAAAGATAAAACATGTCTATCGTCCTCGAACTATGAGGACTCACCACTGAAGCTGCTGAGTAAGGGATAGAAGTCTATCTAACCGCGGTCTGGATGCTGGGCGCCTGAACCTACATCATAAAATGATGTAGCACAAAAGTATGCGTCAGTACTTCGAATGTACTGAGCATGCGGGATATGTGCTAAACTGGACAACATAACAACTGAACAGGGAATATACATACTGAAGCATAAATTAAATGGTAAGCTAGATGCTATGACCAAGTTCTAACATGAACATATAATATGCTGAGCTGGATAACTGAAACAGATACTGAGTACATAGTCAATGCAATATAAGTATGACTGTGGGAGATACTATTAACCGACATACCCTAAGCTGAGCTGACTATGGGGCCAACCTATGACCCTGGATAGAAGGGTGTTCATACCATTCCAAGGGTATGAACAAAGCTGACGTGGATCCACTAAACTAATATCCACAAGGGACAAGGGTGTCAAGCCTAATCTGACGGGTGACCCCTTTAGAACCTATGGTGGCATCGTAGTTCTGGGACTCAGGGACGGCTACTAAAGGTATCAGCCTAGACTGGTGGGTGAGCCTTCATCCCTTCGTCCGCTTGGTGCTAAGTTTACTCCCAGCTGAATACATAAGCACTAAAATGCAAGATGAAATACTGGATAGCTCAAAATACTGATAATCATCTGAGAATGCAACATACATATAGTGAAACTGATGGCATTATAATTCTAAAGTGTGATTGTCTGAATTATCTGCCTAGCAAGTATAATTTATGCATACTAAATTTAAGACAAGCTAGGGTTACTGAGTCCTGTACATATGACTATACTAATTCTCCAAGAAACATGAAATGAATATCATTTAAACAATAGCATCTGAATTTAAAGGAATCCCTAAGATTTAGGAACCCCAGGTCTGAATATTTCATGGAGAATTGAAGAATTGAAGAACCAACTAAATTCTAGGGACCTAGTGGGTGAAAGGAACCCACTAGTGAAATTCCACATACCTGGAGAAGAAACTATGGAGAAAATCCTTGGGTTTAGGGCTGAGCTTGAAGGAGACCTCCTACTTGTTCTTGAGAGAAATCTTTCGCCTCTTTTTCTTCTTTTCTTTCTAAGTCTGATGATTTTTAAGAGAATATGTGATTTAGGTAGTTTTTGACAAATAAACTAGTCTTAGAATAACCAAAATGTCGTATCTTAGGCCTTAAAAGAGGTAGGAAAAGTCCAAAACACCCCTGGGAAAATAAAAGAAATTTGCTGAAAAAAATTGCGACTCAAGTTCCACGGATGGGTTCCACGACTCGTGGAGGCTTCCACGGATCGTGGAAACCTGTCGTGCTTCTTGGCCCTTTTTGTCTAGCTGCGGGTCTGAGTTCCACGAATTGGGTTCATGGCTCGTAGATCCTTCCACGGTCTGTAGAACCCACTTGTGGTTCTCAGAGGAACGGCTGGCCTCAGGTCTGGTTCCACGACTTGGGTTTACGACTCGTGAATCCTTCCATGGTCCATAGAACCCAATCATGGTTATCAGAGAATTCTTCAAGTCTCTGATCTGATTCCACAGGTCCAGTCCATGACTCGTGGAAACTTCCACGAGTCGTGGATCCAACTCGTGATTCAGGCTGATAGTAGGAAAAATTAATTCTTTCTGGTTTTCCGAGGTAAGTCTGGGCTTGGAAGTTCTGGGGTATTACAATATCTCCCCCTTGGGATCATTCATCCTCGAATGAAGATTGAACAAGTTGAGTTTGGAGGCAAAAGGGCTAAAATACCTACCAAACGAGTACTAGAAACTGATACCTATTGAACTGAGTCCCATGAGTATGCAAATATGCTGAAATGCAAGAATAGCTGAGGGAACATGATACTGAGGCTGAAGTACATGAGAGTAAACTGAGAAACCGGAGAGGAACTATTACCTCAAGGTGAAACTGAATCGGAGGGAAAGAGGTGAGGGTACTTGGCCATCATGGCTGCTTTTGCTTGCCAAGTAGCTCTCTCTACGGACTGATTCCTCCACAAATCTTTTACTGAAGCGACTTTCTTATTTCTTAACCTACGAACCTGACGGTCAAGAATCTCAACTGGAACCTCCTCATAGGTGAGGCTATCCTTCACAACCACACTCTCTAAAGGTACTATCGATACCGGATCACCCACACACTCTCTAAATGTACTATCGATGCCGAATCACCCACACACTTCTTCAACAAGGAAGTGTGAAAGATGGGATAAACCGCTACTAGTTCTGCTGGCAACTCTAACTCATAAGCCACACTACCAACCCTTTTCAGGATTCTATATGGACTTACATATCTGGAGCTGAGCTTTCCTTTCTTGCCAAACCTCATCACCCCCTTCATGGATGACACTTTTAGGAAGACCCAATCATCGATTTCAAACTCTAAGTCCCTTTTCCTCACATCTGCATAGGACTTCTGGTGACTCTGAGCTACCTTTAGTCTATCTCTGATGAGCTGAAATTTCTCCATAGCCTGATGAACCGAATATGGACAAATCAAGGCTGCTTCACCTACTTCAAACCAACCAACCGGTGACCTGCATCTACACCCATAAAGTGCCTCATATGGGGCCATCTGAATACTAGAATGGAAACTGTTATTATAGGCGAACTCTATGAGAGGTAAGTGATCATACCAACTACCCTTGAAATCAATTACGCAAGCTCTCAACATTTCCTCTAAGGTCTGAATGGTACGCTCTGCCTGACCATCCATCTGCGGATGAAATACTGTACTAAGATTAACCTAAGTACCAAGACCTTTCTAAAATGATCTCCAGAAATGAGATGTAAACCGAGGACCCCTATTTGAGATGATAGACAAGGGAACCCCATGCAACCTGACTATCTCGCTGATGTAGAATGTGTCATAGTCCTGCTCTGAATCTATAGTCTTGACAACCAAGAAGTGAGCTGACTTAGTGACTCTGTCTACTATCACCCAAATGGAGTCATGCTGTCTGCGAGTACGAGGTAAACCCGTAATGAAATCCATGTTGATCATTTCCCACTTCCAAGTAGGAATGCTAATATCCTGAGTCACACCTCCTGGTTTTTGGTGTTCTACTTTAACTTGATGACAGTTGGGACACTTAGCCATAAAATCTGCGGTGTTCCTCTTCATGCCGTTCCACCAATAGACTTCCCGTAGATCATGGTACATCTTAGTGGCACCCGAATGAATAGAATATCTAGAATTATGGGCTTCAGTAAGGATCTGCTACCTCAACCCACCCATATCAGGTACACATAATTGACCCTGGTAGCGAAGCACACCATCTCCCTCTTGGGAGAAAACCTCTACTCTCTGCTGATGAACGTCACCTTTCAACTGAAGCAATATGGGATCACTGTCCTTTCTCTTTAACCTCTGCTACCAATGAAGATTTTGACCCATTCTGGAGTATCACACCACCATCTATTGTGTCCATAAGGCAAACTCCTAAACGAGCAAGCCTGTGAACATCTCTGGCTGGTTCTTTCCTTTCTTCCTCGACATGTGACACACTATGATTTCTAAGGGTTATGTTTATCATATAGTTTGGGTTATGGATTCAGAGTCTGAAACCCCATCTCTTCAGTCAGTTCCTGTTATAAATGAACTTTCTGAAGTGTTTCTCAAGGATCTTCCCGGAGTCCCTCCCGAGTGGGAGATTGACTTTGGGATAGACCTTCTCCCAGATATATAACCTATATCTATTCCTCCTTACAGAATGGCTCCAGCGAAGCTTAAAGAATTGAAGGACCTTCTTGGCAAGGGTTTTATTAGGCCCAATATATCTCTCCATGGGGTGCTCCATCCCTATTCATGTGAAAGAAATATGGTTCTCTCAGAATGTGTATTAACTACCGTCAGTTGAACAAGGTCACAATAAAGAACAAGTATCCATCTCTAGGAGTGATGACTTGTTCGATCAACTTTAGAGTGTCAGCTATTTCTCCAAGATTGAATACATCCACGTGGACACCATACAAGTAGTGTGTCTAAATTTTCAAAGTAAAAACCACGGCCGCTAACTCAAGATCATGTGTAGGGTAGTTCTTCTCATGAATCTTAAGCTGTCTCGATGCATAATCAATCACCTTACCATTCTACATTAACACACAACCCAAACCAATCCTAGAAGCATCACAATACACAACAAAGTCATCTAGGCCCTCGGGTAGATCCAACACTGGAGCTTTAGTCAATCTAGTCTTCAATTCTTGAAAGTTCTTCTCACATAGCTCAGACCACTGAAATTTAACCTTCTTCTGAGTCAACCGAGTCAAAGGGAAAACAATGGAAGAAAACCTCTCCACAAACCTCCTGTAGTAACCAGCTGTCATGCCCCGAGCCTACTTCCTGGATGTAACACTGGACCTAAGATAACAAGTGATATCAAGATAACCCTCTGACATTAGCATGACTTAAAAACTGAAAAAAACATAATAACGGAAGCTTAACTGAAGTAATAAGCAACTCAACCTGTTTATATAATCAAAAGTCTAAGGATGAAAATCTAAATACAGCTGAATATCTGACTCTATGTCTGAAAGCCTCTACTACTGGCGAGCTACTGGGACAAGCCCCCAGCTAACTCTAAATACTGAAATACTGAATATACAATCTATATACTGAAATGAAACTATACTCCAAGTCCTCGAAGGAGAAGGACTCACCAAGTTTACTGGGTGTGCTGCTGATCTACTAGCCACGGACTGGGAGCGGGCTATAGAATCTACATCATAATAGGATACAACATAAAGAAATATGCTGTCAGTACTATGAAATGTACTGAGTATGTGATATATACATATGTCATGATAAAATATACTTGAAAGCATGCTTAAAACTGAGTTCATGCATAAATAGAAGAAATCATAAGTAAATATCAAAATTAAACGTAAGTCATGACATAATAAGCCAATCTTTAAAATAAAATATCATATAACTTAAAAGCTTGAAAACATTCATATGAGAGTTTCTTATAACCGACAATAGACCATGTGATCTACATGGAATCTTACTATATAACCCTAGTTAGAAAAGCTGCCCCGAACTCTGCCAAGGTACGGGGCACCATAGTTCAACTATATAACCCTAGTTGGCAAAGCTGCCATATGCCCCACTAAGGCAAGGGCACCATGATGTCATAGAGTGGAACCACATTCATAAGCCCATCGGGCGATACATAACCTACGCTGGTAACATAGTTTCTGGACTTGGATAATCAAACCCTCATCGTTCGGTACTAAATACTACTCCCAAAACATACGTATAGCTCATATAATACTTGTGACATATCGATGCCAAAACTGTTCATAGCTTAGATAGACATATCTAGATGCCAAACCTTTCATAAAATATAAAGACATATCTGATGTCCAAAATTGTTGTAAAAGTATAAGGACATATCTGATGTAATGCAATTCTCATATCACAAGTCTTAAAACTTAGCATAGCCATAATTTAAATTATACTTTTCTTTATAAATTCATAGCTTGAAGAATTAGGCATGCAATTTCATAATGCTTAAGGTCATGTTATCTAAACATGCCAAATTTCACTTGAAATATGCAATTCGATGAAATCATGCTAGAAGCCATTCTTAATGCATGGGCTTTTGAGAACACTTATAGAATCCTTTATAAATTATGGGTAAGAGATGAGAAACCATGAACTGATGATAATAAACTGAATTCATAATAATTTTACAAATTGAACAAGGGTTAGTCTTCAAATCATGAATAGGAAACCATTTATAAGACTTCATGCAAATTGAGCGTTAGGATTCATAGGAGAATCATGAGGAAACAACTTATAGAAGAATCCGTGAGAATTGGATAAGAACCCTAATTTAGAAATTCATAAATTTAATTTAGAAGATTGGGGTTTTAGGCATAAGGGTGAAGGGATTCCCTTATTGAATACCCAGATACCTTTATTGAAGCTAACCCAACTGAAATTGAAAAGAAAAGGAGGCTTAAACTTGGAGCTTGAGACTTGGAGCTTGAGAGAGTTACTTTCCTCTTTTGGTGGATGGATGAGGGAATGAGATGGGACTTAGGCTAATAGGTCTAGAAATCATGCTAAGAATGACCAAAATGACCTCACTTAGGAGTTAAAAGGGTGGGTAATTATAGAAATACCCCTGGGACTTAATTAAGAAAAACTATTTTAAAAACTTGGCTTCAGGTTCTATGGGTCCCTTCCACGAGCCGTAGAAGTAACCACGAGTTGTGGATTGGACACGTGGTTCTTGAGCCCAAAAATTAAGCTGCAGAAGACCTTTTATGATTTAACAGAATGATTCGTAGAAACTTATACGATTTGTGGAACCCACTTGTGGTTCTTGGGGAGACTGGCAACCCTTAGTTTGAGTTCCACGAGTTGGTTCCACGACGCGTGGAACCACCCACAGATTGTGAACCTGACTCGTGATTCTAGGACCTGAGGATGATCAGCAGGACTGGTTTCATGGGTCACTTCCACGGGTCGTGGACTTGACTCGTGAGCTTTGGAAGTTTCAAATTTTTTAGAGTTTCTAACTTTAAAAGCTGAATAAAATTCCGGGGTGTTATAATATCTCCCCCTTGGGATCATTCGTCCTCGAATGAAGACTGAGCAAGGAAAACCGTAGAGAAAACAGCCCAACCAAACAACAAGACATGAAAACTGAAGAATATACATGAAAATTGAGCTTGCAACTTTAAATATGACTGAACCAACTTCGAAAAACATGAATGCATACTAAGATTATGAGGGGAACTGATGGAATAGAATTGGAGGGACATACTAAGGAGGAAACTATTACCTCAAGCGGAAACTGGATCGGAAGGAAAGAAATAAGGGTACTTGGCCTTCATGGCTGATTCTGCTTCCCAAGTGGCTCCCTCAACTGAGCTTTATAGACTGAAGTACTAATGCGGTAATTGACTTCTAACTGAAATATAACTGGGCTAGATTCATGAGACATGTATGCACACTGAGAGCGTAAGAACAACTAATAGTACATGAAACTGAATATCTAACCTTACGCCTGGTTTAGATTAAGGGCAGGGACATATCTGGAACTCATAAAGAACAAACGCATTTTAGAAATCGCAGTTAATCGAAAGGGACGTCAAACTGAGAGAAGTAGATATACGGGAAAACTATCCTCCTTTAAATACCACTTTACCAATTGCAACTAACAATCTCAACAACGCACATGTAGATACTAAGGTCTGAGTCTAACTACCTGTTTCTCCATGCCTAAGCCTATCTCGGCTAAATCTCTTGCATCTAGAATATCCTCTAAGATTAGTATTTCTCCTTATCACAATAACCAACTAACCTTGAGCTCTTTAAACAAATGGTCACTAGTTGTACAAAGCAAGAGTCCACATGCATTTCATCACGATATTCAAGCCTATAACTATGGTCACCTTATGGTTTTGGTGCTTACCCTATTCATAACTCCTCCCCGTATCCCTAGCATAATTAGGAGTCGCAACTTCAAGAACTTCTACAGAGGGACATACTAAAATTCCTCATCTAACTATTTTGCATGAATAATCCTTACCTCACAATTCACCCACACCTAGAATCCAAGGTAGAACAAGTACACCAACCAGGAAAAGAAATTTTCTACCTCCCAGCTAGGCTACTACAAGGCCTTCTCCCCTAACACTTATAACAACATAATCCAGATTTACTGAAAGAAATGAGTGGGAGCATGAGTGTCATGAATGAAGGATTACAAATTGATCTTGACTTACACTTAGCGTGATCAAGCCACTCAAGATGAGGCTTGGGGAATTGAGCACAATAGGCATGAGTACTTCACATACAGGGTACGAAGCTGGGATTTATAGAATCGCAGATTAAGAGTAAAATCATTGTCTGAAGCAATCACTTGTCATTCTAGAAGCTGAATATGAGTGTGAATCTGAATGGAGTGCGTAAATCTGAAATAGGACCATGGCGCTGACATACAAGGCATGCAAAAGGTATTATAATGGCAGAAGTATACTTAGGACGCTAGGATGGAAATAAGCTTCTGCCTTCCCTCCTAACTTTGTTCTAACACCCAAAAGCCTCACTACCTGAGCCTCTAAAATCTGACCGATTCTACACCTCACCCTCTCCCCCTTAAATTCATGCTACCCTTCTAAGTCTATGGACCTCTCACCAATCTCTCAAAGGAACTATGATCATTTTACCCTAACAGAACATACACTACTCCAGAATCTAGCACGAATACCCACTTCCTTCTATAGTCTAAGACTCTCTTTCGCCTAAAAGTCCAGGCCTCAACCCATCTATCTCCACTTTGTTCTAAGTTAAGACAACTCACAACCAAATAAGAATAGGGATCTAGGGAATATGGATGCATAAAGGAAGAAAATCTAGTGACATACCTGATTCAAATTCTGGAGGAATATCTGACCCGACTGGCTAGGCAATGAAGGAAAATGGTTTTAGAGTTGAACACCACAGTTGCTCCGCTTAGCTGAGGGGCAATCCCTGACCCTATGGCCTAACTGACCACACCTAAAATACCCCTTCTTCCCTATAAGGCACTCACCTAGATGAAACTTATTGCAACTACTACAATGAGGGTACCTCAAGGTCTTTGGAGCCCTATTGTGACAAGACTGAGAATCGAGTGCAGGTGTGCTAACTAAAGATGGGGTTGGTATGAATGACCTCTGCTTAAAAGACGACTGGTTCCATGTTCTGGTCTTCTTTTTCTTCCTCTTCCCCTTCTCATTCAATTGAGTTGTCATGGGTTGAGCCAACATACATATGGCTTCAGAAAATTCCACATTTGTAACCTCATGATCTGGAGCGATCGGATTAGCATTTCTCATGGGGTTTCTTTGCGGAAACATTATCTGAAATGTGTATGGAAGGTATTAGAAGAGTAAATAGAGTCAAACTCTATCGCACGATAGTGAACATGAAAGAAATGAAGTTTTTCCTAAATCACCTCATAGCCTCTCTCTCATAAGTATGACCACCAGACTCTAAGTATCACTAGAGCTACAAAATAGCATCAACCCGCACAACCTGATCACATAAAGCATACACCACCACTGAATCTCGGACTCACTGTTGAGTCTGTTTAACCATGGTGATGGAACCTCATACTAACTAGAACACCGCTGAAATTTGGAATGTCCAGCCTAACTCAAAGGTTAGCGAAGGACTAGGTGTCCAAGGCCAACTGTCACTCCATAACTGAAAATGGGGTAGCTAAGTCATCTGAACTCATTGCCTTACAACCCTAGAAGCTAAAACCAAATAGAATAAACCATGAACCACCCGAAGTAATTTGCTAGGCCACGATTTTGAAACTCAATCTCAATTGCCAATCAATGCCTCTGTCGGAACCCATAAGTAGACCCATACGCTATTGATGAACAGTCAGGTGATGGAGCCCACTATGCAAGTTTCCCAATCCATAACTACTACTGAGACTTATTTCCCTTAAAGAAGATAACAAGGAAGCCACGACCGATGCAACAAGCTCCCAAATGTAATAATGGGAATATCCACTACCTCAATCTCAGACTAGAAGGAATTCTGACCTTGAACCAATCGAAGGAAAAGCTACTGCTATCTGAAGTCGGTCGAATCAAGTCAACAACACACAAACCCAAACAATCTCGCAGCCGACACCTTAGCCAACTACTAAAACACATAATCACGAACAAGAAGTCATCACCCTCCTTCGCAAACCTAACAAAACCCTTTCCAAGGAAACACCAAGCCTTACAAGCTCTCTCTCAGATGCAACCTGGAGGTATTCCCTTAGCTCCCACAACTCCTATCGGCAATACTTAATACAATGGAATGAGGGTAGGCCGAATGCCTAACTCAACCAGAATGCTATAGCCCATCACACCTATGATACTATAGTCAATGCTTAGCAAAAATGCTACAGCAGGAATGCGACCACCATACCACAATCAACACCTCTCAGGGACATCTCACCCCATCCACTACTAAAAAGAGACAAACTATCGAAAAACACGCTAATAGACTATGAATTCAAATAATAAATAAACTAAACAAGTAACACAGGAAATCACATAAGCAAACACACAAGAGGGGGAGAATCACAATGCGAGCAATGCTATCACCAACCAAAGGTAAATAGCGTCATACCTGGAGCAACAACATCAGGAACCTCTACCTCTGGCCCACCAAGAGGAGTATCAAACTGACAATATCTATCACTGGACTGAGTAGTTAAAGCTAAAGGCTCTATCATCCCTCAACGGGGATAATCTCTAGAATAATGTCCCATCACACTACAATTATAGCAACCCAAAGAAGCCCTACTTTAACACACGATGCCTCTTGACTCTGGATGGATACCTCAACCACTATAGCCCTACTGGCTATCATGACCCTGCTGACTGGAAGGTGGGACCATAGGGCAATCCCTAACAAAGTGCCCACGCTACTTGAAGCGATAACAAGCTTTACCAAATGAAGTCTGATGGAAAGATCTTGATGAACCTGAACGTCCACCATGGCCTACACACTCTGAAGGCAAACCCTGAAGAATATGATATATACCTTGCCCACTCTGCTCAACATGCCCTACACAACCACTATCTGGAACCTGTGGAGCAACTAAAATTGGTCTGCTAGATAAGAAGCAACGGAACTGATCCCTAGTAGACAATCCCCTACCTCAAGTCTGAGAACCTCAAAAACTACCCTGACAATAATGCTTCTTACTACTTCCTCCATATGCCTCATGACATAAACCCTCAATAGCCCAAGCATGGCCAAATACCAGAAGGAAAGTTGTTCCAACATTAATCAAGTGCTCGATCACCAAATGAAGTGGTGAAATCAAACCCCCAACAAAGCTCTGAATCCTATTTGACTCTAAAGCCATAGCCCTAGCAGTATGTCGAACCATCTCATGATACCTCGCTTCATACTCCAACACTGACATACTACCCTGCTGAAGAACTGGAGGCTTAACCCTGGCTGAAGTACCACTCATAGAATCGGGTACTGAAATACCCACCGGATGACTTAGAGTCCTAACCACAGCGTCCTGAAGAACTGGGGTATCCTAAAACCCTACTAGAGGCTGGGCTGGCCCCACACCCCCTATCTGATGAAATCTGCTCTCACTTTGAAGTCTCGGCAGTGAAGAAAGCACTGAAGCAACAGGCACAGAAGCCTCGACATCACCCACAATCGAACTTCTCTTAGGCATCTGAGAAGGAATGAAACAATCAAAGTTTAGAAGTCAATAGAGCCAAGAACGCATGATAAGAAGACAAGAAGATGGAACTTTTCCTAACAATGCCCTACAACCTCCCGCAGATAGGATATGGACGTCATTGTACCGATCCACGAGACTCTACTTAGACACCTGCTTCTGTTCTACCACACCGATGAACCGCACTCTGATACCAAGATGTTACGACCTAATTTCTCAGGTCATGATGGAACCTACAACCCCCTAGTAGGTGAACCAGTTCCCATAGCCCAGAATGGTTAGTAATAGGGTACTACCTCTCCAATATGCATAATAAGTAGAAGTAAGCGGAAGAAGAATATAAAGTTAGAACCAAGCGGAAGCAATAACCTGAATATAAACAAAATGAAACTACATCAGCCCCAAGACTTGGTATTGACAGTACAGAAGCTTCTAATAGAATACAAGTGCTAGAAGTAACAAAATGATAAGTACTATTGTCTCTGAATATACAAAGAGTAACAGTACAAGAGATGAGATATGGTCAAGCTCCAGTCGACAGACGCTCACCCTAGTCTCGAATGTACAAAAGCTGCATGATTCGCCAACGCGATCAATGGCGAAAGCTCAACTAATATCTGCACCAAAAAGATACAGAAGTGTAGTATGAGCACCAATTGCAAAGCAATGGGTACTCCCCAGTAGGCATCATCGGCCAACTGAGCACATAGATGATATAAAAATAGTAATATAACAGATAGCAAGAAAAACAGTCATAGAAGCAATAGAGAAAGTATAAAGAACTAGAATGGAGAATAAACAACCAAGAGTTATAAGCATACAATGCTAGCATATAAGACGTACATACCACAGAAACACAGGTGTATGGAGGAAGAACGCAACTAGAATCCATGAAACAATAGTATATAAAAGAAGAAAGCTTAGAAACATGACGGTATACCGGTAACCTCAAGTAAAAAGGGAAAGAAGAGAAGAAATTTCACATACTAAAGAAGGGATCAATATACTAAAGGAAATCATATTACAAATCCAACTTCAAAAATAATATAAATATAGATCAACCTCACAAGCATAAACCTGGGATAGAATAACTAAGCCACAATAACCGAGAGCTACCACTCAGAATCAGGATAAAGAATCACAACCGACAACCCACAACTGCTCATGAGGACACACAAGAGAGCCTCAAAATATAGGACTCAGTAACCCCTCAATACTCAAAGTCCATAAATCGGAGCCTGAACAGGCTAACAACTGCTAATCCACCAAGAACAAAAATCCAAAACAAGCTCTATAAAATGACAAGAGTAATATAATCTATCTACAGTCCCAACGGCTGCCCATACAACCGAGGAATGCAATCAAGTGAAAACAAACCCTCCGGCCACCCATAAAACCAGAGCGTACACTAAACACACAGCAAACAAGGGTGGAATCCGAGTGAAATATGCATTATGATATGATATGATGAATCTGGAACCAAGTATGATTGTAGTGTCATATGTCACCCCCTCCGGAGCCCCAAAAGACCAATAGAGGCAGGATCCATGGAAGGAATTCTCTCGAGTACCTCTACTTTACCGTACACCCCTCCTTTTGGTCATCGTTGGCTTGTAGCACTTGGTCCAGAATGGTAGGGTCCATGGAGGTCTACTCGTAGACCACATACTAATATGAAACTCAAAATATCTCAACAATTGAGATCTTGTAGTGCGTGCCCAAATTTGATCCGAGTCTAAATCAGTAGTAGTAATCTTAATAACTCTCATCAAGGGTGCCCAGAGCGTATCAAAGTCTAAATCAGTAGTCATGTCTAAATAACCCTCATCGAGGGTGCCCGAAGCATATTCGAGTCTAAAACAGTAATCAAGTACCAAAATCCCTAAACAGGATGTCCGACACGTATCCGAGTCTAATTCCATAAAAAATAATGTCTAGTGCTACGACCCAACCGAGCCTATTATTTGAATAAAGAACAGTAATCAAATAATTGAAGTATCCTCTCTACTCCTAGAGGTTTCATAAAAGTCAGTTTAAAAGCCCTTTAGAAGTTATGTAGCAAAAATGGGCCCTCGGGGCCATACAAAGTTTAGAAAATCAATTATAGTAGGCCCAAAGCCAAATCAGTAGTAAAACATGCAGGGAAAACCTTTTCATGTATGATATGCTCGCAAACAATAGAGTATCCCAAAATGGCTCACAAACATTCCTATCGACCCTGCACAGGCTCAACAGCTCTACAACAGTCATAACCAGCCTAGAATGATATCTCCTTGTCTGGGACTCGCGAACATTCCCAAATAACCCACCATCTATGTTCCAGAGTCAATACAAGGCCACACAGGACCACAAGGGTAATATACAATTCTACAATCAACGTATGAAATAAATAGACAGAAAATACGGGTAAGGTCTCGGGTACCAACTTATAACAACCCATCCAAGGATACTAATTAATGCAGTTATAGACTATATACGCAGAGTCTAGGTAGGGAAAGCCATAACCGACCTGTCGTCTGATGACTAGCTGCGGGGACAGTGTTGTCCAAGTTTGGCCTATTCCGGGAAGCATCAAATCACAAAACTACTATCAACATAATAATCTACACATTAATACGAGACTAATGATACCCATAATGCTATGACATAACCGAGTCAAAATCTGAGTCATAAATAGGCCCGTAGGCCCCTCAATCTGAAATTGGAAACAAAAAATACACATGTGTTCCTTACCATCCTGGGAGCACATGCTCAAAATTTGAGCAGAAACAGACATGAAATGGGGCTCCAAAATAGCCCACCCATTTAAGAATTAAAGATAAATTTAAATGGAGAAAACGGGAATTAAAGAGAGGACTTACCCGTCTTAAAAGCTAATAAACGAGCTAGGATTGACTAAATGTTATCCTCCAACCAGTTGGGGTCGAAAATGGTGAAATATGGAAGCTTTGGGGTCTTTGGCAATGGAGGTTTGGACTTGGAAGTGTTTGGAAATGAAGAAGAAAGAAGGGGAAATGCCAACTTAAAGTTTACTGCCTTGGCCTTCGCGAACGCGGCTAAGGCGTCGCCTACGCGAAGAACAAAATGGGGCGCTTGGACAAATTACCTATGCAAATGCAGCCAAGGCCAGCATTTGCGAAGAACAAAAACATCTACTACCTTCCATCAAGGCCACTACTTAGCTTCCTTTATTTACACTTGCCCCAACATAAGCTAAATATTACTGAAGGAATAGAGTGAGAGTATGAACTGCATGACATGAAAAAAAGAGGCCTAACTCTTGACCATAAACATGGAGTATGAACTGAACATCTTTAATAAGAGCATGATCATTGGGGATACATGGATGTTATTCAACCTTGACTTATACTTAGCGTGACCTTGTCACGCAAGATGAGATATGGGGAATTTGGTGTGATGGGTACGGGTACTTCATATATAATGAATACATAAGACACGAACTGAGGGTTGTTCCTAGCATAGACATGCCATAACCATCCATAACCATCTAGGGTAGATGTACACAGGGCCACATGGGGTGATACTATATAATGTGATCAAAGAGAGATATAGACGGACAAAAAGAAAGCGGACAAGGTCTGGGGTGCCAAACTAGTAAACCATACCCAAGGATGCTAAGTAGTGCAATTATAGCCTATATACGCAAAGTCTATGGTAGGAAAGACTGTAACCTACCTGTCCTCCAACGACAAGATGCTGGAACAACGTTTTCCAAGCTCAAACGACTCCGAGAAGCTCTGAATAGCTAGCACACTATCAAGAACATAATCTATATGTTAAAACAAAGCTAATGATACCCATATTGCTAAAAGTATAGCTTGATCGAAATTCGGGTCAGAAGCGAGCCTGTGGGCCCCACAACCTAAAATAGGAAATGAAAGGCACTACGATGTTCCCAACATTTCCAAGAGCGCATGCTCAGAAATTCAGCAGAATTAGGCCATCGAAAGGGCTCCTAAACAGCCCACAATTCACAAGAATCAAAAGGAGTCTAAAGGAGGAATTTATGGAATTCATCCACGAAAGCTTACCAAATTAGAGGTTAGGAAATGATAACAGACTGAGAGTTAATCACCACAAGGTTTGGGAGAGAAGCTGGACTGAGTTTGGAGCTTTGGAGCTCAACTCTAATAGAGGAAAACATTTTGGGATGAGTTTGAAAATGAAAGAAGAACAGAGAGGAAGACGGCTTATAAGGCTGTCAGTGCCAAGGCGCAGGCGCGCTAATGCCAAGGTAAGCCAGGTACCGCAGGTGCGCTCCATGCCAAAATTTGTAGGAACCAAAGGCACGACGCCCAGGCATAGGCATGCTAGCGTAGGCGTGGCCAGGGTACCCACCGTGGTGCCATACCAGCAAGCAGCAACATGATGCAGCCAAGCTTTGGTAATTGCTAATAGATGGACCCCCAAGAAAGCATCTGGGATCCTGCAAACTCATACATACTAATATATTCAACTACAATGACATTCTGGACTAAACAAAATTGACAAAAATCCCAACAGAGGTCAATTAAGTAAAAAGTGGGCCCCACGCCCAAAACCAACCTTTGCCCAACCTTAACCAAGACGAAACCTAAGGGCCAAAACGAGTCCAAAAGCCTCAAGACCCAAACCAAAGGTCCCTCTAGCCCAAAGTCAACATTCCAGAGCTAACAATGCTGACGGAATTTTGATAGCAAGGTAAAACCAAACCAAAATCTCCTAGACCCCGGCCAAAGGTCAAACTAGACCAAAATCCATGCTCTAGAGCTAACAGAACTGTCAAAATTTGATTATGAGCATGTTTACCAAGAATGTTGACCAAAGTCAACAATTTCCTAAGTTTAAGCTCTAAAACAGGGAAATGGCCATAAAGACCAAACAAACGGCCCGGGCACTGAACCATCAGTCCCAGCAAGTCATAAATAAATTGGGCCTGCTACAGGTAAGCTTTTATAGTACAAAGAAAGCAAAAATGTGGGAATGACCGAAAGGTTCATTAGATCATCCACTACTAAAAAGGACTTTTCTCCTTGAAAGTCAAGAACAAGGGAGTACCAGAAGGCTGAAACAATTGCGGATACAGAGCCTACATCTCTTCTCGGTCTCCCCGGTAGCCTCTTTGACTGGACGATGCCTCTACTGAACATTAACTACCAGAATATCTTTAGACTTTAATCTTCTGACATCTCTAGCTAGAATAGCCACCAGCTCCTCAAAAAAGGCTAAAATCTCATCCAACTGTACCTAATAGCACTGCAACACATGTGACTCATCCAGAACATACCGCCCAACATTGATACATGGAAAATTAGATGCATAGACGAAAACATCGGAGGCAAGGATAAGTGATAAGAAATGCTACCAACCTTCTAGAGAGTCTTAAATGGCCCAATATACCTGGTTCTATGATTCCTCGCCTACCGAATCTCATCATGCCCTTCATGGGCGACATACAGAGAAACACTATATCACAAACACTTAACTCTAAGGCACAAAGTCTATGATCTGTGTAGCTCTTTTGCCTACTCTGGGCTTCTCAAAGTCTGTACTTAATCACCCGGACTCTGTCTAAGAAATCATAAAGTAAGTTTGTACTCTGTGATATGGACTCCAAACCATCGAACCAACCTATTGGTGATCTGCAATGCCTACCATAAAATGCCTCAAAAGGGGTGATGCCAATGCTTGAGTGATAACTATTATTATACACAAACTCCACTAATGGCACATACTAATCCCATGAACCTCCAAAGTAAAAAACACAAGCCCATAACATGTCCTCCAAGACCTGGATAGTCCTCTCGGACTGGCCATCTATCTGAGAGTGGAATGTGGTACTAAGCTGAACCTCTATACCCAACTCTCACTGAATAGTCCTCCAAAACTGAGATGTGAACTGAGTGTCGCAGTTTAAAATGATAGAAGCTGGGACCCCATGCAAATGAACCACCTGACGGAGATAAATCTGAGCCAACCTCTCTGCACTATAGGAAGAATGAACTGACAAGAAGTGTTCAGACTTAGTCAACCTATCAATAATCATCCAAATAGAGTCAAACTCCCTAGAAGTACGTGGTAACTAAACTATAAAGTCCATAGTAATCCCTTCCCACTTCCACTAGGTAATAAGAAGTCTCTGCATTAATCCACCCAGTCTCATGTGCTCAAACTTAACCTGCTGACAGTTGCGCATCGAGATATAAACTCTGCCATGTCGCACTTCATACCGCTACACCAGTAAAGCTACCTCAAATTGCTATATATCTTAGCTACGCCAGAATGGATGGAATATCTAAAACAATATGCCTCATGGAGAATTAACTAAATCAAATCCCTGACTCTCGAAACACAAAGGCGACTATCACACCTCAGAACACCATCAGAATCTAAAGTATCCCTAATGGCCTCACCCCGATCAACCTGATCAAGAATGACACATAACCATTGATCCTTAAACTGATGACTCTGAATCAAATCAACCAAAGTATAATGGATCTAAATACTAGCAAGGAATCTGCTGGGATCTGATAAGTCAAGCCTAACCAACCGGTCAGCGAAGGACTAGATATCCAAGGCCAATGTCCGCTCTGAAACTAAAAGAAAAGCTAAGCAGCCCATAGTCCTTCAGTAACTCAATTTATCTCCGCTGCCTAGAGTTTAGCTCTTGCTGACTCATGATGTACTAAAGACTATAGTGATCGATGAAGATCTCACAGTGAACCCCATATAAGTAATTCCTCAAAATCTTCAAAGACTACTGTGACCAAATCCAACTCATGAGTAGGGTAGTTGCACTCGTGAACCTTCAGCTGCCTCAACGCATAAGCAATCACACGACCCTGCTACATAAACACACAACCAAGACCAACTGCTAAAGCATCACAATATAGTGAGAAGCCCTGACCCTTAACTGGCAAAGTTAACACCAGAGCTGAAGTCAATAAGGACTTAAGCCTCTGAAAACTATCCTCGCATGAATCCAACCACTGTAATAGGACATATTTCCTAGTCAACCTAGTCAAAGGTGCTGCTTTGGAAGAAAACCCCTCAACGAACCATCTGCAATACCCTTCCAACCTATTAAAGCAGCGAACATCGATAGGACTAGTAGGTCTCGGCCAATCACGAATGGCTGAGATCTTCCCCGGTCCACTCTAATCTCATCCTTAGAGACCATGTGTCCTAGGAATGCTACTGACTCAAGCCAGAACTCCAAATTTGAGAACTTGGCATAAAGTCGATGATCTCACAAAGTTTAGAGTACAACCCTCAAGTGCTACTCATGCTCATCTCTACTCCGTGAGTATATCAATATGTCATCAATGAATACTATCACAAATGAATCCAAATACAACAGGAGCACCCTGTACATCAAGTCCATGAATGCTGCGGGGGAATTAGTCAACCCAAAAGACATCACCAGGAACTCATAGTGGCCATAACATGTCCTAAATGTTGTCTTAGGGATGTCCTCCACCCTAATCCTCAACTGGTGGTAGCCTGACCTCAAATCTATCTTAGAAAACATGGCAGAACTCTGAAGCTGATCAAACAAGTCATCTATGCCTGACCTCACTCATGCAGCCAGGTGCTTGTGCGTGCACAAGGCTAGTGAAGGCAAAGCGAGGCATCACTGTAGCATGCACGCGGGCTGGCCACCACGCACATAGGCATGCACATGCAGCTAAGCCACCACACGGACAAAGGGCAAATAAGGCAAGGCCAGCGCCTCTTCTTTGAGCATGCGGCTACCATCCGCATAGGCAAAGGGTTGGCTACTGCTGCAATATCAACCAACCAATAACAGTTTTAGCAACTAAAAAATATCACTGAATGGACCCTCGAGATTCATCCAAGGTCATGCGTATATCAAATGAACTATGCAATCCTACCATAACTAGCATTCCAGACTCAACAGAACCAATGAAAATCCCAATGAAGATCATTTTAACAAAAAGTATGACCCACACCCAAAAACCAACTTTTACCAAAATTAAACCCAATAGCCTAAAACAAGTTCGGAAGCCTAGGGAGCCAAACCAAAGGGCCCTCTAGCCAAAGTTAACATTCTGGAGTTAATAGCGCTGACAAAATTTCCATCCCAAGATTGTCTTCTCTGAATATTGACCAAAGTCAACTCTACCATTTTTAAGAGTTTTAAAATAGGGAAATAGGCTTAAAACATAAATAAACTGCCCAGGAACCAGACCATCAGTATTGGCAAGTCATAAATGACTTATAGCCGTTGTGAGAAAGCTTGAAATAAAGAAAACGCATAAAAATCAAGAAAATGACCTGGAGGGTCATTACAACATCCACTACTAAAAGACTTTTTGTCCTCGAAAGTTAAAGAAAGGAAGGTACCTGAAGGCTAAAAAAGGATAGGATAGCGAGTCCGTATATTGGTATCGATCTCACAAGTAGTCTTCTTATCTGAATGATGTCGTCACTGAACATGAACTGACAGAATCTCCTTAGACCTCAACTTTCTAACTAGCCAGTCCAAAATAGCAACAGGATCCTCCTCAAAAGTTAAAGACTCATCCAACTGAAATGAATCCCACTGAAGCACATGAGACTCATCCAGAATATACTGCCGCAATATAGAAACATGGAAAACTGGATAAATACCAAAAAAAGCAGAAGGCAGGTCCAACGCATAAACAATCTACCCAATGTAATGAATGATCTCAAATGGCCCAATTAAACTTGGATTGAGCTTACCCTTCCTCCCAAACCTCATCACGCCCTTCATGGGTGACACCTAGAGGAACACATGGTCACCATCCATAAACTCTATGTCTCGAATCCTTCGATCAACATAACTCTTTTGCCTACTATGGGCAGTGCAAAGTCTCTCCTAAATGACCTAAAATCTATCCATAGATTCACAAAGTAAGTCAGTACCGCACGGCCTACCCTTGAAGGCATCAAACCAACCCATGTAAGATCTTCACTGCCTATCATACAAAGCCTCAAATAAAGCTATTTGAATACTGGAATCGTAACTATTATTATAAGAAAACTCTGCCAATGCTAAGAAATGGTCCCACTAACCTCCAAAATCAATAGCATAAGCTCGCAATATATCCTTTAGAATCTGTGATCTGGTACAGGTGCAGTACAAGGGAATCCCCTTTACCTAGTGGAATGGAAGGGGAGAGCTGATTGTAATTTTGAGAGGCTTGACAGAGTCTTAATTAACTCTGTGGTGAAAAATATCTTTTCACATACTAAAGTTAAGCACCTGCCTAGAGATGGGTCTGACTATGCACCCTTATTTCTTACTTGTGAAAACAAAAGCACCACATTTCAAAGACCTTTCAAGTTTCTGAAATGGTGGACTGATCATGTTGATTTCAAGGAGATAGTCAGAACAAACTAGGACAATCATATTACTGATAACCCTTTCCTTGATTTCAAAAGAAAGATCAAGCATGTTAAGAAGTCCCTCACCATGTGGAGTAGACAAGCCTATGGGGACATCTTTTAGCGGCTAATCATTAGAGAATAAATTGCCACAATAAAAGAGAAACTCTTTGAAGATCACCCCTCTCCTGAGAACAGGGCTGTGATGCAGAAGGAAAAGTCTGAATATACCAGATACCTTCAACTAGAGGAGATCTATTCATAATAGAAGGCGGGATATGATTGGTTTGAAAGTGGAGATAGAAATACTAAGTTTTTTCATAGTATTGTCAGAGGAAGGAGAAATAGACTCAAGATCTCCAGAATTTTAGATGACCATAGAGTTTGTCTAGAAGATGATGAGCTAATTGCTAATGAGGCCATAAGTTTTTACCAGAAATTCACTTAAGGGAGAGATTCTACTGAATTCACCTTACTTGATCACATTCTTGAATCCATCACAAAATCATATAATGTGTTATTAGAATCTCCTCCTGATGTTTTTGAAATTAAGAAGGCTATTTTCAATCTTAATGGGGACAGTGCCTGTGGCCCTGATGGTTTATCTGGGAGATTTTTTCAGTCTTGTTGGGACATTGTGAGTGGTGGTATGACTAGATTGGTTTTGGGCTTCTTTGAAGGTAACACCCTCCCTAAATCTATTACTCATACTAATTTGATTCTCATTCCTTAAAAAAGAGAATGTACAATCTTTCTCAGATTTGAGACCAATTAGTCTAAGTAACTTTGTGAACAAAATTCTCTCTAGAATTGTGCATGATAGATTGGAGAACTTTCTACCTTGATTGATTTCCCCTAATAAATCAGGTTTTGTTAAGGGTCGAAGTATTACTGAAAGTGTCCTGTTAACCCAAAAGTTGATCTCTGACATAGGGAAAAGAGGGAATCCCTCCAATGTTGTGCTCAAACTGGATATGGCCAAAGCTTATGATAGGGTCTCTTGGTTTTTTCTGATGAAGGTCTTGAGCAAAATGGGTTTCTCTAATAAGGTGGTTGATGTCATTTGGATATTAATCTCTAATAATTACTATTTAGTTTTATTAAATGGGCAGGCTGATGGGTTCTTTCACTCTTCTAAGGGAGTGAAGTAGGGGGATCCTTTATCCCCTGCTCTCTTTATCTTATTAGATGAGGTCATGACACAGACCCTCAACCACCTATTTGATAATGAAGGCTTTGTGGGATATGGCATGCCTAAATAGAGCTCTAATCTAAATCATATAGCCTATGCTAATGATACAATTATAGTCTCATCCTCTAGCACCTATTTTATGGAGAAAATATAAAGATTTTGCAGTAATATGAACAGGAATCTGGTTAAAAGGTGAACAAGGATAAAAGTTTCTTCTACATGCATCATAACACTCCTAGTAAAGTGGTACAACAGGTGGAACTTACTACAGGAAGGGCTAAGGTCTCTTTCCCCTTAAAGTATCTTGGTTGCCCACTTTCACATTCTAAGAAAAAGAAGGAGCATTACTCAGAATTATTGGACAAGGTAAGAAGCAAGTTACAAGCCTGGACGGGTAGGTTGCTGTCATATGGAGGCAAGGAGGTGCTTATTAAAAGTGTCTTACAGAGTGTCCCAATCTATGTCCTCTCAGGAATTGCTCCACCAAATAGTGTTATTAAGGATTGTCATGCCCCGAGGCTACCCCCTAGACGCAACACGATGCTTAGTGTCACAAGTGACCCCAAGCTAACCCATGGACTAGCATATCTATACAAATTCTAATAGAAACATACACTGTGCAGAAGATGAAAATAGTTTAATATCTGAAGTGGGAAAGAGCCCCAAAATATCTGAATATAAAATATATAAGAGAATATTATGCATCTGAAAATAACACTAACAAATCAATGGCTGAAACTAGTCTATGTATGAAAGCCTCTAGCTGATGGGAGTTGCTGGGACATGCCCCCAACTACTCTAATAATCTGAAACTTAAAAAGTAAAGACTGAAAGATAAAGCATTTCTATCATCCTCGAACTATGAGGACTCACCACTGAAGCTGCTGAGTAAGGACTAGAAGTTGATCTAATCACGATCTGGATGTTGAGCGCCTGAACCTACATCATAAAATTATGTAGCAAAAAAGTATGCATCAGTACTTCGAATGTACTGAGCATGCCAGATATGTGCTAAACTGGACAACATAACAACTAAACATGGAATATACACACTGAAGAATAAACTGAATGGTAAGCTGGATGCAATGACCAAGTACTCACATGAATATATAATATACTGAGTTGAATAATTAAAACAGCAACTGAGTACATGGTCATTGCAATATAAATATGACTATGGGAGATACTATTAACCAACATACCCCAAGCTGAGCTAACTATGGGGCCAACCTGTGACCCTGGATAGAAGGGTGTTCATACCATTCCAAGGGTATAAACAAAGCTGACATGGATCCACTAAACTAATGTCCACAAGGGACAAGGGTTTCAAACCTAATATGATGGGTGACCCCTTTAGAACGTATGGTGGCACCGTAGTTCTGGGACTTATGGACTGCTACTAAAGGTATCAGCCTAGACTGGTGGGTGAGCTTTCATCTCTTTGTCTACTTGGTGCTAAGTCTACTCCCAATTGAATACATAATCACTAAAATGCAAGCTGAAATGCTGGATAGCTCAAAATACTGATAATCATTTGAGAATGCAACATACATATATTGAAACTGATGGCATTCTAATTCTAAAGTGTGATTGTCTGAATTATCTGCCTAGCAAGTATAATTTATGCATACTGAATTTAAGACAAGCTAGGGTTACTGAGTCCTGTACATATGAATATGCTAATTCTCCAAGAAACATGAAATAAATATCATATAAACAATAGCATATGAAGAAGAAACCCACTAGTGAAATCCCACATACCTGGAGAAGAAACTATAAAGAAAATCCTTGGGTTTAGGGCTGAGCTTGAAGGAGACCTCCTGCTTGTTCTTGAGAGAAACCAGTCGCCTCTTTTTCTTCTTTCCTTTCTAAGTCTGATGATTTTTAGGAGAATATGTGATTTAGGTAGTTTTTAACCAATAAACTAGTCTTAGAATAACCAAAATATCGTATCTTAGGCCTTAAAAGAGGTAGGAAAAGTCCAAAACACCCCTGGGAAAATAAAAGAAATTTGCTGAAAAACATTGCGACTCAAGTTCCACGGATGGGTTCCATGACTCGTGGAAGCTTCCATGGCTCGTGGAAACCTGTCATGCTTCCTGGACCTTTTTGTATAGCTGCGGGTCTGAGTTCCATGAATTGGGTTCATGGCTCGTAGATCCTTCCACAGTCCGTAGAACCCACTCGTGGTTCTCAGAGGAACGACTGGCCTCAGGTATTGTTCCACGACTTGGGTTTACGACTCGTGAATCCTTCCATAGTCCGTAGAACCCAATCATGGTTATCAGAGAATTCTTCAAGTATCTGATCTAATTCCACAGGTCCAGTCCACGACTCGTGAAAACCTCTACGGGTCATGGATCCAACTCGTGATTTAGGCTGACAGTTGGAAAAATTAATTCTTTCTAGTTATTCGAGCTAAGTCTGGGCTTGGAAGTTCGTGGGTGTTACAATATCTCCCCTTTGGGATCATTCGTCCTCGAATGAAAATTGAACAAGCTGTGTTTGGAGGCAAAAGGGCTACAATCCCTACCAAACAAGTACTAGAAACTGATACCTAACTGAACTGAGTCCCATGAGTATGCAA
This sequence comes from Jaltomata sinuosa, assembly GCA_003996215.1. Lineage (NCBI taxonomy): Eukaryota > Viridiplantae > Streptophyta > Magnoliopsida > Solanales > Solanaceae > Jaltomata > Jaltomata sinuosa. The sequence goes on along the minus strand of QJPP01003099.1, from coordinate 56,326 downwards.
ATATGCTGAAATGCAAGACTAGCTAAGGGAACATGATACTGAGGCTGAAGTACATGAGAGTCAACTGAGAAACTTGAGAGGAAATATTACCTCAAGGTGAAACTGAATCGGAGGGAAAGAGGTGAGGGTAGTTGTCCATCATGGCTGCTTCTGCTTGCCAAGTAGCTCCCTCTACGGACTGATTTCTCCACAAATCATTTACTGAAGCAACTTTCTTATTTCTCAACCTACGAACCTGACGGTCAAGAATCTCAACTGGAACCTCCTCATAGGTGAGGTTATCCTTCACAACCACACTCTCTAAAGGTACTATCGATGCTGGATCACCTACACACTTCTTCAACAAGGAAGTTTGAAAGACGGGATGAACTGTTGCTAGTTCTGCTAGCAACTCTAACTCATAAGCTACACTACCAACCCTTTTCAGGATTCTATATGGACCTACATATCTGGAGCTGCGCTTCCCTTTCTTGACAAACCTCATCACCCCCTTCATGGGTGACACTTTTAGGAAGACCCAATCATCGATTTCAAACTCTAAGTCCCTTCTCCTTACATCTGCATAGGACTTCTGGCGACCCTGAGATGCCTTTAGTCTATCTCTGATGAGCTGAACTTTCTCCATAGCCTGATGAACCGAATCTGGCCAAATCAAGGCTGCTTCACCTACTTCAAACCAACCAATTTGTGGCCTACATCTATGCCCATAAAGTGCCTTATATGGGGCTATCTGAATACTGGAATAGAAATTATTATTATAGGCGAACTCTATGAGAGGTAAGTGATTGTCCCAACTACCCCTGAAATCAATTACGCAAGCTCTCAACATGTCCTCTAAGGTCTAAATGGTATGCTCTGCCTGACCATCCATCTGCAGATGAAATACTGTACTAAGATTCACCTGAGTACCAAGACCTTTCTGAAATGATCTCCAAAAATGAGATGTAAACTGAGGACCCTTATTTGAGATGATAGACAAGGGAACCCCATGCAACCTGACTATCTTGCTAATGTAGAATCTGGCATAGTCGTCCGCTAAATTTATAGTCTTGACAGCCAAGAAGTGAGCTGACTTAGTGACTCTGTCCACTATCACCCAAATGGAGTCATGCTGTCTGCTAGTATGAGGTAAACCCGTAATGAAATCCATGTTGATCACTTCCCATTTCAAATTAGGAATGCTAATCTCCTGAGTCACACCTTCTGGTTTCTGATGTTCTACTTTAACCTGATGACAGTTGGGACACTTAGCCACAAAATCTGTGATGTCCCTCTTCATGCCATTTCACCAATAGACTTCCCGTAGATCACGGTACATCTTAGTGGCACCCGAATGAATAGAATATCTGGAATTATGGGTTCTGTAAGGATCTACTTCCTAAACTCACCCACATCTGGTACATATAACCGACCCTGGTAGAAAAGCATACCATCTCCCTTTTGGGAGAAAACCTATACTCTCTGCTGAAGAATGCCACCTTTCAACTGAAGCAATATGGGATCACTGTCCTATTTCTCTTTAACATCTGCTACCAATGAAGATTCTGACCCATTCTGGACTATCACACCACCATCTGTTGTGTCCATAAGGCAAACTCCTAAACGATCAAGCCTGTGAACATCTCTGGCTAGTTCTTTCCTTTCTTCCTCTATATAGGACACACTACCCATAGACAGTCTGCTGAGGGCATCAACCATTACATTGGCCTTACCCAGATGGTAGAGCATATTCATATCATAGTCTTTGGGGAACTCAAGCCACCTTCTTTTATGAAGATTCAACTCTTTCTGGGTGAATACATACTGGAGACTCTTATGATCTGTGAACACATCAATATGAACACCATACAAGTAGTGTCTCCAAATCTTTAGGGCAAACACAACAGCTGCAAGCTCAAGGGCATGAGTTGTGTAGTTCTTATCATGGACCTTAAGTTATCTTGAAGCATAAGCTATGACCTTACCCTTCTGCATCAAAACACAACCCAGGCCAACCCTGGATGCATCACAATAAAACACATAACCGTCTCAATGCTTAGTGCAAGTGTTGCTCAGGTCCAGGAAGTGGGTCAACCAGTTCCTTATCCCTTGCCAGCTTGCTCAAGATTAGAACCTGTACCTGCAAGTTTAGTAGCAAAGATCAAGTTGTTAGCACTTATAAAACAAAATAGTAAAAACAAAAATCAGACGGTTGCTAATTTTTCAAGACCCTGGCAACGATGCCAAAAACTTGTTGCGTCCCAAGCGCACACACAAGTGTACGTGGTCGTGAAAGTAATAAAGTGGATCTTATGAGCCGAATATCAATCCCACAGGGACTTGTGCTTAGCAAACAATCTAATCTTAATTAATACTATTGAAGTTGAACAAATGCGAATTGTAACCAAGAGTTGAACTTTATTTTATAACTAAAAACTAGTATTAATGATGATCTGAAAATTTTGATTGTAAACAATAGATGGAGAGGTCCAGGGTCGAGGCATTCACAACACATTCATGCTTAACTATGGTTTCTAGCCGGTGTTGGTGTTTATCGTGATTGTTGATACACGGGGTTGATATTATAACCCGGGAATGGTCATCCTCTAAGTCATCTATCCAAATTAATCTTACAACTATATCATTGAGTGGGGATGTGAGTCTTTAACTTAGATGCATTCACCTACCTTTCCATTTTATTAACCAAGTGGGGCGGTTAGGTATATTTCTATCCTAACCGTAAATCATTCTTTACAATTGCTAACTAACAACATAGGAGATGATCCACACTTCCTACGTTCTTCATTCAGTCTCTTAACTTCTATGGTCAATTCATTTTGTGACTAAGTTGTATCCTAAAGTTCATGACGCCTAAGAATAGATAAAATAAGAACATAAGAACAATCACATGACATGATAAACAAGAAACCAACTAAATAACCATAATCAAGCAATCATGTTGTAGCCTCAACCCTAGAAAGAAGGTGTATAGCAACTCAGTGTCTAATTCGCAATTACAAAATTGATGTAGTTCATACAAGAATTAAGTAAGGAAAAAGAAAAGAATAAGAACCCTAAGGTAGCCTCCTCCTTGTGTTTTTGCAATCCAAAGACGTCCAAGAGTGTGTACAATTGAAACTGGTGTCCTATTTATAGTGTAGGACAAGTTGAACCCACCGAGAATTGGGTCCGTGACACCCTGCCCATCGCGGAGCCTAAGCTCTGTGGCACCTTGGCCATCGCGGAGCCTAAGATCCGTGGTACGCTGGCCAAAGCGGAGAGCCACTGCCGTGGCACGCTGCCAATGTGGCATTCCACTATTTTTTGGGCAGTTTCAGCTTTGCTTCACCTCCGTGCCACGCCCATAAAATGGGGCTTAGCCACTGTGGCAAGGGGGTATTCCTTGGACTCCCATTTTTGCCTCCAATGGTTTCTTTCCACCTTGCTTTGAGTTCCAATGCTTTGTAACATGGTTGTAGGCCTCAATAAACTTCCAAAGCTCCTCCAACGGTCTCCTCTAATAGCTCACAACACACATAAGTCCATATAACACAATAAAGCTCATCAAAGTGTGCTAGAATAGGCATAGCTCAAGTTAGCAACACAAGTATCCTCGTTTAAACTCTATTTGATCGTTTTGACTCATTACTTGTTCCATATGCACCCTAAACGCTATAAACATTTACGTTATCCATAAAGTACACCCTTTACACACTATAAACTTCAATAGAAGATCAAGTTATCCTCAAAACTAAGTTAAACGCGCATAGATAATGATACTTAGGAGTGTCAACACGCCTAAGATCACTTGCACATGGTGCAATCACTCTAGAGAAAATACAACCAGCTCTATAATAACAATGTCGATGTCCAAGACTCATGGACATAAAGTAACCCACCATCTATCGTCCAGAGTCAAATACAAGGCCACACAAGACCATAAGGGTGATACTACCAACTACAAGAAATACTACAATAATAGGGGAAAAAATAAGACGGATATGAAGGAACGAACAAGGTCTGGAATTACAAAGCTAATAAACCCAACCATAGGATGCTAATTACTGTAATTATAGCCTATATATGCAAAGTCAAGAAGAGTAAAACCATAACCTACCTGTCATCCAATGACAAGCTGCTAGAATGATAATGTCCCAGCCTGAACCGCTTCGAGAAGCTCCGAATAGCAATCAAACTATCATAAACATAATCTACGCATTAAAATTTAGTTGAAATTTGAGTCACAGGCAGGCCCGTGGTCCCTACAACCCAATGCCATAAATGAAAGAGTGCATAGTGATCACCATAATCCCATGAGTGCATGCACAGAATATTAGAAGAAATTGGCCATGGAAATGGCTCAAAACAACCTACAATCTATGAGAACAACATAAGGAATCGATGAGGAGAATCACAGAATTAAACAAATTAAAACTTATAATTATCATGGAGAAATGATCACGGGCAAGAAAATCACACTCTAGCACCATAAATTGAGGTAATATGGAGAAAAGCAGAGTTTGGAGCTAATGTCAATGGAGAATTATGGATTTGAAGTGTTGAAAATGAAGAAGGGAGTTTTTATACTGTCAGGGGTCCTTTTTTGCGATCGTGAAGGAACCCCATGCGGTCGTGAGGACCATGCAGGCTACACCATCATGATCACGAGGACTAATCATGTGGTTGCGAAGAATAAGAGGGCAGCGACTTCATTGTTAAATGAAGGAGTTTATGGAGTTACTTACCTCAATCAAAGGAAAACACCCTAGTTCTTGAGTAAGACGCCTCTTGGAGATCTAGAATAAAGTAGGAGGTTATGGGGAAATAACACAGAAAACAGAATTAAGTTCAGTTATTCTGCCCCATTACTCATCACAACGAGCTGGGTCTCATCATGATAAGTCGCTATGACAAGGAATTGTTCATCACAGTGACTCATCATGACAATTGGCCCATTTGTCGTGACAAAGTGCAAATTCTAGAATATTGGAAACTCGCCCAAAATCCCTCATTTCACAATAAACTTCATTTTCTAGACATCACTTATTAACCCTAATGCAGCAACTACCAAAACCAGAGTTCTATGAACCCGATTTTCATCCCAAAACATCCCATGGAACCCTATGATAGACTTTTATCCATGAATGGACACCATATTATCATTCTATAAACCACAAAACTCCAATCATCTCTAAGGTACAAAGCACTAGAGTTTCATCAAAGCTCACCCTAGCCTGAGATTTTACCAGCTCTCATCTTAGGAACGTTTCTAGCCGGGTACTTATGCCCTTACTTTACTATAATGATCGAATGGGTCATCATATCAGATACCAATTAAATAATATTTTGTATTCAAATGACAACTAAAAGAAAATAAGAGAAAACGAGGATTACCTAAATCAGTGAACAAGTGCGGATACTTGGTTTGCATGTCCACTTCAGTCTCCCAAGTGGCATCCTCAACAAGATAGTTCTTCCACTGGACATTTACAGATTCAATCTTCTTAGTACTTAATTTCTGGACATCTATATCAAAAATAACAACTACCTCTTCTTCATAAAAGAGGTTTTCATCCAACAAGACCAAATCCCAGTGAATTATGTAGTCACCATTTCAGTGGTACTTCTTAAGCATGGAAAAATAAAATACGGGATAAACTCTCAATAGACTCGGAGGCAATGCCAACCTATAGCCACTGGCCTCATACTAAGAAAAATCTCAAAGGGCCCAATATATCTTGAACTTAACTTGCCATGCTTCCCAAACTGCATAACACTCTTCATGGGTAAGACCTTGAGAAAAACTTTCTCACCTTCCATGAAATGTACATCCCTTACTTTCTTATCTGCATACTCCTTTTGCTGGCTTTGAGCTGCTGGAAGCTTTTCTTGGATGAACTTCTTCCTTTCCATAGAATCTCTCAAAAGATCGATACCCTAATATCTCACTTTAAATAAATTGAACCAACCAATGAGAGATCTACATCTCCTCCCATATAATGCTTCAAACTGAGTCATATCTTAACTCAAGTGATAACTATTGTTATAAGCAAATTCAGCCAATGATAGATACTGGTCCCATTGACCCCCATAATCTATCACATACATGCAGAGCATGTCCTCCAATACATGAATCTTGCGCTTAGACTGCCTGACAGTCTGAGGGTGAAAACTGTACTCAGGTCCAACCTAGTACCAAACTCTTCATACAACTTTTGCCAAAAGTTAGAGGTAAACTGAGTACCCCTATTAGAAATATTGAAAATAGGCACCCATGCAGTCGAATAACTTCCTTGATGAAAATCTTGGCTAAATTAGCCTTATTGTATGTCACCTGAATAGGAATGAAGTGTGCAAACTTTATCAATCTATCCACAATAACTCATATCAAATTATATTTCCCCAAAGTCTTGGGAAGGCCAACCATGAAATCCATGGCTATTCTATCCCACTTCCATTTAGGAATGAAAATTCTCTAAAGACGACCACTAGGATTTTAGTGTTCATATTTCACTTGCTGACAATTCTGACACTTACCCACAAAGTCGACTATGTCTCTCTTTATTCGGCACCACCAATAGTTTTGCTTCAAGTCGCGATACATCTTGGTCACATCAGGATGTATAGAATACTCGGAATAGTGAGCCTCAGCTAGAATCACAGGGATCAACTCACCAACATGGGGCACACAAACTCACCTTTTTATTTGCAGAACACTTTCATCATTAATCATGGCCTCCTTGGCAAACCCCGTAACACTCTATCACGAATCTTACTCAACTTAACATCAAAAAATTGCTTGGCCATTATTACTAGGAGTGGTAGGATGAGTGGTGTGGTGGACAATCCCGTTGAGGATATTGCGAAAAAGTCGGATGTTATGGTGAAAAAGCCTCGAGTTGAAGCCGTTGAGAAACCATGTGATAAAGAAGATGTGGAAATGTTTTGGTGAATGTTGATGTTGATAAAGAGAAGGAGGAGGTTGCGTCTCCTTCCTAAATGGATGTTGATATTGAGGAGGACCCTTCCATTGTGCAAAGTGTGCCGACCACACTACCCAAGGGACCTCCTCCATACTCTCAAAGATTAAACAAAATGAAGGAGGAGCATAAGTTTAATAAGTTTGTTAACATGTTTAGCAAGCTTTCGATAAATCTTTCTTTGGTTAAAGCCTTGACACAAATGCTGGGGTATACTAAGTTTATGAAAGACTTGCTTAAGAAAATGAAGATTGTTGATATGGGCACAGTTGAGATTTCACACAGATCTAGTACCGTGATGACAAGTAATATTGCCACTAAGCGTGATGATCCAGGTACATTCACCATACCGTGCACTATTGGGATGTTTGTATTCTGAAAGGCCTTGTATGATCTAGGGGTGAGCATCAACTTGATGCCTCTAGCAATCTTCAACAAGTTGGGATTGGGTACACCCACACCTATATATATGCACCTACTCATGGTTGATCTGTCCATTAAATGCCCGGTAGGAATACTCTTTGATGTGTTAGTGAAGGTTGACAAGTTCATTCTCCCGGCAGACTTCATGATATTGGATTGCAAAGTGGATGTTGAGGTGCCCATCATTTTAGGGTGACCACTATTAGCCACGAGGAGAGCACTCATAGATGTTGAACTCAGTGAACTTAAATTCTGAGTTGGAAGCAAAGTGGTGACATTCAACATCTGCCAACCCACATAACCTTGGAATGAGTTGTGGGTAATCTCAGTGATTGATGTTGAGGGCAAGCTTGATCATGCCCTTGAGGAGTGTGAAATGGGAAAGTCACCCAAGTTGAAAGAGTTGCCAAGTCAGCAATATGATGATGTGTTGAGGTCATTGAAAAATCAATTCCCCTTCTTGTGGTAGAGCCACGCCAACCAGGTTGGCATGATATCCAATAACGACTAAGGTTGAGGTACTATCGTCGAGCCATGATGTTAAATCAAATGCTTCTTTGGAGGCAACCCAAGTGTATTTACTTTGATTTTCTTTACCTCTTTGTTGTTTTTGGCGTGTTTTAGAAATGCAGGCAGAAGAAAAATGAACAAGTGGAAAAATAGGGCAAAAATGAGAGGTGCAACGGACCATGCAGTTCACACAAGCCATTGTGTGCGTCACAGGATCCAATGCACCCCAAAATAGATTGCTGGGAAGACAATTTGGAATTGGAGGTGACATGCGCTGGGCTGTGCAGTTCGCATATGCCCAAGTGCGCATTGCACCTCCACCGCATACTGTAACAGAAGCCTGGCCAAGTTTAGGGCATGAACTAGTAATGTGCAAAATGACATGCGGTCCACACAAGGGCTTATGCAAACCGTATGTCGTGGTGCACCAAGGTAAATTTCAAATATTTTTTTGACCTAACCCATTGATCGACCCGACTCGGAGACTAACCTGGCTCAATTTTCTTCTTCTTTTCCCTTTTTATTCTTCCACCCTCACCTTTCTCTTCATATTTTCTCCCATAAATTCTCAAATTCTCTCCCAAAACCTCCCACAAATCCCTCAAACTTACCCAAACTTTTCTCCTCCTCTCACCCTATCTCCACCACCACTCCACCAAGTGCCACCGTCGTTAGTTCTCCGGGAAAGATTGTTGGGTCACCATTGTTGCTCTCCAAAAGCTTCAATATTTGCTTCTCCTCATTTAATCTTCACTTATGGTAAGTTTTCCGATGTTAAATAAATATTTTTATAATGATTGGGAACTCATATTGTGAAGCATGCTTGTTAAAATTGCCATGTTAATTTTGGGTGATTTACAAAATTTTTGGGTCCCTAATTTTGAATTATATTGTGGATTTTTCTTAGGATCATCTTAGTAGAACTTGATATTGATATAATGTATGTTGATTGTAGTAGATTTTAGCCTTGAAAATTGTGTTTGGGGTGAAGTCAGAGTAACCCACTTGTGATTGATACATGTTTTGGCCCTATGATAGATTGGGTAACGTTATTTTTAAGGTCAAATCGTCGTTTTTCATAAGTTTTGGTTGAAAATTATTGTGTGAGGCTGAAATTTGCTGCTATTGTTGTGCCCATAATCTTTGTTGAATATTTTGTTGGGTACATGATTTTATGTGGGGAGGTAGAATTGTTGTTATTTTGTGCCTAATTATTTCAATTGAAGGCTTGACGTCCCTGATGATAGACGGGGTAATGTGCTTCTTAAGGGAAGCAATTTCACATACTCCTTTATGCCTTAGCTAATGGAAAAACTAGCTCACTACAAGTCATATCACTCAATCCTCACCCAGATTGCCCTGGACCATACCTTGCTCAGAAACCATCCGAGACTAGCCTAGCCTAAAATTTTCAACTCCCAAACTCAGAAGTTTTCTAACTCAAAACATGGCACGAAAGCTTTACCCATAACGATGGACCCAGTTGTTACAACTAGCCACTATCAAACTGAGGTTAAAGTCCAAAATTATGGTCATTTTATTTTTGACCGATGTTCTAGAAATGGTTTGCGAACCTTGTGTAGCCAAAAATACCTATTTGTGGGCCGCAAATCCAGTGCAAAAAGGGACAATATGAGGAATTTTGGCCTGACATTCTCAAAATGGTTTGCGAACCATGTGCAGCCATAAATCTAGCATAAAAGGTCTGATAGAAACCCTTTTAAGTTAGTATTAATCTGACTTTCTCATTCTTTGGCAATCCTTTTAAGATCTAGAACTGGTTTTCTCTCCCTCTCCTCCTCCTTCACCAAGGTAAGTCCTCTCAAGGATTTCTAAGTAATTCCAGTTTCTATCATCCAAATACGGATTTGTTGATTAAAACCTATGTAACAATCCTAGAGTTTTCAAGAAAGCTCAATCAAAGTTTCAAGAGTTGATTCATGGGAGTCCTTCCTCAAAGTTAGGGTTCTTCCTTGAAAGTTTGGGAGAAATTAAGGTATGTAAGAGTTTAGTGAGGAATTCCTTCCATCCTCATGCCGACAGTTTTAGTTCTTGTTAGTTATGTCAAACTAGGGTTCTCCGTACCTAAATTCTACTTCTTACGCATTGCTTTATTTTACTAAAAGGAATGGAACTTGATTATAGTATCTTATGGGTAACTCTTCTCACACTTAGACATTGTTGGAACCTTACTCTTGAAAGTCTTGACAAATGATTTCTCAAAAAAGTTCCATCTTTCATTAACATTGAAGTTCTCTATGTTTACTTGGGTTATCATTTTGAAAGGATGATATAGATAGCATGATGGTTTGAAACCTAATATTTCATAGAATTGAGAAAGGACTCTTATTGACTTTAGTAATATTTATAGATATGATATGAGTATGAATCTATGTTTTGGGAGGACAATTTAGCACCAAGCGGGCATGTGATTATATTCACATGCCCTAAAACTATGTGCCACCATAGGATAGGTTCGCACCATAATTCAGGAGACCTCTTTAGCCCAAGAGGCTCTTTATGGATCCATTGTATAATAGGTTCTGCACCCTAGAAGGATCTAGAGCAGGCCATCCAACCGGATTAGAGGTTGGCCATCATGATCTCAAGTGATGGTTGTCAGTTATGAGAAACTCTCCTAAACTTAAAGATATTTATTTTGTTTTACTTAATGTAGTTTTAAAGTACTTATGCATACATAGATATGATTTAGTTTCAGATATTCAATTCTCAGCACATGTTTTAGCTTTTGGGTCTATGACTCTTTTATTATGTCGTTAGCTTATGAAATACTTTTAAATGGTGATGAATCATGTTTTAGCCTTTTATCTTACGCATATAAACTTGTCTTACCTCTCGGTCAGTCCCTAGATATGTCTTGTTTTTATGTTTTGTTAATCTTACACACTAATACATTTAATTGTAATAAATCTCTTCTTGAGCTATATCTTATCATGATATAGATTCTAACGCTCAGACTCAGGTGTTGATTATATAAACATTATGAGACTAGTTAATGGTTAATTAACCCTTGAGGAATACTACAGACCTCAGATAAGGATAGAATTAGTGGTTAAATTTCCAAGGCCTAAAATAGAGAGTAAATGATTAATTACTCATGCATTTGTGTTTATAGACTTTGAATTCTCTAAAGCATTGAGGAAGGACAAAGCTATTGCTAATTAGCTTGTGATTGAGAATTCGACAATCGAGGTAGGTTACGGTTTAATTGGAGTTGAGATTTAATTTAGTACATGTATGTGGTTGAATTACGTAACTTGTGATTGGTCTTAATACATATTTGAAATGTGAGTGTTTCCATGTTGTGCCTGAATGAATAAGCTAGGTGTATATGAATTGATGCATGGACTGAGATAAATATGTGTAAGTGTGATTTAGTGCATTATGTATATCATGAGAGATAGGTCTGAGAACCATATGTGCATTGACATTGTCATTCATTCTGGGATCGGGTACCATGCTGGTATAGGTTGATTTACTATTACTTAATATGGGATCGAGTGTAACACCAGTGCAGGTTGATATTGTTACTTATTATAGGATAGGGTACCATGCCGGTACAAGTTGATATTGTTACTTATTATGGGATCGGGTACCACACCAGTACAAATTAATATTACACTGATGGGAAATGGTTCCGATGGGTACCTGGACCATGGTGTGTCTCCTGCAGGTCATGGATAGTTGGGAAAAAATAAGACCCCTTAGCTTGTGTATACATTCTTTCGTTTGTCATGACATTATTTCATGGTCAATCATGGTGAGATGGTATTGTAGATTAATATGAGACTGTAGGTAATAGTTTCATTGATGAAGGATAGATGGACATAGATTCCATGTGTTGTGACTATTGAAAGTGAATTTTTTTAAATTCTTGTGGTGGTATTCGATGACATATGTAGTCTTGATATTACTGTTGTTGACTTGACTTGAGATGATTATTTATTGAATGAATTACATGCTAAGTGTTGAAGTGTCTTTTACTTGTTATTTGATTAGATTATACACATATTCTAAACTGAGTTGGCCTATAATACCTACCAGTACATAGTATTTTATACTGATACTATTCTATACTCTTTGTTTGTTGAGTGCAGACCATGTTCTAGAGACTGAGATACGACCTCATCTAGACTAGGCGATTGGAACTTCGATCCAAGGGTGAGCACTACTTTACAGGCTGTCGTGGATCCTCTTCAAGTTATTATCCTTCCTCCAAATGATGGAACTCTTTACTGTTTTTAGTTTATTTTCAGAAATCTTAGATATTGTTTATGACTAGAGTTCTTGTACAATAATTTTCAGTTCTTGGGGGATGTTTTAGTCAGTTGAATTATTTTTGCATTTATTTATATTAGTTTGACTTTCATTATGATTTAAAATAAGTTGATTTTATTCTATCTCTTCTAAAATTGGCTCAGTATAGGGGTAAGGTTTGGGTTGGTGTGTTCTCTACTTGGCGAGTTAGTGTGGGTGTTACTCACGACCATTTGGGTCGTTGTAATTTCTAAACATGATTAGAATGCATTGAGAACCTTGAGTTCCATAAAGGCATGACCTTTAGCATAAAAAAGGGGTTAAAAGGGGAGTATAGGAGTAGAAACTCCATGAATAGTGATCATATGTACAATGTGGGATTAGTGGATGATAAATTGACCCTTGGGGAATGCTACATACCTCGAGTAAGGGTAGAGCAAGTGGGTTAAATTGCAATGATATGATTACTGAGAGCGTGAGTGTCACGACCCGAAACTAGGCCACGATGGCACCTACGTAACCCCAATAGGCAAGCCAAACCCAATAATGCGGAAGACAATAAAAGCATTTAAAGTAAGAAAAGTGAAAGATATAAATAAGGGAGATAGAGCCAATAGAATATATACATACCAACTGTACTAAATATACAATAGATGGCCCTAAAGTGATCAAGAAGAATAAACATACACGAGAACCAACCCGGACCTGGTGTCACCGCTACAAGAGCGTCTGAAGTACGGAGTAGCTATACAACAGACATTGTCTATCAAAAATACAAAATATAGACTGAAATACAGGATGGAAAGCATGTAAAGTCTCCAAGACGTTGGGAGCTCACCGCTATCCGGACTATAAGAGGCCTCGAATGAATGGAGGATCAGGGTGGCTCGTACTAGGTGCTGCATCAGAAAAAGATGCAAATTGTAGTTTAAGTACCAAAACAACGAGTACCCAGTAAGCATCATAGGCCGACTGAGCACAGAATTATAATATATAATATAAATTACAGGAAAGTAAGGTAACTACAGGGATCTACCTAAATCTAGTTATAAAATAGTAAACAGAGCTAATCGAACCACCAAAAGGGAAAATAAAAACATAATCAAGCCAAGCAACCGACAATCCAAATATACTCAAGCCAATGCAATGCGAAGGGAGATAATATGATGCATGCATGTATAAAAGTAAAACCCGAAATAACGTTTCGGGCGCCCAAAATTTAATATCGGACTCATCAACATATGCATAGAAAGTAAAACCTGGAATATCGCATCGGGCGCGTAAAATTTAACATTAGACTCATCAATATATGCAGGCACCCGGAATCGATCATCGGATGATAGGCTTAAGGGGACCATTGGTTTTGGTCCTGAGGCTTTCAGACATGATTTCGGCCATTGGGTTCCATTTTGGAAATTATTAGCCTAAGGTTGATTTTGGGCGTGGGGCCTACTTTTTATTAAATAAACCTCCGATGGGATTTTTGTTAATTCCATTGGATCTAAAATACCATTTCTAGTCAAATAGCTCTATTCGCTTGTGCCCACGGGACCCTGAATGCATTCTCGGGGACTCAAAGTGTGGAAATCTGCCCTTGGCAGCTGGTTGCTGTCATAGCCCATTTTGTTCTTCATGAATGCGGGGAGCTAGCCGCGTTTGCATAGGGAAATTCTAGCCGCCCCAATATTTTTTCTTCACGAACGCGGGCCTTGGCCGAGTTCGCATATGGAATTTGGCTAGCCGCCCCATTTGGTTCTTTGCGTAGGCGACGCCTTGGCCGCGTTTGCGAAGGCCAAGGCAGTCAGCTTTAAGTTGGCATTTCCCCTTCTTTCTTCTTCATTTACAAACACTTCCAAGTCCGAATCCCCATTGCCAAAGACCCCAAAGCTTCCATATTTCACCATTTTTGACCCCAACCAGTTGGAGGATAACATTTCATCGATCCTAGCATGTTTATTAGATTCTAAGACAGGTAAATCCTCTCTTTCATTCCCATTTTCTCATTTTCCGGAATTCTATAAGAGATTGGTGGAGCATAAGTGGATTTTCTTCGCTCTCCCACCTATCAAGGCAAATCACACAATGGTCATAGAGTTCTACACTAATGCTTCGACCACCGACTTCAAGGGCGTATTGGTTACTACTATTCGGGGTGTCCAAGTGAGTTTCAACCCCGAGATTATCAACACACTATAAAACCTTCCGGATGCTGATAATGAGGTTTATGTTGCAAAATCAAAAGTAGAAGGACACCAATGGTTGGTTGACAAGTTGCATGATGGCGTGACTCTAAATTGGTTGACTTCAAAAAAGGGGGTTATTTCACATGAGTTCACTACAAAATCCAAGTCTTGGATTTTTATTATCTATGGAAGGATCATACCATCCTTTCATGACATTGATGTGACCCCTAACCAAGCATTGATGATTGCAGCCCTCATTGATGGTATATATGTGAATGTTGGGCTCCATATTATGGCCCAGATGGTAAAGGTAGCCATGGGAAGGTCGAAATGACTTTTCTTCCCCTCATTGGTGACCCAGTTATGCTATGATACTGGGGTGTTGCTACACCTGAATGGTGTTGATAAGAAACCATCGACATTGATCCACATATTATTGAAAAGGGCCTTTGACGCAAAGTAGAAGAAGAGAAAGATTGATGTAGAGTCTCCATCTTTCGGATAGTTTTCAGAGTCTTTGACTGAGCCCACTGGTCCTTCCACTGCTGCATCTAGATCATCTCACCCTATGGGACTACTACAGTCTGAGCCCTATCTTATGCACCACCTCTCCAGTCAGATTCAGGGAGTGGATGCACATGTTCAATAATTGTTGGCTGGATTCTCGACTGGCTCAGCTGGAGCCAACACACCAGTAGGTTCTGAGTCCCCTCCATCTCTTGCCAAAAAGGCCACTAAGCAGAAGTTGATTAATGGGCGACTTAATGCAATGAACACCCACTTGGAGCACATGAGCCGCGGGCAAGGAAAGATTGAAAGGCGCCAAAAGAAGTTCAGCGAGCATGAGAAAAAGAAGATCAAGTTCTTGAACAAGATGATGGATAGATTGAAGTCTTTTTTGAGGATCAGGTACACAAGAGGATGATGAGGATGAGGATGAGGAGAGACTTCAGTTTCCCTCTTCGTCCTGTTCAGATTGAGACACCTCAGGGAGCCCCCTCAAACTTCTTACTTGTTTTGATGCAATGAGGACGCTGCCCTATTTTATTTGTGGGTGGCATGTTGGACCGCACTCTATATATCTAGCTTATCTTGCATTACTTTTGGATATTATTGTGCTCTTGCTGGGATTGTTTGGTCATTTTTGATAGTATTGTGCCCTTGTCAGGCTTTGGTGTTGTTGAGGAAGAAGTTGATGGTTTAGATTTTTAGTTTTCTTTACTTTTAAATTCTTTAGTCTATTTTGTAGTCGATGTGTTAGATATTTTGGCCCAGGAGATGTTTGAGTACCCGTTAGGCTAGAAAGAACTTGTCTGAGCTAGGAGTGTTGTACCACACATATTGATGTGCGAACCGCACGAGCTTCGTACATGCCCACTGTCTGTCCTGTGCGTTGCACGTGCGACCCACACTTTGACATATGTAAATCGCATGTGTCTCCATATTATATGATGGTTGTGTTGATACACCTTGAGTAGCCGTACCAATTTAGATAGATGAATTGGCCTAATGATAGATTGAGTGACATCCTTCTTAAGGGCAAATCGTCATCTTTTGAGGTTTTTGGTTGCGATTGACTTGTTTATTACTAATGAAGTTAGTCTTGCATGCTAAGTGAAAGAGGCAGACCCCTCCAAAAATTTTGTCAAAAATGCATGGCAAAGAATGATGTTTGTGACAACCCCTTAGATCTTTTTGTGATTCTTAACTCATTAGCCGTGATAATGTAGAATGTGGCTCTTTTTTTGTTCTTGTTTCGAAAGTTAAAATTGATCCTTCTTGAATGATTTGCAAGCCTTGTGTGGTGAGGTTTAGTTGAATAATTCTTGTGCTTGCTCGTGTTAACTAGAACTTGCCCGGTTAGTCTTTAATGCTAGTCTTGATTGCTCTTGGTTGGAGAAATGATCTTAGGCCTTCTTTCTGATTATTGAAGCCTACTTAACCTTAAAAGCCACTATTGCACTTAAATTAAATCATTAGTCACCCCTCTTGAGACTAATACCTCTTCTTTGGCAACCTTGGTACAAGCCTTGAACTATTTTGACAATGAATCCCTCTCTTGAACCAGTCCCTCCTTGAACTCCACAAGTGTGAAATCAAGGCTAAAAGCCTAAGTTTGGAGGTTGATTAAAGGTACCTTGGAGGAGTGCTAATTGAGCTTATCTTGGTTTGTTGCATAAAAGAATTGGAAAAAAGAAGAAAGATTTTCAAAAGTAAAGCAAAGAGGAAAGGAAAGAAATAAAATCCTCCAAGGTGAAGGAAATGAAAAGAATTGGGGCTTCAAATAAAAAGAAGTGAAATGGTGCCTCGTGTTGAATGAAAATGAAAGAAATGGCTTTGCCTTCGAATTGAAATATTTTGTACTAACACAAGTACTCTTTCCTTTTGCTTCTTTTTTGGATCAAACACATTTAATTCACCTTCTCCTTCAACAACACCTTGAAGAATACCAAGAACAACTTATGAATTTTAAATTTCCAACTCTCTCAATTTAACTCGGATTGACTCCAAATTTGAAATGTAGCCTCTCCTTGATATAGAGATCAAAGCCCGGTACAAATTAAAACCAATTCAATCCAAATTGAAGAGACTCATTTTGTTTTCTTTAAGTTCTTCAAACTTCAAAATGGTAGATCGTTCAAACCTCAATCAAATGCTTTCAAATTTGAGATTCAAGCTCCTTATGACTAGGAGATCAAAGGCCATTAGGTTTGAAGTCTCAAATCAACCCAGATCTATGAAACCCTTGACCTTGTTCTTCAAGCTTCTTCACCTACCAATGGTGAAATCTTAAATTTAACTCCAAACAAGCTCAAATCTCAGATCTAGACTCAATTGATACTAGAAAAATGATTCTAGTATCAGAATTTCAAACAAACACAAGATCAAACATTTTTTTTGTAAAATTTTCTCAAAAATGTTTTTCCTTCAATTTATTTTGAAATTTTTAGATTTATGAACCTAGGATTAAGAATTATTGGACAATCCTTTAGCCTAAGCTCTGATACCAAATGATAAGACCTCGTATATGATTGTGAAGAAGAAATATTTTTACAAATTAGGGTGGTAGTAACCTCAAGGAATTTTCAAGAGCTAAAGTTGGAATATCAACTCCAAGAGGTAAATTATTCATTCTATTCCCTAATATGATTATGGATAAATATTTGGGGTATTTATTTTGAATTTTTGTGCTAGCTTTTGAAATAGGTATCAATGAATTGAGGTTCTTGAAAGAGGAAAAGGATGAAATTATTGATAAAAGTAAAAATTATGGGGAATTCCTACCAATTGGGAAGGATTGATATTGAATTTGTTAAAGTGGAAAAATAAAGAATTTACTTCAAGTATTTTAAGGAATTTGATTAAACCTTGGGCATAAGTAAAAAACATTGGAATGAATTAGGTGAATCTTTGAGTTATTGATGAATATATATATGTTTTGTATTTGTAGTTGATTGGGTTGGTGGTGCTAAGTCTACATTGAGGTGTGTTCAATTGTTGGAAGCTCGTGGTACCACTACTAGTTAGGAAAGCACCCAAGGTATGTAAAGCTAAAACTTCTTTCACCGTAAGGCACCACCCTATGTCACATGTTCCCTCTATAAAGGTCAAATAGTCTACATGAAAAGTGAAAATAAAGTTTTTAGTTGCTTCATGTGTCATTCCCTTATGTAATTATAAAAGCTTATACATACTCTTATTACTCCCTTCGCATCAAGCTTTCTTACTATTTTGCATGACCGTAATTTCTTTACTTGAAGTTCTTAGAATCCACCCGATGTGGTCTTATATATGTGTCAAGCACTATAAATGAAATAAATGGCCATGGAATAGTTAGATTAGCTTATGTGACAACCTATTTGTTATAGGCATAAGTTAAAGCAAGAGCTAGCGCTCAGATAGTGATATTATATTCAAAAAGTTAAGTATTATATAGAGACCTTACTTAAATAGTTTGACAATTCTTATCATAGATTACATGTCGTAGGCCCTTTTAAGATGTATATGATAAAAGATAGTGACGGGAGGGTATTCATAGGTTCTAGTTCTTGTTAGTTATGTCAAACTAGGGTTCTCGTACCTAAATTCTACTTCTTACGCATTGCTTTATTTTACTAAAAGGAATGGAACTTGATTATAATATCTTGTGGGTAACTCTTCTCACACTTAGATAATGTTGGAACCTTACTCTTGAAAGTCTTGACAAATGATTTCTCAAAAAAGTTCCATCTTTCATTAACATTGAAGTTCTCTATGTTTACTTGGGTTATCATTTTGAAAGGATGATATAGATAGAATGATGGTTTGAAAGCTAATATTTCATAGAATTGAGAAAGGACTATTATTAACTTTTGTAATTTTTATAGATATGATATGAGCATGAATCTATATTTTGGGAGGACAATTTAGCACCAAGAGGGCATGGGATTAGATTCACATGCCCCAAAACTACATGCCACCATAGGATAGGTTCGCACCATAATTCTGGAGACCTCTTTAGTCCAAGAGGCTCTTTATGGATCCATTGTATAATAGGTTCTGCACCCTAGAAGGATCTAGAGCAGGCCATCCAACCGAATTAGAGGTTGGCCATCATGAGCTCAAGTGATGGTTGTCGGTTATGAGAAACTCTCCTAAACTTAAAGATATTTATCTTGTTTTACTTAATGTAGTTTTAAATTACTTATGCATACATAGATATGATTTAATTTCAGATATGCAATTCTCAGCACATGTTTTAGATCTTGGGTCTATGACTCTTTTATTATGTCTTTAGCTTAGGTGTTTATGATTCTTGTAGCTTGACTGATAGCTTAGTGTAGATTTGCAGTTGGAATCCTTAGTCTAGGTGGTGGTATCTATTTTAGGGCTTTGCGTTAATTATGTAGTACCTTTAGGTTTAGAATCGGATGCATTAGCCTTGCTTCGGATAGTTGCTTGATTTAGGTGTGTGTGTGTGTGTGTGGGGGGGGGGGGCTTCTAGGTGAATTTATAGTTAGTATAGCGGCTTAGACTAGTGCCTATTCTAGGACTGTAGCGGTTCTTGAGTGCGTAGGCCATGGATTTCTTTACTTTGGATTTGGTTGTGCGTATTTGTTTGGTTTTCATCTCATTATTCGTGTTATTATTTATTTCATCTAACATATTGATAAATTGGAATAAAAATACAGTTTTTGGCTAAAAACTGAAATTTCGAAATACTTTAAAAGTTTTTGGCTTATTTTAAAGGAAATTGACTATTTTAGCCCAGGTTCGAGTCCGGGAAAAATTGTATCATAGATAAAAAATATGTGCCAATATTATTTAACTATTCTCACATTTTTTATAATTTGAAGCAAATATATTTATTGAATTATAATATTTTGTTTGAAATAATTTACTATAGCTAAAAGGTTATTATTGCTAAATAATTTTTATTGTGACGAAAAAACATATGATCAACTATAAATTTTATTTTAGCAAAAAATTTGTGGTTGTATCATTTAACAATTGCCACATTTTTTAGAACTTAAAGCAAAAATATTTATTTAATTAAAATATTGTGTTTTAAATAATTTATTGTGGCTAAAAAGTTATTATTGCTACCGTAAATAATTTTATTATGTGTGAGAAATGTCAAGTTATACTGTCATGACCCGAAATCGGATCGTGATGGTGCCTACCTAACCCCCCAGTAGGCAAGCCAACCCAAGAGAAAGTGATACTATATCTAAGCAGTTAAATAAGAAAAGCGGAAGAGAGAACATAATAGAATAGGGACCAATAATAAAGATATATACCAACAGTACTAGATATACAAAAATAGTCCTAAAGTGACTGGGAAGACGAATATGTACAAGAACCAACCCCAGACTGTAACACTCCAAAAATGTCTTCGTGTTCATATAGATTAGTGTTGCCTTTTCGGACTCTAAATGAACTTGGTTGGCCTTAGCACTAGTTGAAAATTATCTTGAAATGATTCGTATATATATATATATATGTATATACATATGTTGTGGAGGTAGCATCCTGAGGAGCCTTTGTGCACGACGAGACAATGAAGTTAGGCCAAAAGCGTGCGTGAGCGTGTGCGTCTGCGCGCACAGGAAACGCAGTGCATGCTGCTGGGCACGCAAACCGTCCTCCTTAGCATTCGATCCCTGCAACCCTACTTTTAGTGCGCCCTTTGGCCTGCAAAGCCCCTTTAAGGGAATTTTTTTCCATACTCCCTATCGATTAAAAACCCTTCTCCCCATTAGAATTTTCATACACTACTACCTCTCAGCACGATAGCTAAGAATGTTGATCGAAGACAATGATATCCAAAGTCTAAATCTCTAAAATAAGGAATGGCCAAAAAGATCAAACAAACAGCTCGGGCACCGAACTACTGGTCCCAGCAAGCCATAGATGACTTGGGGCCGCAACAGAAAAGCTCTAACAGTACAAGAAAGGCGAACACGCATAAATGACTGGAAGGGTCATTACATCATCCACTACTAAAAAGACTTTCATCCCCAAAAGTCAGGAAAGAAGTTAAGACTAGAGATTAAAGAACAGCGGATATGAAGGCCGCACTACTTTCTCGGACAACCCGGGTAGCCTCCACGATCATATGGTACCCAACAGAACGAAACCACGAAAGACAACCAAGCCTAAACTTCATACTACCCAAGCTAGATTCCAAACATAAACTCCAAAACTCCAAAACTCCAAGGGTCTGCTAACCCAAACTGAACCTCGAGAATCTCAACCTAAAAGAACCGACACAACACCAAAACCAGAGAAGCAAGGTGACCAACACATAGAACTCGAATATTTGAGACCACAACCAAGTTTACCAGAAAAACCAACAACCAAAACTCTAACTCATGAACCTGCTGATCCGTAAAACCCTTTTATTCTTTACTGAACCCTCTTGCACCACAAACAGGAAGCTGCATATAAGTCGAACACTCAAACTACCCTTGGAGCATCAAATGGCACACCAGAGATCCATAGTTCTCGCTTATACTCTACCACGAAAGAAGTCACCCTTTTTGCTCAAACTCTTTCCAAGCCAAGCTATAGTCTACTAGCCTTTTCCATCCAAGATAACAATCCGAGCATATCATCAAAAACTAGAGTTACCTGTCCCGAATGACCATCAACCAATGAACGAACACTTTTTCTAACATCAAACTCGATAACTGAACCTAACTGAAAAACCCATCTGAACCCTACTGAAGTTTTCACACTAGGGTTCGGAAAGGCATGTATGAACACCCTGTGTTGACGGAGAAATTTCCAAATTATAGGATGAACCCAACTTCGCTCCACCGTGCCAAGTCTGAATCAACTGTAAGCGAATGAACCAGGGAAACCTGCCCAACAAACCCAAACAAAAACCAATCCTCTGCAAGGAGTGTGGTTAGCCTACCACAAAGTCCATAATCATCAGATAATCCCCAAACTCTAAAAACACTGCTGCTACTCCGGATACTCGAGCACTATTCGGATTTGAAATCACCTTACAACTCTCAACTCAGGAAGAAGTCCACCATGCCATGAATATCAAGTCAAAATACCCTGTAGGCAAAGGAGAAAGTGACTGGGGTGCAAGGTCAATAGCTAGCTATAGAAATTTTTGCATACACCTTTAACTCATCCATTTGGCTCGAATCAACCACTCTACTGCATCATCACACAAACCCACCATCAAGAGGCATACCACATACTGAACTTTTAGTCCATACTGGCTGAGTCTAACCAACACTAGAACCCTACATAAAAGACAACCCTGAATGAATTAACTAAACAAGCTTTCAAACTCTCGGCAAATGAATAGTGACCACCAGATTCTAAGTATCACTAGAGCTACAAAATAGCCTCAACCCGCACAACCTGATCACATAAAGCATACACCACCACTGAATCTCGGACTTACACTACTGATTCTATCTAACCATGGTGATGGAACCTCATACTAACTAGAACACCGCTAAAATTTGGAATGCCCAGCCTAACTCAAAGGTTAGCCAAGGACTAGGTGTCCAAGGCCAACTGTCACTCCACAACTGAAAATGGGGTAGCTAAGTTGTCTGAACTTATTGCCTTCCAACCCAAGAAGCTACAACCGAAGAGAATAAACCATGAACCACCCGGAGTAGTTTGCTAGCCCACGATTTTCAAACTCAATCTCAATTTCCAATCAATGCCTTTGTTGGAACCCATAAGTAGACCCATACACTATTGATGAACAATCAGGTAATAGAGCCCACTATGCTAGTTGCCCAACCCATAGCTACTATTGAGACTTATTTCCCTCAAAGAAGATAACAAGGAAGCCAAGGCTTATGCAACAAGCTCCCAAAGGTAATACTAGGAATAGCCACTACCTCAATCTCAGACTAGAAGGAATTCTGACCTCGAACCAATCGAAGGAAAAGCTACTGCTATCTGAAGTTGGTCGAATCAAGTCAACATCACACAAACCCAAACAATCTCGCAGCCATCACCTCAGCCAACTACTAAAACACATAAGCACGAACAAGGAGTCATCACCCTCCTTCGTAAACCCAACAAAACCCTTTCCAAGAAAACACCAAGCCTTACAAGCTCTCTCTCAGATGCAACCTGGAGCTATTCCCTTAGCTCCCACAACTCCTATCGGCAACACTTAATACAACGGAACGAGGGTAGGCCGAATGCCTAACTCAACCAGAATGCTATAGTCACATCACACCCATGATACTATAGTCAATGCTTAGCAAAATTGCTACAGCACGAAATCGACCACCATACAACAATCAACCCCTTAACTAGAGCACCACGATCGAAACTCCTACCAACTGAAACAAGGGAAAACAAAAAGACAACCACACCATACTGCCATAATTTTACAGTCAACCTCAACTATGGCGCTACAATTAACACTTAGCTAGAATTGCTACAGCCAAACACTAAATTACAATGCCACAATCAAACTTGATTCTATCAACCAAAACTAAGAAGGGCGGAAGAAACTCACCAAGACTTAGAACAGAAAGAACCACGAAAGAAAACCATACCTGCTAACTTACCATACCCAATCTTTAAGGAAGGTTGATTTAGATCACCAGAGAAAATAAAAACTGACCAATGCTCACCAGCATAACCAACACCACTCGACTTAAGATAGGAGCTCAAACTCTTGCACTACCACTGGTAACACACCGAACCAATACAAGGACCTCTAGCCTTGCTAGTTAATGGCCTAGGCAACAACCATCTAGGACCTCAAGAAAAGGAGACCCAACTAAGTCTAGAACTATATAAAAAAAGGGAGCGAGCTCAACCAAACCTACCCACGAGCTATAACCTCGGAAACACCTCTCAGGGACATCTCACCCCATCCACTACTAAAAAGAGATAAACTACCAAAAAACACGCGAATAGACTACGAATTCAAATAATAAATAAACTAAACAAGTAACACAAGAAATCACATAAGCAAACACACAATAGGAGGATAATCATAACGCGAACCGAAGGTAAATAGGGTCGTACTTGGAGAAACAATATCAGAAACCTCCACCTTTGGCCCACCAAGAGGAGCATCAGACTGATTGTGTGTATCACTGGACTGAGTAGTCGAAGTTGAAGGCTCTGTCATCCCTCGATGGGGATAGTCTCTAGAATAATATCCCATCACCCTACAACTATAGCAACCAAAAGAAGCCCTACTTTAACGCACGTTGCCTCTCGACTCTAGACAGATACCTCAACCACTATACCCCTGCTGGCTATCCTAACCCTACTGACTGGAAGGTGAGATCATGGGGCAATCCCTAACAAAGTGCCCACTCTACTTGCAGCGATAGCAAGCTTTACCAAATAAAGTCTGATGGGAAGATATTATTGAACCTGAACGGCCACCATGGCCTACACACTCTGAAGGCAAACCCTAAAGAATATGATCTGTACCTTGCTTACTCTGCTCAACATGCCCTACATAACCACGCTCTGGAACCTGTGGAGCAACTGAAACCGATCTGCTAGATAAGAAGCAACAGAACTGATCCCTAGCAGATAATCCCCTACCTCGAGTCTGAGAACCTCGAAAACTGCCCTGACAATAACGCTTCTTAATACTTCCTCCATATGCCTCACGACATAAACCCTCAATAGCCCAAGCATGGACAAATACCAGAAAGACAGTTGTTCCAACTATAACCAAGTGCTCGGTCACCACATGAAGTGGTGAAATCAAACCCCAACAAAGCTCTGAATCCTATTTGACTTTGAAGGCACAGCCCTAGCAGTATGTCTAACTATCTCATGATACCTCGCTTCATACTCCAACACTGATATACTACCCTACTGAAGAACTGGAAGCTCAACCTTGGCTGAAGCACTGCTCGTAGAACCGGGTACTGAAACACCCACTGGAGGACTCAGAGTCCTAACCACAATGTCCTGAAGAACTAGGGTATCCTAAAACCCTACCAGAGGCTGGGCTGGCCCCACACCCCCTATCTGATGCTATCCGCTCTCACTTTGAAGTCCTGGCACTGACGTAAGCACTGAAGCAATAGGCACAGAAGCCTCGACATTACCCACTGTTAAACTCATCTTAGGCATCTGCGAAGGAATGAAACATTCAAATTTTAGAAGTCAATAGAGCCAAGAACGCATGATAAAGAGACAAGAAGATGGAACTTTTCCTAATAATGCCTTGCAGCCTCCCGTATATAGGATATGGATGTTATTGTACTGATCCACGAGACTTTACTTAGACACTTGCTTCTGCTCTATGACACCGGTGAACCATGCTATGATACAAAGCTGTTACAACCTGATTTCTCAGGTCATGATGGTACCTACAACCCCCTAGTAGGCGAACCAATTCTCATAGCCCAAAATGGTTAGTAATAGGATACTACCTCACCAATACACATAATAAGTAGAAGTAAGCGGAAGAAGAATATAAAGTTAGAACGAAGCAGAATAAATGACCTGAATATAAACAAAATGAAACTACACCAACACCAAGACTTGGTATTGACAGTACAAAAGCTTCTAATAGAATACAAGTGCTAGAAGTAACAAAATGATAAGTACAACTATCTCTAAATATACAAAGAGTACCAGTACAAGAGATGAGATGTGGTCAAGCCCCGGTCGACAGGCACTCACTCTAGTCTCGAATGTCTAAAAGTTGCACGACTCTCCAATGCAATCAACGATGAAAGCTCAACTAATATATGCACCAGAAAGATGCAGAAGTGTAGTATGAGCACTAATTGCTAAGCAATTGGTACCCAGTAGGCATCATCGGCAAACTGAGCACATATAGGATATAAAAATAGTAATATAGCAGATAGCAAGAAAAACAATCACGGAAGCAATAGAGAAAGTACAAGGAACTAGAATAGAGAATAAACAACCAAGAGTTATAAACATACAATGCTAGCATAGAAGACGTATATAACATAGAAACACAGGTGCATGGAAGAAGAACGCACCTAGAATCCTTGCAACAATAGTATATAAAAGAAGAAAGTTTAGAAATATGACGGTATACCGGTAACATCAAGTAAAAAGGGAAAGAAAGGAAGCAATTTCACATACTCAAGAAGGGATCAATATACTAAAGGAAATCATATTAAAAATCCAACTTCAAAAAAAATATAAGCACAGATCAACCTCACAGGTATAAACCTATGATGGAATAACTAAGCCACAATAATCGAGAGCTACCACTCAGAATCAAGATAAAGAATCACAACCGACAACCCACAACTTCTCAGGAGGACACACAATAGAGCCTCAAAATATAGGACTCACTAGCCCCTCAATACTCAAAGTCCATAAATCAAAGCCTCAACAGGCTAACAACTGCTAATACACCAAGAACAAGAAGACAAAACAAGCTCTATAAAATTACAAGTATAATATAATCTATCTACAGTCCCAACGGCTGCCCATACCGAGGAATGGAATTAAGTGAAAACAAACCCTTCGGCCGCCCATAAAATTAGAGCGTACACTAAACACACAACATACAAGGGTGGAATCCGAGTGAAATATGCATGATGATATAATATGATGAATCTGCAACCAAGTGTGATTGTAGTGTCATATGTTACTCCCTTTGCCGCCCCAAAGGCCCAATAAAGGCAGGATCCATGGAAGAAATTCTCTCGAGTACCTCTACTCCACCGTACAACACTCCTTTTGGTTATTATTGGCTTGTAGCACTTGGTCCAGAACAGTAGGGTCCATGGAGGTGTACGCGTAGACCACATACTAACATAAAACTCAAAATATCTCAACAATTGAGATCTCGTAGTGCATGCCCAGATTTAATCCATGTCTAAATCAGTAGTAGTAATATTAATAACCCTTATCAAGGGTGCCCAAAGTGTATCTAGGTCTAAATCAGTAGTCATGTCTCAATAACCCTCATCGAGGGTGCCCGAAGAGTATTCGAGTCTAAAATAGTAATCAAGTACCAAAACCCCTAAACAGGATGTACGACACGTATCTGAGTCTAAATCCGTAGAAAATAATGTCTACTGCTACGACACAACAAAGCCTAATATTATAATAAAGAACAGTAATAAAATCATTGAAGTATCCTCTCTACTCCGAGAGGTTTCATAAAAGTCAGTTTAAAAGCCCTTTAAAAATTATGTAGCAAAAATGGGCCTTCAGAGCCATGCAAAGTTTAGAAAATCAATTATAGTAGGCCCAAAGCCAAATAAATAGTAAAACATGCAGGGAAAACCTTTTCATGTATGATATGCTCACAAATAATAGAGTATCCCAAAATGGCTCACAAATATTCCTATCGGCCCTGCACAGGCTTAACAGGTCTACAACAGTCATAACTAGCCTAGAATGATATCTCTATGTCCGGGACTCGCAAACATTCCCAAATAACCCACCATCTATGTTCTAGAGTCAATACAAGGTCACACAAGACCACAAAAGTAATATATAATTCAACACGAATACTAAAATCAACGTATGAAATAAATGGACAAAAAAGACGGGCAAGGTATGAGATACCAACCTATAACAACCCACCCAAGGATACTAATTAATGCAGTTATAGACTATATACGCAGAGTTTAGGTAGGGAAAGCCATAACCTACCTGTCGTCCGATGACTAGCTATGGGGACAACATTATCTAAGTTCAACCTATTTCGGGAAGCACCAAATCACAAAACTACTATCAACACAATAATCTACACATTAATACGAGACTAAAGATACCCATAATGCTATGACATAACCGGGTCAAAATCTGAGTCATAAACGGGTCTGTAGGCCCCGCAATCTGAAACCAGAATAGAAAAACACACATGTGTTCCTTACCATCCTGGGAGCACATGCTCAAAATTTGAGCAGAAACAGAGATGAAATAGGGCTACAAAATAGCCCACCCATTTAAGAATTTAAGATAAATTTAAATGGAGAAAATGAGAATTAAAGAGAGGACTTACCCATCTTAGAAGCTAATAAAGGAGCTAGGATTGACTAAATGTTATCCTCCAACCATTTGGGGTCAAAAATGGTGAAATATGGAAGCTTTGGGGTCTTTGTCAATGGAGGTTCGGACTTGAAAGTGTTTGGAAATTAAGAAGAAAGAAGGGGAAATGCCAACTTAAAGATGACTGTCTTGGCCTTCGCGAACGCGGCCAAGGCGTCGCCTATGTGAAGAACAAAATGGGGCGCCTGGACAAATTACCTATGCAAATGCAGCTAAGGCCCACATTCGCGAAGAACAAATACATCTACTACCTTACATCAAGGCCACTACTTAGCTTCCTTTATTTAGACTTGCCCCAACATAAGCTAAATAATACTGAAGGAATAGAGTGAGAGCATGAACTATATGACATGAAAAAAGAGGCCTAAGTCTTGACCATAAACATGGAGTATGAACCGAACATCTTTAATAAGGGCATGAGCATTGGGGATACATGGATGTTATTCAACCTTGACTTATACTTAGCGTGACCTTGTCACGCAAGATGAGATATGGGGAATCTGGTGTGATGGGTACGGGTACTTCATATATACTGAATAAACTAGACACGAACGGAGGGTTGTTCCTAGCATAGACCTACCATAACCATCCATAACCATCAAGAGTGGATGTACACAGGGCCACAAGGGGTGATACTACACAATGTGATCAAATACTAAAACAAACGAGAGATATAAGATGGACAGAAAGAAAGCTGACAAGGTCTGGGGTGCCAAACTAGTAAACCATACCCAAGGATGCTAAGTAGCACAATTATAGCCTATATACGCAAAGTCTATGGTAGGAAAGACTGTAACCTACCTGTCATCCAATGGCAAGCTGCTAGAATAATGTTGTACAATCTCAAACGGCTCCGAGAAGCTCTGAATAGCTAGCACACTATCAAGAACATAATCTATATGTTAAAACAAAGCTAATGATACCTATATTGCTAAAAGTATGGCTTGGACGAAATTCAGGTCAGAAGTGGGCCCGTGGGCCTCACAACCTGAAATAGGAAACGAAAGACACTACGATGTTCCCAACATTTCCAGGAGCGCATGCTAAAAAATTCAACAGAATTAGGCCATCGGAAGGGCTCCTAAATAGCCCACAATTCTCAAGAATCAAAAGGAACCGAAAGGAGGAATTTATGGAATTTATCCATGAAAGCTTACCAAATTAGAGGTTGGGAAATGATAACGGACTCAGAGTTAATCACCAGAAGGTTTGGGAGAGGAGCTGGACTGAGTTTGGCGCTTTGGAGCTCAACTCTAATAGAGGAAAACATTTTGGGATGAGTTTGAAAATGAAAGAAGAACAAAGAGGAAGGCGGCTTATAAGGCTTCCAGCGCTAAGGCGCAGGCGCAGGCGCAGGCGTGCTAATGCCAGGGCAGGCCAAGCGCCGCAGGAGCACTCCATGCCAAAATGTGTAGGAACCGCAGGCACGACGCCCAGCCATAGGCATGCTAGCGTAGGCGTGGCCATGGCACCCACCGTGGCACTATACCAGTAAGCAGCAATATGCTGCAACCAAGCTTTGGTAATTGCCAACATATATGGACCCCCAAGAAAGCATCTGGGGTCATGCAAACTCATACATACTAATCTATTAAACTAAAAATGACATTCTGGACTAAACAAAATTGACGAAAATCCCAATAGAGGTTAATTAAGCAAAAAGTGGGTTCCACACCCAAAACCAACCTTTGGCCAACCTTAACCAAAATGGAACCTAAGGGACAAAACAAGTCCAAAAGCCTTGGGACCCAAACCAAAGGTCCCTCTAGTCCAAAGTCAACACTCCAGAGCTAACAACACTGACGGAATTTCGATAGCAAGGCAAAACCAAACCAAAAGCTCCCAGACCCCGGCCAAGGGTCAAACTAGACCAAAATCCATGCTTCAAAGCTAACGGAACTGTCAAAATTTGATTATAAGAATGCTTACCAAGAATGTTGACCAAAGTCAACAATTTCCTAAGTTTAAGCTCTAAAATAGGGAAATGGCCATAAAGACCAAACAAACGGCACGGGAACTGAACCATCAGTCCCAACAAGTCAAAAATAACTTGGGGCTGCTACAGGTAAGCTTTTATAGTACAAAGAAAGCAAAATCGTGGGAATGACCCAAAGGGTCATTAGATCATCCACTACTAAAAAGGACTTTCGTCCTCTAAAGCCAAGAATAAGGGAGTACCTGAAGGCTCAAACAACTGCAGATATAGAGCCTGCATCTCTCTCTCGGTCTCCCCGGTAGCCCCTTTGACTGGACGATGCCTCCACTGAACCTTAATTACCGAAATCTGTCTAGACTTCAATCTCCTAACATCTCTAGCTAGAATAGCCACCGACTCTTCAATAAAGGCTAAACTCTCATCCAACTGTACCTAATATCACTGCAACACATGTGACTAATTCAGAACATACTGCCTCAATATTGATACATGGAAAATTGGGTGCATAGCTGAAAAAATTGGAGGCACGGATAACTGATAAACAATGCTACCAACCCTCTAAAGAGTCTCAAATGGCCCAATATAGTTGGGGCTATGCTTCCTCGCCTACCGAATCTCATCACGCCCTTCATGGGCGACACACATAGAAACACTAGATCACCAACACTTAACTCTAAGGCACAAAGTCTATAATCTGTGTAGCTCTTTGCCTACTCTGGGCTTCTTTAAGTGTGTCCTTAATCACTTGGACTCTGTCTAAAAAATCATGAAGTAAGTTTATACTCTGCGATATTAACCCCAAACCATCGAACCAACCTATTGGTGATCTGCAATGCCTACCATAAAATGCCTCAAAAGGGGCCATGCCAATGCTCGAGTGATAACTATTATTATACACAAACTCCACTAATGGCACATTTTATTCCCATGAACCTCCAAAGTCAAGAACACAGTCCTGTAACATGTCCTCCAAGACCTGGATAATCCTCTCGGACTGGCCATCTATTTGAGAGTGGAATATGGTACTAAGTTGAACCTCTATACCCAACTCTCACTGAATAGTTCTCCAAAATTGAGATGTGAACTGACTAAGTCTACACACTTTTTGTCGGTTCATTCTTCCTATAGTGCAGAGAGGTTGGATTATATTTATCTCTGTGAGGTGGTTCATTTGTATAGGGTCCCAACTTCTATCATTTCAAATAGTTGGCATGCTGTAATGGACAAAAGAAAGAGAAAGGCATGAACAGAAGTAGAAACAGACTATCATGGGAGTCAAATTACTGAATGCTTAATGCTTCAAATGTTCAGAAGTGAAAACACAAGTGTAGAGACATATTCTTGTCATTTTACTCTTAGTTCTTTTTTTAAAGAAAAACAAAGACCCTAAACTTCATTAAGTTTCCTTGAAACAATGAGAAAACCATTACTCAAAACAAATAGCAACCAAGAGGATGAAAAGTTTGTTTGGAAAGTGCTTCAAAAGAGGCAGAAGAAAAGACTAATATCACAAATGAAAACTGGTTACTGTGACAACCTATCCAATAACAGTTACAACACATAGATCCAGATTCATTTTTCCACAAGGTTGGGAAGAAAAAAATAGGAAAGGGAAATCAATTTATTTCGAGCAAGTAACAAACAATATGATATCTTGAGAGCTAAAATTATCATGCTTTAGCTATGGCTTAAACATTTAATGTAAGGATTTTCTATACTACAACAAAGGGTAATCATACTTAGACAAAATTGAACATAATAGACTAGGGCAATTTGTTTATTCCAGACAGACTCATTGAGATCATGATTCAACCTATGAACTAGGTAAAGACAGTACTGTATCATACCCAAATAGGACCTTCATGAAACATCTTTGGGTCAAGCTAAACATTTCCCGGAGCATTAAAATTAACCTGCGTTGCTTGATAGAGCTCAGTAATCAAGGAAGGGAAGAACACGCTCTCATTATTTCCCCTAACACAATTCTTTATCTCCCAGAGGATCCGTGGCCCCATATTAATAGGAACCTCATCACTCATTGCTGCCACTATCACCACTTAATAGAGAGGAACCTCACTCTCATTCTATATCGGCTGTACTCTGTTGCATATGATGGACATCCACATCTTCACCTCAGCAATGAAGTCATGAGAATAGATCTTGGTCTCAAACATAGACCATGTGGGCTCCACTTTGGGACAGACCTTTGAAGCAATCTAGGTCCTGTCTATAGTTCTCTTCTCCCCAAGAAGAGTGGTGTCATTATCATCCCGCTAATAGTACCTGTTGATCTCTTCGGCCCCAACTCTGAATGTTTTCCCCTGGATAGTCACCATCGGATCCTTATAATTCAAGGCCGAAGCATTAACATAAAATTCCTGAACAACTAATTCATTTGCTCTACCTGGTGAGGCTGTGAAACAATACCACTTCGCCCTATGCGATCGACCAAAAAATTCAGGCAAAACCGCCTCTACTCCTTGCATTGTAATGCCCCTTTCAGGGACCACCTTTTTAGATAAGTCATCCCTATACCACTCCGCACAACATGGTGAAATGAATTTTGTGTTGTCATACTCCTCCTCTTCAGCAATTTTATCAACCCGATTATCCGCATTTGATGCACTAGTACTTATTTTTTAATCCAAAAGTACCTAAAAAATCATTTTCAAGGTGAGAATGTGGTCACAATATGTAGCACAATGAAAAACAAGTGTTTTGAGCAAGAAAAATGGGTTAGAAAGAAATGGAGTAGCTCTAGACAGAGCTACTATTTTTGTGATAGTTGCAGTTACTCAGCGCTATCGACGCTCCTCAGGCGCGATTGTGTCAAATCTATTTTTTTTAATTTTCTTTCTTTAGCACTATCACGTCACAGTATCGTGATCACGCAGGTGATGTAATTCACAAGCAACGTTATTGTGTTGAGAAACTAGGTAATCACCTTCTTCGATCCAACAACCCTCCATCATGATTTTCATAACCGGATCATAGGTTTTATCCATTTTGGAGGGTAATTCTTAACACCCAGTACAACAATAATATAATTTCATGCTCAATTTCATTTAACCCGTCAAAATTCCCTTACAACATTTCAACAAACACGATTTGGGTCTTAAAGTTTTATAACCATGGAGAAACCTTAGGTACTCATGACTTCCCCAAGTTTTTACTAAACTCCAATTTGTACAACCTATAAAAATCACGCCATAAAAATTAAAGGGAAGGAGAAACAAAGACATACCTTGATGGAGAAATTCACTAGGTAAAAGAGGAGAGTAGAGAGGGAGCAACTTGTGCTTGCAGTTTTGACTTGACCCAGTGACTTTTGCTTTTGATTTAGGCATGTGGAACTCTGGGAAAGTACTGTGGTAGAGGGATTTTGAACAATGAAGAATACCTGTTGAAATGGAGGAGATATGAGGAAGCTGAACAACTCCCGTCATTTTAATTAGCTGGCTGACATTTGCTTCAGTGCGATCACATCATCCCAGTGTGATTGTGCTGCATTATGAAATCTTTCCCAGTGCCATCAATGCTCTTTCAGTGTCATCGTGCTGCACTGCTTCCAAAATTTTTTTGGCTGCTTATTGTTTTGGTGTGAGATGGCTGATGCGAACTGCACAATTCTAGGTGCAAAACACACCTATTTTGCACATTCCCGCCCTTTTGTGGTAGCTCACTATTTTGGGGTATGATCGCATATGCAATTCGTAGAGTATTAGGTGTGATCGTACCCCATTTAGCATGTATTTTAGTACCCTTCTGGTCCTTGGTTGGATTTTTACAAGTCTTCCACTTGTCAGCCTGCCCAAATTAGCTCAAAAAATCTTAAAACTTTATGGATTAGTAAAAAATTCCTAATTAAACTATTCTAGCAAAAAATATTGGAAACCTTCAACATTTTGAAATGATGGGCTGCCTCCCATCAAGTGCATAATTCAATGTCGCAGCGCGATGCAAGTTACCTCACCATTTAGATCTCCATTTAGAGGATTTAAACCTTAGACCCAAATTTGAATCGAACTTTTAGTGATAATCATGGGGTGAAGGTGAGAACATGAGAAGACAATTTTCTTGCTGTCACATTTTGCACTTTTTCGCCTTCAAGTGAGGAAGGTTGTTTTGCCTTCTTTCAACAACAAACATAAAAATGGATAACCCTTAATCTGCCCTCTTTCCAAGGTCCTCCAAAAACTTAATTACTTTAACTTTCATCCATTCAACCAAACTTAAGGTTGAAAAATGGTTGGAGTAAGATTTGGGCATCTCCACACTCAAATTTGCCTCATTCATAACATCCTCACTTTCGAATGAACTAGAGTCTTTCAAGATAAACCGTTGGACTTTGTATTGCAACTCTAGTATCATTCTTATAATCTTGGTATCTTGATTCATGTATGGGATGGTTGGTTTCTGCAACACCTTCAATTCATATGGATCCTATATGTCCTCCTCTTCAATAGGGAATAACTCAAAACTACTACCCACGATTGTGCAAGTTTCAACACGAGCACTCACTTCGGTGTTCAAATTCTGGATAGCAATTTCATGTAACCCTTCTTTTTGACTTCTCTTGGCATGCCTTTTGAGAAATGTCTTGAATATTGGTAGGATTCCTTCATGTTGTTCCCTATAGGCTTCAATTTGGTGAGCTTGGTTTAACAACCATTCTTCGCTCACAATCTCATCTAATTCAAGGTTTTCTTCATGTTGCTTGAAAACTACTTCTCATGTATATATCTGTAATGACCCTTCCAGTTATTTATGCATGTTTGCCTTTCTTGTGCTGTTAGAGCTTGCCTGTAGAGGCACCAAGTCATTTATGGCTTACTGGGACTAGTAGTTTGGTGCTCGAGCCATTTGTTTGGTCTTTTTGACCGTTCCTTGTTTTAGAGCTTTAGACTTTAGAAATCGTTGCCTTCGGTCAACATTTTTAGCTATCATGATCAGAATCAAATTTTGATAGTTCTGTTAGCTCTGGAGCATGGACTTTGGTCTAGAGGGACCTTTTTTTGGGATTTGGCAGCTTTTCATCTTGGAATTCTCTCTCATATTGTGTTTTCAGGCTAGTTGGGCTTGTATGGTTGACTTTGGTTAACATTTGGAGAAGATAGCCTCGGATGGAAATTCCATCAATGTCGTTAGCT
This sequence comes from Jaltomata sinuosa, assembly GCA_003996215.1. NCBI lineage: Eukaryota > Viridiplantae > Streptophyta > Magnoliopsida > Solanales > Solanaceae > Jaltomata > Jaltomata sinuosa. The sequence continues at coordinate 21,384 of QJPP01003099.1, read as the reverse complement.
CTGAAATGTCAAGTTTAGGCTTAGAGGGACCATTGGTTTGGGTCCCGAGGCTACCTGACTCGATTTTGGCCATCGGGTTTCATTTTGGAAATAGTTGGCCTAAGGTTGATTTTGGGCGTAGGGCCCACTTTTTGTTAAATCAACCTTCGATGGGATTTTTGTCAATTCTGTTGCATCTAAAATGTTGTTTCTAGTCAAATAGGTCAATTCGCTTGTGTCTGCGGGACCCAAGATGCTTTCTTAGGGACCCAAAGTGTGGAAATATGCCCTTGGCAGCTGGTTGCTTTGATAGCTGGGAAGTTTTGGAAATGATCTTATGAGAACTCTGTCATAGGTGGGAATGAATCCACCTGGAATTTTGCTATAGCTGGGGATATTGAAGTAGGCTCTGATTTTTTGGTGCTGGGGAATTCCTCGGAGTTTGACTCTAAATTCTTATGATAAGAGGTTTGAGACTCTGTGGGGAATTATGAGATTCTTTCTCGGGATTCACCTTAGTTGCACTTTGGCACATTCTACATTCTGATTTGTTGGAGACGATCTTCGCCTTCTGAATTTTCGAGATTCCTTTCCAAAAAATTCTGCCCCAGTTTCCATTTCCTGGGTAATATGACTGAACCATTGTGGCTCCTACGTATCCCATTGAGGTAGGAATCAGGTCAAATGTAATTCCCACACTCGCAGTGAGAGAAATTTGGAAATAAACAAAGGGGTGACCGAAGCTGACAAAGGCCGCCTACATATCTCATTCTTGAGAATTCAGGTCGAACGTAGTTCAGGATAGAAAGGGGTAAGATAGATTTTCCTAAGAGGTTGACCGAAGTTGACAAAGGCTGCCTACGTATCTCATTTTTGAGAATTCAGGTCAGACATAGTTCGTACAAGAGGATAGGGATATTTTAAGCTATTACAAAGCATAAAAATGATTATAATCAGAAAATACGATTACAGGGAAAGAAAAGAAAGAAAAATTATCCTCAGGCATAGTATCTCTTCACAGCATCTGAATTGATCGGTTTGGGCCACACTTGACCATCCATCTTGGTCAGTATCAAAGCTTCTCCCAATAACACTTTTTGGATGACATACGGTCCTTGTCAAATAGGTGCAAACTTTCCTTTATACTCTTCCTGGTGAGGGAAAATGCGCTTAAGGACCAACTTTCCTATGGTAAATATGTGAGCTCTTACTCTTTTATTGAATGCGTGGATCATGCATTGTTGGTATAATTGACCATGGCATACAACACTCATTATTTTCTCATCAATCAGTATGAGTTTCTGCTGACGAGCGCGGACCCATTCCTCATTTCTTAGTCCAGTTTCTTGAATGATCCTAAGGGATAGTATTTCATCTTCAACGGGTATCACTGCTTTCGAACCATACAGCAATACATAAGGAGTTGCCTCGGTCAAAGTTCTGACTATCGTCCGGTATCCCAATAAAGCATAAGGCAACATCTCATGCCAAAATCGATGAATATCGACCAGTTTTCTTAAGATCTTCTTGATATTCTTATTGGCAGCTTCCACAACTTTATTCATTTGCAGACGGTATGCGGTTGAATTTTGGTGAGTGATTTTGAATTGCTCACATATATCTCTCATCAAGTGACTATACAGATTCGATCCATTGTCTGTGATGATTGACTCGGGGATCCCGAATCGGCAAATCAGATAGTTCTTGACAAAGTCAACTATAACCTTCTTGGTCACGGACTTGTAAGAAATGGCTTCCACCCATTTGGTGAAGTAGTCAATGGCAACCAAAATGAATCTGTGTCTATTGGAGGCCGGTGGCTCGATGGGACCAATGAAATCCATTCCCCAGGCTACAAAAGGCCAAGGTACACTCATAGCATGAAGCTCGCTAGGCGGCACCCGAATCAAATCTTTGTGGATCTGGCACTTGTGACACTTTTGTACGAACTTACTATAGTCATTTTCCATGGTCATCCAAAAGTATCTGGTTTGAAAGATCTTCTTGGCTAAGGTGAACCCATTCATATGAGGTCTACATACCCCATTATGTACTTCTTTTAGCAGCTTTGTGGCTTCAACCGAGTCAACGCATTTTAAGAATCCAAGATCTGGAGTCCTCCTATAAAGGATATCTCCATTTAGGAAAAAGTTATTGGCCATCTGGCGGATTGTCTTCTTTTGATTGGCGGTTACTTCCTCTGGATAGATTCTGGATTCTAGGTACCTCTTGATATCATAATACCACGATTTTCCATCTAGTTCTGCCTCAACTTGCACACAGTGTGCCGGTTGCTCTTTCAGACATATCACCAATGGATCAATGTAATTCTGGTCGAGATGTTGAATCATGGAGGATATGGTTGCCAAAGCATCAGCAAACTCATTCTGAATTCTTGGAGTATGCTTGAACTTAATCTTTCTGAACCTCTTGCACAGACTTCGTGCCAACTTCACATACAACATGATCTTAGGGTTTTTCACAGCCCATTCGCCTTGGACTTGGTAAATCAGCAAGTCAAAGTCATAGATAACTAAGAGTTCTCAAATATCCATGTCAATAGCCAATGAATTCCATTACAAGTATATAAAGGATTCACAATATGCGAGACCTAAGTCCCCTATCCCTATGAAGCAACCAGTACCTTCAGTCTCAATCGTAACCATAATACCATCTCATAATGACTGACCATGAAACTATACAATGACGAATGCGATGGTAAATGCAATGATATATGCAAGATTATACACATATGCTAAGACTCTTATTTCTGTCCACTAGCCATGACCTGGAGGGGACCCCAGGTGTCTATGTACCATACCGGCGTGATATCCGATCCCTGAAAAATTATATCAACATTCTTATCAATGCAATTAGGTTCTAGACCTATCTATCATGATATGAATAATGCCTTTGACACACACCTACAACCTTTCTTTTCAACTCATGCACCACTACATGTACATCTAGCTTTTATATGCAAGCATGACAGGAAAAACACATACAATTAACACATATATTAAGACCACTCATAAGTTACGTAATTCTACTATGTACAACATAATAAAGGGAGTTTCACTCCAATTAAATATGCTATGCATATAGACCTCACTCGAAACTTGTTCATCAATATAGTGTGTCCCAGAGCCACAATTCAAGTCTAGAAATCCACCCTTTTTTGATATTAAAATAGGGTTTATTCATAGGGTACAAAGTCATAATTCTTGATACGGTCGAAAGCTTACTGGCACTCCTCGGTCCAGCTGGTCGGTGCATCTTTCTTTAGCAACTTGAAAATAGGTTCACAAATAACCATTGACTGGGCTATAAACCTGCTAATATAATTCAGCCTTCCCAAGAAACTCATGACTTCTTTCTTGGTCTTCGGGGGAGGCAACTCCTGAATTGCTTTGATCTTCAAAGGGTCGAGCTTAATTCCCCTCCTACTGACTATGAAGCCTAACAACTTGCCAGCTGGCACTCCAAAAGCACACTTGGCGTGGTTTAGCTTCAGATTGTACTTCTACAGTCGATTAAAAAACTTCCTTAAATGAGTTAAGTGATCCAAATTCTCGCGGGATTTGATAATCATATCATCCACGTACACTTCGATCTCCTTGTGAATCATGTCATGGAAAATGGTCATCATGGCTCACATGTAAGTGGCACCTATGTTCTTAAGACCGAATGGCATCACACGATATTGATAAACACCCCAAGGTATAATGAAGGCCATTTTCCCCGCATCTTCTTTATCCATTAGGATCTGATGGTACCCAGCAAAACAATCCACAAATGACTGTATCTCGTACTTCACACAGTTGTCAATCAGGAAACGCCTTCACAAAACCAGAATATGCATTGTGTAGCTACTTGACATCTAGGTAGGCTAGGTTCTTTCCATTGAGTAGACCTAGACCTGTTTCAAACTCGTATTATTGTATAGGCTAAAAGGAGAAATAATGATTAGGCTTTTGGGCACGGAGTCGGGAGTATTGTTGTGTCTTGACTGGTTTGGAATAGCAAATGATAGGGGTTACCGGTATACCACTATCCTTTTTAAACTTTCTCTTTATATATTGTTGTTGCAAGGATCTAGTTGTGTTCTCCTTTCCTTCACCTGTGTTTTGTGTTATATATATATATATCTTGTGGCTAGCATAGTTTGATTGTATTCTCTTATTTTTTACGTTATTTGTAGTACTCATTGTAGTTTTAATATTACCCTTGTGGCCCCATGTGGCCTATTTATATGCCTATGGACCATAGACAATGGGATATTTAGGAATATTTATGAGTCCCGGACATCGTGATGTTACATTAGACTGGATATCTTTGCTATAGAGCTGATTATGCATATGCAAGACCGATAGGTTATTTGTGAGTCGTTGGGATAATTTATTTTTGCGAGCATATCATTCATGCAAAGGATTTTTCAGCATATTTTACTATTGATTTGGCTTCAGGCCTACTATAAATGGTTTTTCTAAACTTTGCATAGCCCCGAGGGCCCTTTTTGGTAAAATGACTATGAAAGGGTTTTGAAATTGTTTTTTATAAAAACTCTTGGAGTATAGAGGATATTACGATTATTTTATCACCAGTTTTCACACTGATACTAGACTCGGCTGTGCCAGAATGCTATATATCTTTTTCTTATGTATTTAGACATGGATATGCTCTGGGCACCCTTTATAAGGGTAATTCAGACTTGATTACTGATTTAGACTCGGATACGCTTCGGGCACCCTCTATATGGGTTATTGAGACTTGATTAGTTGATTATTAGGGTTTGAGATTACTACTACTATTTTAGACCTAGTTCAATTTCGGGCACTTACTACGAGATTTTGATTATTGATTTATACCTTAAGATTTTGCATTTAGTATGTGGTTATGGACCTCCATGGACCTTGCCAATATGGACCAGGGGCTACGTGCTGAGAGTACTGACAGAGAGGTATATAATATAGTTGAGGTCTATGGGGCAGACCTTCCATGGATCCTACCTGTTGGGCCTATCAGTGCCGGAAGAGGTACATACATGGTTACTATCAAACTAGTTCTATCATATCACATCATCATGCATATTGTATTCGGATTCCACCCTTGTTATCTATTTGCTTAGTGTATGCTCTGATAGTATGGGATGTCAGAGTGTTTGTTTTCACTTGATTGTGTTTCTCTATAGTATGGGCAGCCGTGGGGATTGTAGGTAGATTATATTACTCCTATTGTATTGTAGAGTTTGTTATGGCCTTCGATTATTGGTGGTTTAGTGGTTTCTATCCTATTAAGGTTGTGATTATTTGGCCTTTGGTCGACACTGTTTATGTGGCCTTCTGAGAGGTTGTGGGTTATTGGATTCTATCCTCTATCGTGGTATTGATTAGTGGATTCATGTTCTTTGTGGCATAGCTTATTCCATCCTAGGGTTGTTCTTGTAAGGTTGTTTTCTGTCTGTTCTTATCTTGATGTTGGGTTTTAGTGTGGTTTCTTAAAGTATATTTACTTCTAGCATGAGAATGTTTACTTGCTTTCCTTCCTTATCCTTTTACTTGAGGTTACCCATATACCATCATCTTTCTAAACTCTCTCTTTATATATATTATTATTGCAAGGACTCTAGGTTCGTTCCTCTTTTCTTTACATGTGTTCTGTGTTATATATTGCTTATGTGACTACTTCCTTGCTATCCGCTACTTACTTTTTTATATCTCATATGTGCTTAGTCGCTGATCATGCCTACTGGGTACCCGTTGCTTAGCAATTGATGCTGATACTACATGTATACATCTTTATGGCACAGAGATTAGGGTGATCTTTCACCGTTGATCGCGTGGAGACTCGTGCAGCTTTTGGATATTTGAGACTAGGGTGAGCTCCTATCGACCGGGGCTTAACCACATCTCATCTTTTGGCACTATTACTTTTTGTGTTTTCGGAGACAGTTGTATTTACTATTTTGTTATCTCTAGCACATGTATTCTATTTAGAAGCTCATGTACTATCGATACCAAGTCTTGGGGTTAGTGTAGTTTCCTTGTATTTATATATATTCTGGTATCTGCTTCCGCATTATTCTCTATTATATCTTCTTCCACTTATTTCTGCTTATATTATGCGTATTGGTTAGGTGGTAGCCAATTACTAACCATTCTGGGCTACGGGATTGGTCTGCCTACTGGAGGGTTGTAGATGCCATCATGATTTGAGAAATTAGGTCGTGATAGCTTAGTATCAGATCCCTAGGTTCTCCAGTGTCATTGGTATAAGAGCAAGTGTCTAAGTAGAGTCTCGCAGATCAGTATGATGACGTTCATATCCTATTTAAGGGAGGCTACATGGCATTTTTAGGAAAAGTTCCCTATTCTTGGCTCCTTATCGGTTGTTCCTGACTCTATTGACTTCTAAACTTTATTTGTTCCATTCTTTTTCAGATGCCTAGGATGAGTACGACAACTGTTGATGTTTACTCTTCCATGACTGTTGCTTCAGTGCTTCTGTCAGTGCCAGGATTTCAGAGTGAGAGTTTACTGCATCAGCTAAGGGGTTTGGGGCCAACCCTACCTCCAATGGGATATATGGCTACCCCAGTTCTTTAGGACACTGTGGCTAGGACTCCGAGTCTTCCGGTGGGTGTTTTAGTACCACAGGTTAGGGCAGTACCCGATCCTTTGAGCGGTGCTTCAGTTTGGTTTGAGATTCCATTTCTCTAGCAGGGTTGAATATCGGTATTAAAGTATGAGCCAAAGTTTCACGAGGTGGTTAGGCGCACTGCTAGTACTGTGCCTATAGAGTTTGAGAGAGTTCAGAGCTTTGATGGAGGGTTGATTTCACCGCTCCGCTTAGCGATAGAGAACTTGGTTACCATTGAGACTACTTTCCTTCAGGTAGTTGATCATGCTTGGGCTATTGAGGGTTTATGCCGTGAGGCTTATGGAGGTAATGCTATGATGTGCCGTTGTCACGACAGTTTTTGAGTTTCTTAGACTTGAGGTAGGGGATTATCTGCTAGGGATCGATTCCATTTATTCTTATCTAGCAGAACAGTTTCAGTGGCTCCACAGGTTCCTGAGGATGGTTGTATAGAGCATGTTGAGCAGAGCAGACATGGTACGGGTTAGGATTCATGAGGTTCACATTCAGGGTGTGTAGGCCATGGTGGCCAGTCAGGTTTAGCAAAATCTTCCTATCAGACTTCATCTGGAAAAGTTTGTTTTTAGTGCGGTGAGTATGGGCACTTTGCTAGGGATTTCCCCAAGATCATACCTTCTAGTCAGCAGGGTCAACAAGTGTTATCTTCATGGATTCTAGTGCCACCAGCTAGAGGCGGTGTGCAGGATAGTAGGGGTGGTCCCCAATCAGTGAGAGGTGTTGCACAGGGTTGTAAGGGTGGTCCTCAGATGGTTAGAGGTGGCATTCAGACCAGTGGTTTGAGTATCCGTCCAGAGTTGTCAGGCACCGTGCGTCAGAGCAGGGCTTCTTTGTGTTGTTATAGTTACGGAGTGATTGGTCACTATTTTATAGATTGTCCCTAGTGAGGGATGGTCGAGCCTTCAGCATTTACTACTCAGTCCAGTAATAGACCTCGTAAGTCCGATTCCCCTTTTGGTAGGCCTGAGGTAGAGGTTCCTGATATCATTGCATTAGCTATAACTTTTATTACCATTAGCTAGTACTGGAGTTGTTTGCATTACAATTCTATCCCTTTTTTGTGTGTTTGTTGAGATGTCTATATGTTCCTTGTTTAGTTGTGTTACTACTTGAGTTGTAGTGTTTATGCGTGTGATTTCCTGGTAGATTTATTCTTTTTAGTAGTGGATGGGGTGTGTTGTCCTTGAGAGGTGACTACTCGGGGTTGTGACTCGTGGGTAGGTCTTGATAGCCTCTTTTCCTGGTTGTTTTTACTTCCAAATTCATTATGGTTCTTGAATTGGTTTGAGTTGTTCAATTTCTAGTGGTCTTAGGTGGTTATTGCCTAGGCCATTCTCTAGCATTGTGATAACGCCCAAACTACACCTCAATTAAGAAGCGCAAGCGGTCGTTGTCAAATATAGAACCCAACAAAGGTTGGGGTCGATCCCACAGGGAATAAGGTGCAAATTAAGTCGTTAGTAATTTAGTTGACTAATAATCGATAGTTTTCGGTAATGGGTGGAGGTTGTAATTATCAACTTTCAAACAATTTAGATAAAAATCAACGAATTTTGAAGAGTTTAATACAATATGAGAAGTGAACTAGGGAAGTCTTCACCATGGCGTTGTAACAATGTCGATTTAAAGCTTAGTCGGGTTCTTTCCATATGTCTATCACAATGTGATTGAATCCATGTTATCATCTAAGCGTCTCTCAACCAAATAGACGAATTTACTTTCCAATTCTCTCAAACTTGAAAAGGTAAAATTTCTCATTTCAATCCAAAACATCAAGTAGATCAATCTTGCTAAAGCATTAATCATAAGACGAGAGTTAAAAGACTCGAATCCTCGTTGTGAGTCAAATTTACCCGGTTTTAATCTCTTAGTTAAAGCAAATTAACCCTAGGCATGTCCTAATGTTTGCAACCATTAGAAAATGTTAATAACACATGATTAACAACGTGAACAACATATAAATCAAACCCAACGCTACCCGAAATCTATATCGTTACTTTTACCATGGCTCCCACAACCCTAGTTGTGGGAAGTTAGCCACTCATGCTAGCAAAACGAAGTAAAGAAATAATAGTAGTCATATGAGAAGAAAAACTTCTTACAATAGAAAATTATTACTTTACTTTGAATTTCGTAGAATCCAAGCACCAATGGTGAAAATCCCAAGGAAGAAAACAAAGATATTGTTTTTTTTGTTCCCTTTCCTAAAAGTTGCTCTAAAAAAAAATAATACGTCGCAAGTGTCAGATGTTGAATAATAAAATAACCTTAACACTGGGTATTTATATTAGTCCAGGAAAATAAAATTCCAAAAATAAAATCAGAATCTCGCTGTTGCTCTTGACGGCTTGGCTTGACGGTTCGTCAAACCTGTGATGGGCTGTCGCTCCACCCTTCGCCACTATCCAGTGTATAATCTCCATTTGCTCTAACTTGGCGGCCATCCTGAAGGTTCGTCAGGCTGTTGATGGACCGTTTCTTAAACCGTCGCCACTACCCAGTGAATCAGTTCCATGCTGCCTCATCCTGATGGATTGGCTGACGGTCAGTCACAGGTGTAACGACCCGTCAAGTCAGCCATCACCCATATCCAGAGCCTTCTCTAGCTGCTGCCAGGTTTGGTGTCTCCCCTGACGGTCAGTCACCTGTGTGACGACCTGTCAGGCCCTCCGTCATGCCTAACCAGTGTGACTTAGCTTGAGTATTTTTCACTCCTTTTCCATCTTTATCTCCATTTCCTGCAAATACAACATAAAAACATCAAAAACCACAAAGGTTGATTAAAAACTTGCAAGTATTCTTAGTTAAAGGCGTCAAATGTGCCGTAGAATTCCGGCACATCAACACCCTCAACTTAAAATGTTCGCTTGTCCTCAAGCAACATGACAACAAAAACAAAACTGACGACTCAACTACGACGCTATAAAACATGTTTCTAGCAACCATGGCTAATCAATGATTCAAGCAATTCAAACCAAGCTCCCCCGGTACTACAAAAGTGTTCTGAAAAGCTAACTCTTCAGGATCCAAGGGTGTCAGTTCGATGCGAACGAGCGCTCTACATATGCATGACCCGCTATCCCAACAATCTGAGAGTGATATCGAAATCCCGATGCCCTCACTAAAAGTAAGTCCCACACACAGAGTTTTGGGACTAAGTAAGGCACTCACGCTCACAAATGATTTCAAACAATGCACATGCGATGCCATAGGCTTGACCTTACTATTCTATTTCCATTGTTCAGAAAGTTGCTCAGGATTACTACAGGACTTGTTACGGCTTGTAACAAGGCTTCGGGAGCAGGTAGGGTACATTTAGGGATTAGTGACTAAGCCCTCCTTGGAATCGCCGACCCACTATTTCCACTAAACTATCTTCATCCAACTTTATTCGCCTTTTATTCCTTTCTTTCTAGCTACGGATGCGGCTTTTTCATTTTGACAATTCCTTTTTCATTTCTTTTTCTTTCTTTTTCTTTCTTTTTCCTTTCTTTTTCTTTCTTTTTCTAGGCGTCACACCCACATTTTTCCATTCTAACCACAACCAATCTTTTCCCTCCTATTTTTATTCTCGTCAATTTCCCGCTAAAGTAGCCACCCTCAACTTAGGCTGATTGCTTGAGTTGAGGTGCATGATGTCCAAGGAAGGACTAGGGCCAAAATAGGGACTCTAAGATTAAAAAGGGACGATGATAGGGTATAGAAAGAACGGGGTCAATCAAGGCTCAAACAGGGATCATTAACATTTGGACGGTCTTTTGGGATAAGTGGACTACACGCAAAAAGGGCCTGTGATCCTTTCCTAAGAAACTAGCTTCCAACTTCAACAAATAGACCGTACAAGTTCTAGATGCATGCTCAGAGTAAGAATTTCAACAAAAAGCTCACACGCACTTCGCATCAGGAAACCATACCACTATCAATCATTGAAACAACAGTGTAGCCTAAACAAGATCATTTTTCGCACATGCATACAAATACACTCAAGGATCCATAACAATTAATTTTCCACACACAAGTACAAAAATCAGAGGGGGCTCCTTTTTATTTTAACCATTCACAGCCATGCTTGCTACAATAACACACAACAATAAAAGGAAAAACAACCTAAACATGCCAGTTCTATTAGATAGCACACCGAAGGAAAAGAAGCAGGACAACAAAAACCTTCGGTGGTAATACCCACCCTCAACTTAAGAATCTAGCATTGTCCTCAATTCTCATCGAAGAAGATATACAGAACACAAGAATAGGGGTACTTTTTAAGCCTAGGTTTTGGGATTTGGAATAGTGATGCCAGTTTCGGCCGGCGTACTCAACTCATCAACATCTGGAGTCTCTCCAGATTCCGGTACTTCCCTAGATGATGCCCCACCTACTTGGGCACGTACCCTCTCCTGTCGCAGCTGCTCGTCAACCACCGACCACTGCTTCGCAACCTCTAGTTCGTCCTCCTCGGCTGATTTCTTTCTGTGCTTTTTCTTTTTTGACATCTTTACCCCACTTTCACCTGCTTGGGGTTCATTAATTCTCAGTGGCCGACCCATCAAATCCACTATCGTGGTTTCTTCTTCCAAGTCCACGAAATTCAAAATCTCATCATAAGGCGCTTTTTCTTGCTTGAGGGCGGTGATTTCATCCTTTACCTTCTTCAGTTCCACATCAAATCTTGCCAGGTCCGGGATGCTCATTTCATTAAGCCTTGCCTCCATCCGGGTTTTCATAGCATCGACCCTTGCATGCAGCCCCTCAAATGGTCTCAGAGCCTTTCGTATTTCTTTATCAATGTTGGTCTTGAACAAATCCGTCCAAGCGGCAATTTGCTTATCCATCTGTTTCTGCTTCTGCACCATTTTAGCAAAATTTTAGGGGTTCATGTGAATTTTTGGTGGTAGAGGAGTCCTTGCTGCAGTTCTAGAGCTTTCGCCAGTAGCTCTAGTTGTTTGTGAAGTCTTCGAATCAAACACTGCAAGTGGCATCTTTGTGCCTGATGGAGTGTCGGTCACCTCGGAGGTGGTTGTGGTTGGTTCCTCAAAAATCTGAGGCTTATGAATCCTCATGTCGAACTTAGTTTCATCCTTTGATTTGTCAATATTTTGCTTGGATGACGCTATCACTTGATCATCAATACCATCCAATATCGGTACCTCTGCACGCCTACATAACTCAGTAACCAGATACGGGAACGGCAAAGAAGAAGTGGTTTTCATAGCCCTGGTCCATATATCATCTGTAATTATCATTTAAAAATTGATGATGTACCCGGCTATCAAACTTGCCACTAGGATGGATCTTCCCTCATCTAGATTAGCATCTCCACCTGTAGGAAAGAGCCTGTACCGCACAACATCCCACCAGAACTTTGCTACGAAGATCAGTGATTGCTTTGATATCTGTCCCCTCTATGTTAGCCAAGATGGTGAGCCATCAGTCAATGTCCGTGCTAAACATGGTCTCTGCAAGTATGTGTTGGCAATATTGTCATGAAACTCTGGCATATCCGGTGGAGGAATGTATTCAGGGCCGAAGAGGACTCTGTTAATCGTCTCTTGGGAGATGTTTACTTATTTACCCAGAACCGGAACCCTGTCCTGCCTTGGTGCTGATTTAACCCTTTTTCCTTTCTCGCATTTGCTCTCCAACAGTGCCAAATAGTTGGCATAGAATTCCTGGACTAGTTCTGGATAATAAAATCCCAGATGTGTGCTCATCCACTCAGCTGGTACCTCTAAAATTGTGTCTGAAGAACTGGATATTCTGGTAGATCCGTGGTAATGATTTGCACTTCCTCAGCTATCGGTCTTTTGTGGATCCTCGATTTTGTTTTTGTAAGACCGTCAAGATAGTGCTTTTGGTCACCCTCAAGTGCCCACCAGATCGATTCTCTATCCATGGGTACCCTCTCTTCAATTTTGGTGGCCTCAGTACCACTTACATCTTCCGGACTAGAGCTGGAGCTACCACTTTCTTCAGATCCACTATCACTCCCCGACCTACTGCTAGATGACCCACTCTCCTCCTCAGACTGGGAGACTTGGGTGTTTCTTCCTTTGGATAGCATAGTCTGGTAGGCCGGGGCCTCAATTGCTTCTTCTTCGTTACCCGATTCATCTACTAGGGTCCGAGTGGTAGCGACTCTTTCTTTCCTCTTTTGAGCTTGACCGCGAGGTGGTTGTTGTTATGAAGCCATGTACCTGTATGGGAACAAGTTAGAACACATGAGAATGGGAAAACACCAAGAAACGCCACTATTTTGGAGTGACGGTTTCGGTGACAGTCAGTCACAGGGGTGACCAACCATCACACCAGCCATCACTCTTAGACAGTGACTTTGTTCATTGTTGATGGCTTGGCTGACGACCAGTCACATGTGTGACATCCCATCATGCCAACCGTCAGACTGAGGCAGTGTACTTTTACTATGGTGGTTTTCTTGACGAGTCATCACCAATGTGGTGGCTCGTCGCGGCAACCGTCGCTGTTACACAATGAATGTTTTACTCCCTTTGGGGAATTTCCTCGAACACTTGGTGTTCCATTAGTGGTTTTCCCATTCTTTGTGGGATTTGGTTTCACAATGTCACCACCCATCATCTATTTAATCCCATGGGTTACTCAAGACTTCACCCATGTCAAATTTACAATTTCAAACAACCACAACAACAACCACACCTAACAATTTCGCACCACAATTTCACACCATCCATCCCCTCCTTGTTCTTCTTTTTATTTTTTTATGTACTTTGAAGACCAAACAACAATTAAAGAAAGAAAAGGTTTAGCATCATACCTTGTGTTTGTGATTGGCAAAGAAGAATCTTTTTCTTTCTCTTGAGTTACAAGAACAATGAACACTTAACTTTCTACTTTTGCCCTTCGACTACAGTAGCCGACCTTTCATTTTGGAGATTTAGGGAAAGAGATGTATGGAGAAGATGAGTGGGATTGATTTGGAAGAGCAAGGATTTTGGATTTGGCTTTGGAGGAGTGAAGATGAATGAGAGATGAGTGGGGTAAAGGAAGATGAAAGAAGGTGAAGGAACCGTTTCAATATTTGAAACGGGTTCCTTCGTTTGGGTCTTAAGGGGGTTTTGGGTCGGGTCAGTCCGAAATTTAAAAGAAAAAATACTTACCTGAGGTTGGTGGCTTGCGTGACAGCCCTTCAGAGGCCTGACGGTCCGTCGCTTGAACCGTCAGGCTTAGACAGTGACTCCCCTACTGTAGTGTTCATGGGCGGCTTGGATGACGGCCCACCACATTTGTGACGGACCGTCACTCCAACCGTCACCACTAAACAGTGGAGACCAATATTTGGTTCAACTGTGACGGTTTGTGTGGCGTTCTATCACGTAATTGACGACCCACCAAGCGGGCCCATCACCCCTAAATAAAATACAACTTTTATTTCCACCTTTTTGTACCTGCACACTCAACGCACAAATTAACCAATTCTAAAAAAAAATTATTCTAGAATCATAGTACAACAACAAATTATGGGTTACCTCCCATACAATGCCTGATTTAACATCGCGGCACGACGCGGGTATCTTAATTACTCAGACTTCATCAAGATACACCAGAGACAGGCTATTTACCTTCTCCGGGAGGCCCAGGTATTGCTTCACCCTTTGCCCATTGTCTTTGAACAACTCACCATCCTTATTTTTGAGTTCAACCATGCCGGATGGAAATACTTGGTGTACTTTGAATGGCCCGGACCATTTGGATTTGAGTTTTTCGAGAAATAATTTGAACCTAGAGTTGAACAACAATACCAAGTCCCCAACTTTGAACTCCCTTTTCTCAATTCTTCTATCATGGTATAACTTCATTCGTTCCTTGTAGCGAGCGAATCTCTCATATGCTCGCAATCGAAACTCATCCATCTCATTCAATTGTTCCAACCTTAGTTCCGATGCATCTTTCCAACTGAGATTTAACTTTTTGAGCGCCCAAAGGGCTTTGTGCTCAAGTTCCACGAGCAAGTGACAAGCTTTACCAAAAACAAATTGGTAAAAAGACATACCTATTGGCATTTTAAACGCTGTTCAGTACGCCTAGAGTGCGTCATCCATCTTCCTTGCCCAATCTCGCTGGTTCACATTCACATACTTTTCCAATATCTCTTTAATTTCATGGTTCGATACTTTTACTTGCCCACTTATTTGGGGGTGATAAAGTGTGGCTACTTTGTGTTGCTTCACCACATACTTTGCTAGAGCAGCCCGAAACACCTTATTGCAGAAATGTGACCCTCCATCACTTATGATCGTGCGAGAGGTGCCAAACCGAGCAAAGATGTTTCTTTTCAGAAAAGCCACCACACTCTTCCCTTCGTTATCGCCCAAAGAAGTCGCCTCTACCCACTTTGAAACATAATCAACCGCTACCAAGATGTAATGGTTCCCATAAGAAGTGTCAAAAGGGCCCATGAAATCTATCCCCATATGTCGAACAACTCAACCTCCAGAATAGTGGACATTGGCAACTCTTGTCGACGAGAGATTGCTCCTCTTTGTTGGCATTGATCACAGAATTTGGCAAATTCATACAAATCTTTCTGAATTGTTGGCCAATAATAACCACACTGTAAGATTTTCCGGGCAGTTCGATTACCCGCATGATGCCCTCCAATTGGGGATGAATGACAAGCTTGCAAGATGCTTGTAATTTCCACTCACGGTACACATCTCCTTACTATGTTATCAGCACACAATCGGAATAAATATGGCTCATCCCAAAAAAAATTACTTTCATCATGGAGGAATTTCTTCCTCTGGTGGAAGTTTAAATCTTCCGGCATCATGTCACTCATCACATAATTTGCGAAATTGGCATACCAAGGCACCATATCAAGTGACGCAGCCAACACATGCTCATCCGGAAATGCATCATCAATCTCCAGTTCATCTACTACTTTCTCTTCACTCTCAAGTCTTGATAGATGATCCGCCACTTGGTTTTCACAACCTTTCTGATCTTTGACTTCAAAGTTAAATTCCTGCAACAATAACACCCATCGGATTAGTCGAGGCTTTGCATCCTTCTTGGTCATTAAATACCTCAAGGCCGCATGATCTGTGTGCACCACCACTTTTGTACCAAGTAAGTACGCTCTGAATTTCTCAAAAGCGTATACAACAGCTAGTAGCTCCTGTTCTGTCACCGTGTAGTTCTTTTGCGCCCCATTCAATGCCTTACTAGCATAATAAATGGGGTGAAAAAATTTGTCTCGCTTCTGTCCCAGAACAGCTCCAAGTGCAACACCACTTGTATCGCACATTACCTCGAACGGTTTGGACCAATCCGGGGAAATTATAATAGGAGCAGCCACTAACTTTTCTTTCAGGCACTCAAACGCCTTCAAACACTCAGCATCAAATACAAACTTAGTCTCTTTTTCAAGCAACCTGCACAAAGGGTTAGCAATCTTAGAGATCTTTAATGAATCTTTGGTAAAATCCGGCATGACCAAGAAAGATCCTCACACCCTTTACTGAGATGGCTGGAGGTAGTTTCTCGATGACTTCTATCTTGGCTCTATCCACCTCTAGACCTCTCACAGATATCTTGTGTCCCAATACAATGCATTCCTTCACCATGAAATAGCATTTCTCCCAATTCAGCACGAGGTTTGAATCTTCACACCTTTGCAATGCTTGACCCAGATTAGTCAAGCAATCTTCAAATGCATCAGCCACCACAGAGAAGTCATCCATGAAGACTTCCAATGTGTTCTCCACCATATTAGAAAAGATAGACATCATGCATCTTTGGAATGTTGCAGGAGCATTGCGAAGACAAAAGGGCCTGCGTCTAAAAAGAAAAAAAACATACCGTAGGGGCAGGTGAAAGTGGTTTTCTCCTGATCTTCCGGAGCGATAGATATTTTGTTGTACCCCGAATATCCATCCAAAAAGCAGTACCAACCCCTGCCAGCTAATCTATCCAGCATCTGATCCATAAAGGGCATGGGGAAATAATCACGGAGAGTCCATGAGTTGAGCTTCCGTTAATCCATACAGACTCGCCACCCCGTGACAGGTCTTAATGGAATCAACTCATTTTTTTCATTAGCTACCACAGTCATCCCTCCCTTCTTAGGAACACATTGCACTGGGCTCACCCATTTGCTATCAGAAATTGGGCAGACCACTCCAGCATCGAGCCATTTGATGATTTCTTTCTTCACCACCTCTTGCATTGGCGGATTCAGTCTCCGCTGGTGCTCAGTGGTGGGAGTGAAATCTTCTTCTAACTATATCTTGTGAGTAAAAATACCTGGTGGGATGCCAATAGTATCCGCAATGGTCCAGCCGATTTCTCTCTTGTGTCTCCTCAGTATGGACAATAAAGCTTCAACTTGTGTTTCCACAAGGTCTGCCGCAATGATCATAGGTAAGGTATCTGTATCACCTAATAATGCATACCTCAGATGGCCTGGAAACTCTTTCAACTATAACACTGGCGCCTCCTCAATAGAAGACTTTGCAGGAGGTGTCGACCTGTTCTTTAAGTCAAGATCTAATTTCTTTGGGGCGTAAAAATGTGACCCCATTCCAACCAGAGCATTTACAATTTCTTCATAATCTTCAATGTCATCATCATCGAAGTTCATCATAACCACTGCCAACGTCTCTACAACAAATCTCTCTTCAACAGAAACAATCACATCATATTCGACAACAACATCAATAACCGAGATGACATTCATGTCCTCGGTTGCTTAATTGACTTGCACACATTAAACTTCACTATTTCATCGTTCAACCTGAAAGTCAACTCGTTGCTCTCCATATCTACTAATACTCTTCTGGTTGCCAAGAAGGGTCGTCCCAAAATAATAGGGACTTCAAAGTCCACTTCGCAGTCCAAAATCACGAATTCTGCCGGAAAGATGAACTTTCCCACCTTCACAAGCACATCATACAAAATACCCACCGGCCGTTTAACCGATCTATCAGCCATCAACAATCTCATAGTCGTCGGTTTAGGGGCTGCTAAGCCCAACTTTCGGTAGATAGCCAATGGCGTCAAGTTTATGCTAGCACCCAAGTCACAAAGAGCTTTTGCAAAATTAAACTCCCCGATAGTGCAAGGAATAGTGAACTCACCCGGGTCTTCTTTCTTTTGTACGAGAACCTTGATGAAATGGCGCTACAATGGTGGAGGTTGTCTTTTGGTTCAAAACTTACCGA
This sequence comes from Jaltomata sinuosa, assembly GCA_003996215.1. NCBI lineage: Eukaryota > Viridiplantae > Streptophyta > Magnoliopsida > Solanales > Solanaceae > Jaltomata > Jaltomata sinuosa. The sequence continues at coordinate 3,550 of QJPP01003099.1, read as the reverse complement.
CCTCTTCTTTGTGATCAAGTCCTTCATGAACTTGGCATAACTGGGAATTTGTTCAAGTGCATCTACCAGAGGGATATTCAAAGAGATTTGCTTGAGCATGGTAATACACTTATGAAATTTCCCGTCTCCCATCTTCTTTTTGATCCTATGCAGGAAAGGAGGAGGAGGCTTTGGCATTTGTTTTGGAAGTTTTTTGACTTCCTTGCTCTTCTCCGTGAACAATTTAGAATCATCCTCTACCAAAGTGGGTTTTCCAACATGAACACCCACACCCTCATCACTCACCTTTTCATCATCAATGAGCTCATCCTCATCAATAACATCATATTTGTACTTTTGAATTATCAGATGTGATTACGGTAATGTCTTACCACTTCTTGTGGTGATCACCATACAATTCCTGTCGTTTCTCGAGTTTTGAATGGTGTCACTCGGCAATGTACCAGCTTTCCTTTGATTCAAAGACACCGAGATTTGACTTATTTGTTACTCTAACTGCTTGATTGAGGTGGAATGAGAATCCACCAACTGACTCATTGAAGATAAATCAGATTTCAGTTCCTTGAATCCGGAGTCAGTAGATTCCACCTTCAACAACATCTTCGCCATCATATTCTCCAATTTGGACGTCCCTGTCTCATTTCTAGCTCTTTCCCGATTACCAGGTGGTACGTACAACCTAACTTTATCGGTTTTATTCTTCCAGTTCCCCTGATCACGATCTCTGTAGCTAGATTTTTCATAGTAGTTGTCCTTCTGATAGTTTTGACCTTGGTTCCCCTGGCCATTGGCCTGGAAACCCCCCAAATAATTAGCCTCCTCATCAGATTCAGACTCTGCTGCTCTACCTTGGGAACCCACAACTTTCACTTTCTCCATACCTCCTGACAACAAATGTTTTATCAGTAGGTCCATTTGCATTTTCAGATAGGCCATATCTTGGTCCTGCTCTTTCTCTTTCCTACGCTGTTCTACTGGAATACCGACTGCATAAGTGCTAGCAGCTACCTCTGTATCCCGTGTATGCTAGGACCTGTTAGTTTTAGTGAGTCGGTCCAAAATAGCTGTGGCATAAATAAAGGTAAGACCCATAAATGCTCCACCTTCTACATTATCCAGTGTTGGCTTGGTAGACGAATTCAGTGCCCTGTAGAATGTCTGCATCAAAATATTGTCGGTCAACTGATGGTTTGGGCATTGTGTCAGCTTCTTCTTGAACCGCAACCATGTCTCATGTAAGGCCTCATGAGGTAGTTGCCTGAAATTGCTGATTTTGTCCCTCAACTGTATCATCCTAGAGGGAGGAAATAACCTTTCTAGGAAAGCTCCTTTCAACTCTCCCTAGGTTTTTATAGAATTGGGAGTTAGCTCAGTACACCAGATTGCTGCTTCATACGACAGAGACAGCGGGAACAACCTAAGCCTGATAGCCGTCTGATTCACTCCCGACAATTCAAACGACTTGCAGATGCTCACAAAATTCATCAGGTGCCTGTTGGGGTCATCACCAGCCACACCAGGAAACAACCCTCAATTCAATAGCTGAATCATTGTGCTAGTAATGTTGAACTTGACCCCAGACGCTAGCGGAGGAAGAACAATGGCGCCCGTAGCACCAACTCCATCCAAGTAGATTTCCTCATCATCATACAAAGCATACTGCCTTGGTTGCTGTCCACCTCTACCTCGCTGTTGTGGCCTCAGATCGGCTGGAGCATTATTGTTAACAATATCCGCCGGTCTGCCCTCACCCACTAAAGTCTCATCATCTAACCCAACATCATCCTCAATATCATCAGCATTCAAATGTTTTGTACTCGCTGAGCTGCAACGAGTCTCGCTGCCTCTTGTTGTTGTGCATTCACGATTTGCCTTAACGTTCTAGCAAGATTGGGATCGTAAGGTAATGTTGGTTCACTCGAGTGCTGGGTACTTGGCATTCACAACTATGTACCCTGTAAAAAGAACAAAAACAACAAATAAAAGTAAGTCAGGAAAGTATGACTAAGAGTCAACCAAACACACCGGACTTAATGAACGATCGTATTCCCCAGCAGCGGCGCCAAAATTTGATAACGCCCAAACTACACCTCAATTAAGAAGTGCAAGCAGTCATTGTCAAATATAGAACCCAACAAAGGTTGGGGTCGATACCACAGAGAATAAGGTGAAAATTAAGTCGTTAGTAATTTAGTTGACTAATAATCGATAGTTTCAACTTTCAAACAATTTAGATAAAAATCAACGAATTTTGAAGAGTTTAATACAATATGAGAAGTGAACTAGGGAAGTGTTCACCATGGTGTTGTAACAATGTCGATTTAAAGCTTAGTCGGGTTCTTTCCATATGTCTATCACAATATGAGTGAATCCATGTTATCATCTAAGCGTCTCTCAACCAAATAGACGAATTTACTTTCCAATTCTCTCAAACTTGAAAAGGTAAAATTTATCATTTCAATCCAAAACATCAAGTAGATCAATCTTGCTAAAGCATTAATCATAAGACGAGAGTTAAAAGTCTCGAATCCTCGTTGTTAGTCAAATTTACCCGGTTTTAATCTCTTAGTTTAAGCAAATTAACCCTAGGCATTCCCTAATGTTTGCAACCATTAGAAAATGTTAATAACACATGATTAACAACGTGAACAACATATAAATCAAACCCAATGCTGTTCGGAATCTATATCATTACTTTTGCCATGGCTCCCACAACCCTAGTTATGGGAAGTTAGCCACTCATGCTAGCAAAACAAAGTAAAGAAATAATAGTAGTCATATGAGAAGAAAGAATTCTTACAATAGAAAATTGTTACTTTACTTTGACTTTCATAGAATCCAAGCACTAATGGTGAAAATCCCAAGGAAGAAGACAAATATATTGTTTTTTTTTCGTTCCCTTTCCTCAAAGTTGCTCTCAAAAAAATATAATACGTCGCAAGTGTCGGATGCTGAATAATAAAAATAACCCTAAAACTGGGTATTTATATTAGTCCAGGAAAATAAAGTTCCAAAAATAAAATTGGAATCCCGCTGTTGCTTTTGATGGCTTGGCTTAACGGTTTGTCAAACCTGTGACAGGCCGTCGCTCCACCCGTCGCTACTATCCAGTGCATAATCTCTCCTCAACAAGAAAAAAAAAAAAAAAAAAAAAAATCAAACAACCGGAGGCGAGGAAGAAAGAAGAGATGATATTATGCACTGGATAGTAGCCGACGGGGTGGAGCGACGGCCTGTCACAGTTTGACAAAACCGCTTAAGCCAAGCCGTCAAAAGCAACAGCGGGACTCCGATTTTATTTTTGGAACTTTATTTTCCTGGACTAATATAAATACCCAGTGTTAGGGTTATTTAGCATATTTATTTTTTATCTTACACTTGCGACGTATTACTTTGGAGAGGAACTTTGAGAGAAAAGAAGGAAGAAAACAATACATTTGTCTTCTTCCTTGGGATTTTCACCATTGGTGCTTGGATTCTACGAAGTTCAAAGTAAAGTAATAATTTTCTATTGTAAGAATTCTTTCTTCTCATATGAATACTATTATTT